>CAJQUW010016821.1:0-47500 GCA_907163375.1 Prostheceraeus crozeri | reverse complement strand
TTTTCTGAATAAAAAATGATGGAAATTATCATGTGAAGGACAGACCCATCGTCAAACTCTGATAGAAGATTCTGTGAGGACAGTGGCAATGTTATTCAGTACTAAGTGAATGCCTGTGAATTGTGGACACGGTGTGCCCCTGTTCACATTGTCTAGCTGGTTGATGAGATGGTAGGATAGCGCAGTTGGTTAAGGGTTGCGCATCGACAGGGAATTACAAGAGGTGCAAGGTTCGAGTCTGTCCGCCTCGGGAGGCACCGCCGCTCTCACTGTAGGTGGTAGGATAGCTTGGTTGGTTGGTTGCCGCGTCTCGGCACGGAGGTGCATGCAAAAGGTGCAGGGCTACAGTCTCCACCTCAGGAGGTACCGCCGCTCTCACTGTGGGTGGTAGGATAGCTTGTTTGGTTGGTTGCCGCTCCTCGGCACGGAGGTGCAGGGATAAAGTCTCCACCTCAGGAGGTACCGCCGCTCTCACTGTGGGTGGTAGGATAGCTTGTTTGGTTGGTTGCCGCTCCTCGGCACGGAGGTGCAGGGATAAAGTCTCCGCCTCGGGAGGTACCGCCGCTCTCACTGTGGGTGGTAGGATAGCTTGTTTGGTTGGTTGCCGCTTCTCGGCACGGAGGTGCAGGGATAAAGTCTCCCCCTCGGGAGGTACCGCCGCTCTCACTGTAGGTGGTAGGATAGCGCAGTTGGTTAAAGGCCGCGCTTCGGTGTGGAGGTGCATGCAAAAGGTGCAGGGATAAAGTCTCCGCCTCGGGAGGTACCGCCGCTCTCACTGTGGTGGTAGGATAGCTTGTTTGGTTGGTTGCCGCTTCTCGGCACGGAGGTGCAGGGATAAAGTCTCCCCTCGGGAGGTACCGCCGCTCTCACTGTAGGTGGTAGGATAGCGCAGTTGGTTAAAGGCCGCGCTTCGGTGTGGAGGTGCATGCAAAAGGTGCAGGGATAAAGTCTCCGCCTCGGGAGGTACCGCCGCTCTCACTGTGGGTGGTAGGATAGCTTGTTTGGTTGGTTGCCGCTCCTCGGCACGGAGGTGCAGGGATAAAGTCTCCGCCTCGGGAGGTACCGCCGCTCTCACTGTAGGTCGTGGGATAGCTCTGTTGGTTACGGATCAGGTTTCGATAGTGCCCGTTCCATGAGGCATCGCGGCTCTCTGGTTGCTGACGCTAACCTGGTGAAAAATAGAAGTGTGAAAACTGCTAGTATGATCTCGACCCTTTAGTGCAGGAAATGGACTAACACAGCCACTTTTAGAAGCGATATTCCTCGTTCGCTATGAATGTTGATATGTTTTGTCGTGCGTTTGCGCAATCGGCCAGATCAAGTGGTCTGGTTTTACTGCAGAATTTAGACATGCGATCAAATGCAAAATGATAGTAGATACAGAAAGCAATCATCGCCTTCCGATTACTTTTTTCCTTTAAAATGCTCTGATTGCTGCTCATGGACATATTATTTCATTTATTTATTATCACATTACTTTTCGTGTTATTTATGGTATCCGAAAGTACTCTTATTGCAAAGAAAATCTCCGAAATCCTGATAAGCTCCAAATTTTCTATGAGATAATATCGATTCCTATTCTTTAAAATTAATACTTATTTTTATAGCATGTATTTGATCGAATGTTACATACTCGTACATGCAAAGAACAATTTACATTTCAAGGAATCTTATCTGAAATGAGTTAATTAAATGTGAATTTAACCTGATCTGAATTTTGATGAATCATCGTTGTTACAACAGAGTAGTTGTAAAACTTCGTTATTAATTATTATTGCCTTGACAAGTGATGTGTGGTAGTGATGTTGCTAATTAGTATTTCATTTCATTTTTCGATGGGAAGTCATCTCAGATATGCCTGACCTGACGCATGTGTTCCTTCCCTCTCCAGGTGATCCAGCCGCTGATAGAATCGTGTACGAAGGAGAACATTTCTCGTGGCAAGTCATGGATTCTGGAGAAGATGACCGTCTCATCAGACAGCCATACTCTGTTTGTCAATTATCTGCTCTCACGTGTCTCTGCTCGACATGTCTCCTTTGATCTTCGTCTTCACATCCTTTATCTTATTAACGATTTGCTGCATCACTGCAAACGGCGAAGTCTCAGTGAACTGAAGGCTGCCTTGGAATCTGTAGTCGTGCCGATCTTCGGCCTTGCACATGCGCTTGCACGTGAACAGGAATCAAAGGCATATGTCACAAAATTGGAGAAGATTTCTCATCTCTGGGAAAATAATCATTATCTGGGAGAGGAGTTCCTCAAACAATTGAAAGATCCAGCAGCTTCGTTAGCTGAATGGGAGGAGGAGTTGGTGAAGGAGCATTCGAACTTGATGAATACAGTGCAACAGAATGTGCAGGTAAGCAGTCAATTCAGGTTTGGTACAGATGCGCAGGAGATCCGCGAGCTTCACTGAGAAATTGATAAAATAATTGCCTTGTGCTTTTTTCAAGAATATTGTAGACATTCAAATGCCCGACGCTAGAGCTTTACTACGACACAGATTATGTAGAGAAGGATGTCTGATACATACAATGGAAAGTTAGGATATCACAGTCAGAGGGTAAAGAGACTTCAATATATCAACGTGAGAAAGGCAAAAATTCTTTGCTTTATTGTTCTCAGCTCACGGAATTTTCCACCGAAAGTCCTTTATATTTGGGACGTCTTCGTGAACTTTCACCATCTGCTGGTGAGACAGACTTGTGAGATCTGTGGGCTTGTCATCAATGCTCGATATTTTCATTCATTGCTGCAAGAATAACTTCATATTTGATATTCTCTACTTGATTCAATCCCGTAAAATAAATAGTGTGTGATCTCCGTGCCACAGTGATAAAGTGCTTGACCTAGCGACCCCGAATGACTGATTGGAAGTTTGCAGGAAGGGAAATCCGGGCTAAGCGCATCACAACGATCCAGAAAGTCAGATTGTGGCCTCCAGTAGGGGAGAGTAGTGATGACAAAATATGAAATTCTGGAAAGGAGCCGGAGGTCAATATTTCTAATTTATTTTAGTTTAGGCCATAATTTTCATTCTATGCCACTGAGTATTCATGTGTGGTGAGTCTATAGTTGATACCCCTGCAAGGACTGAACAGGAATTGCGGTTACCGTATTTCTTTGAATAAGAGACGCGTCTCTTATTTGTTTCAGATCCCTGATTGATGCGTCTCTTATTCAAGGGCGTCTCTTATTCAAGGGCGTCTCTTATTTATCAAACGTTCAAGTTTTCATTCTTTCATTGGAAAAAGATGTCTTAGTTTTTTGCTACTATTCTCTTAGGTAACCTTTGCATTCCTCACTTAGGCCTATGTCATGGGCAAATTTCGCCAGTAATTTTTCTTACATATATACGCTTTATCATAATTCAGATATTTTGGAAATGAAAGGAGTTTTATGGTTTGTAGTAGCATATCTTGTAGACTCATCGAATACATTCATATACCAGTACATGTTGGCCATTATACATGTAGACTAGATCTGAATTTACCGAAACAAAAATACCGATAATCAAGTAGTATTTACAGCAAAAGTTACCGACCGGTACATGACTCCAAATGCAAAGGAAGCTATCGTATAATGTCTCCTTAAATGGTAGATGAAGTAACCTTAAGTAGGCCTGCATGTACTGCATGTACAACATGCATGTACGTATGTACAACAACAAGAAGCCTTATATATTATACAATATTGGTCATGATACCCGGTATTTACTAGTAGACTGACTTATTTTACTAAGATAAGTAGGCCATAATAATCGCTCAGGTGGATGTAGCTACCACATTACAATAGCCTGCATGTAATATGTCTATAGCAGTCTATTTTTTGTACATGCGTCTCGTATTCAAGGGCGTCTCTTATTAAATTTTTCCTCTCATGGATGCTTCTCCTATTCGAGGGCGTCCCTTATTCAAGGGCGTCTCATATTCAAAGAAAAACGGTAATCAGCACATAAAAAACAAACGAATGCGGCATTAAATGTGTTCGTATCTTATGCTGACTTTATAGTAGTTGTCATTCACCTATTCACGGTCCATGTATGCTGTTGTAGATAATTGAAAAGGAATTACTGACCGTTTTCTGTTTCAGAACCAGTATGTCCAACTGCAGCAACAGCACACGGAGTACAAGTCACATTTGGAGTCTCAGTTGGTGAATGAACAGCAGACAATTGCACAGCTGCAGACCAGAGTCCAGCAATTGACGCAGCAACAGCAGTGGATGAAAGGAGGATCGAACAGTCAAGGTCCATCTCAAGGGCCCCCTCAGGGGCCGCCTCAAGTCCCTCCGCAACCTCCGCCCGGACCCTGGGGTCCTGGACTCCCACCAGGCGGCTTTCCAGACCTCTCCCGACCTCCGCCCGGCTTCGGCCCGCCTCCTATATCCGGTCAGCCTCCTGCATCCTCATCAAGCGCTCCCCCCAGAGAAGGTGGCCCCGGGATGCGCCCGATGCGCCCTTCTGGGCCTCTCATCCCGTTCCCGCCGCGCAATAGTCTTCTAGGTGTCGGCCCGAGACAACAGGGACCTCCTTCCAGAGAGAGTCGGTGGTCTTCGGGAGGTCCTGCGCAACCAGTAAGTTCATTGTTCAGTTTGACTAGACGGAAGCTAGTTTCTACTTTCCATGTATAAACACGTCGAAAGACAAAAATATGCAGCCATTGTATGTCACAGAAGTTAGATTTTCAGTCTTAACAGTGAAATCGCAAACCTATCCCGTAACAGAAAACTACGATCATACAGACTACTGTTCAATAGAAGTTAAGTAACATCTAGAATTCGGAACGACTTGATCGAAGAATCAATAGTACAACACCTTTCAATACCATGAATCTCTGGCGTATTCCTAAATCCGTCGTTAATCTGTATTTTATCGCGATAAAGAAGTATTCTTCAGTCCCCACTATATTGCACAGACTTACACTGCGAGCAGTTGGCAGTTTGAAATGAATTTTTCTGTCTTGCAGCCATCGATGTCCTCAGCTCACAACGCTGGTGGTCCCCCGATACCCTCACGTTCTTCCAAGCCGTATATCGAGTCGCGTCCACCTCACAATCAGCCGGCCATGGGCGGCGGCGGTGGCGGTGGAGGAGGAGGCGGCATCATCCCCCGAGCACCGTATCACGAGCTGCCCGCTGGCCTCATGTGTCCTCTGGTGCGCCTCTGGGAATTCGACTATCATCCTCTTGATCCGCGGGAGCTTCTCCTTCCCAATCCGGACGAATATCAGCAGCCATCGGAGAGGCTGATTGCATCTGTAGAGGCCTTCTACGCGCCTCCTTCTCACGATCGTCCGCGCAGTGCTGAGGGCTGGGAGAGACTCGGTCTGCACGAGTTCTTCAAGTCAAAGGAACGTGCTCGAGCGGCAAGGAAGAAGGAAGGAGGCCGCAGGAGAACGGAGGACGGCGGCTCGGACGGTGAGGCTGCTGAGGAGCCGGAAGGTCGATGGAGACGACAGGGAGGACCTCAGAACTTCCCCCGACGCAGATCTCCACAGCGAGGCGGATATTCGTCTGGTTCTACTTCATTGAGGTTCCGGCCGATGTCACGCTCCGCTTCCCCGGCCAGCTCACGCTCCGACTCCGGCAGATCGAGGTCGGCATCAAGGTCAAGGTCACGGTCACGTTCCCCGTCCAGATCGAGGTCAAGGTCACCGTCAAGAACTCCGCCGCCACGACGAGGCGGCCGGAGAGGCAGGTCCAGGTCGAGGTGAGTCCTTCCAGATAGTTGTATACAAGGTGCAGGGTGGCAAACAGGTACTCAGACTGCCAAACAATGACACAGAATGCCAAACAATGACACGAGATGACAAACAATGACACAGGGTGCCAAACAGCTACACAGGATGCTAAACATTTTGACAAAGCGCCGAACAGCTACACAAGGTACCAGACAATGACACACGACCAAACAATGACACAGGATACCAAACAATGACACGAGATGACAAACAATGACACAGGATACCAAACAATGACACGAGATGACAAACAATGACACAGGATACCAAACAATGACACGAGATGACAAACAATGACACGAGATGACAAACAATGACACGAGATGACAAACAATGACACAGGATACCAAAGAATGACACACGATACCAAACAATGACACAGGGTGCCAAACAATGACACAGGATACCAAACAATGACACGAGATGACAAACAATGACACAGGATACCAAAGAATGACACAGGATACCAAACAATGACACAGGATGCTAAACATTTTGACAAAGCGCCGAACAGCTACACAAGGTACCAGACAATGACACACGACCAAACAATGACACAGGATACCAAACAATGACACGAGATGACAAACAATGACACAGGGTGGCAAACAGCTACACAAGGTACCAGACAATGACACAGGATACCAAACAATGACACAGAATGCCAAACAATGACACGAGATGACAAACAATGACACAGGGTGGCAAACAATGACACAGAATGACAAACAATGACACAGAATGACAAACAATGACTCGAGATGACAAACAATGACACGAGATGACAAACAATGACACGAGATGACAAACAATGACACGAGATGACAAACAATGACACAGGGAGGCAAACAATGACTCGAGATGACAAACAATGACACGAGATGACAAACAATGACACGAGATGACAAACAATGACACAGGGAGGCAAACAATAACTCGAGATGACAAACAATGACACGAGATGACAAACAATGACACGAGATGACAAACAATGACACAGGATACCAAACAATGACACGAGATGACAAACAATGACACAGGATACCAAACAATGACACAGGATACCAAACAATGACACAGGGTGCCAAACAATGACACGAGATACCAAACAATGACACGAGATGACAAACAATGACACAGGATACCAAACAATGACACGAGATGACAAACAATGACACGAGATGACAAACAATGACACAGGATACCAAAGAATGACACAGGATACCAAACAATGACACAGGATACCAAACAATGACACGAGATGACAAACAATGACACGAGATGACAAACAATGACACGAGATGGCAAACAATGACACGAGATGACAAACAATGACACGAGATGGCAAACAATGACACAGGGAGGCAAACAATGACTCGAGATGACAAACAATGACACGAGATGACAAACAATGACACGAGATGACAAACAATGACACGAGATGACAAATAATGACACGAGATGGCAAACAATGACACGAGATGACAAATAATGACACGAGATGGCAAACAATGACACAGGGAGGCAAACAATGACTCGAGATGACAAACAATGACACGAGATGACAAACAATGACACGAGATGACAAACAATGACACAGGGTGGCAAAGAATGACAAACAATGACTCGAGATGACAAACAATGACACGAGATGACAACAATGACACAGGGTGGCAAACAATGACACAGAATGACAAACAATGACACAGGGTGGCAAACAATGACACAGGGTGGCAAACAATGACACAGGGAGGCAAAGAATGACACAGAATGACAAACAATGACACGAGATGACAAACAATGACACGAGATGACAAACAATGACACAGGATACCAAACAATGACACAGGGTGCCAAACAGCTACACAAGGTACCAAACAATGACACGAGATGACAAACAATGACACGAGATGACAAACAATGACACGAGATGACAAACAATGACACGAGATGGCAAACAATGACACAGGGAGGCAAACAATGACTCGAGATGACAAACAATGACACGAGATGACAAACAATGACACGAGATGACAAACAATGACACAGGGTGGCAAAGAATGACACAGAATGACAAACAATGACACGAGATGACAAACAATGACACGAGATGACAAACAATGACTCGAGATGACAAACAATGACACGAGATGACAAACAATGACTCGAGATGACAAACAATGACACAGGGAGGCAAACAATGACACAGGGTGGCAAGCAGTGACAAAGGGTGCCGAACAGTAACATAGGATGCCAATCAATTATACAGGGTGCCAAATAGTAGAACGGAGTGCCAAACTATGTTACAAGGTGTCAATCTATTACAAGCAATGATACAATGATACAGGGTGCAGAACAATGAGTCGTCCTCTTCCCATTTTCAATGCCAAACTCACCCCCTTCTCTATTTCCAGGTCGAACTCACGCTCACGCTCACGCTCTCGGTCACCGCCGCGGCTTTCCTCCGCCCCTCTGCCGAGTTATCAAGGAGGTCCGCAGCGGTTGGGCTCCGACAATCGTGGCCATCAGATGCTCCAGCGCATGGGCTGGTCTGGTCAAGGCGGACTCGGTGCTCGTGGGCAAGGCCGGATGGACCCTGTGGACGCCGGGGCAGCCCCTCGGGACCGCTACGATCAATACGCCGGCGTAGGAGTGGCCGCTGACCCGTTTGAGCAATTCCGGAAGAGAAAGAGTCAAGGTTTCACAGCGATGATGAAGGCCAAGTCCGATGCGAACAGCGGCGAGCAAGATGGACAGCCAACGGAGCAAGGGGAGGGCCAAGAGGGGGAAGAAGAGGGCATAGCAGAAGGTCGGGAAGGCGGGCATCGTGGCGGGCACAGAGGAGGTAGGGGCGGGCGTCAATACCAGCAGTCGAGAATGCAGAGACGATGATTTTCTATGTAATACAAATGTTTCTACAATGAATGCGTGTTTTTATTGCTGACGCTGCACATGTACAGGGGAATCAGCTGGAACAGATAACCAAGGAGGTTTGGGTAGCACAATTTCCTTTTACTGTGTCCCTTGATAAAGGTTAAACCCAAATATGCAACTATGCGGCCGTAGAGAATTGTCTTCTTCATTTTTGAATAGAAGAACCCCGACCAATGATCGCAAAACATATTCAAATAACTGAGGAAATTCAGATCGTTAATTGTTGTTTTTCTGGTCAAATTCAGATGCATTAATTTGCAAAGAGTGAAGAGTTTTCAATCATGAACTTGATTCAGACGAGACTATTACGTGCCAATCGTGAGTCCTTGTGGTCCATTGACCGCCACTCTCCTGCAAAAGACGCACGCAGAGGAATGCTAAGAGAAAAGTCAGGCATGATAATGATCCGAAATTCGACTATCGAGTCTTGAAATTTGCTAAAAATGCAATAAAATAGATGCATAGGTGAATCTCATATTTTCTGCTCTGAAAAAGTCTTGTATTGTTTTCGAAGTGGAATTTTAATTAAGTATTTTCACTATTCCTCTCATTAGCAGTTTTCAGAATGCAGTCGACCGCAAATACTTATGTGATAGGATATCAATGATTGGTAATACCCTTGCCGAATTATGGCACTGCCATGGAAATAGAAGAACCAGTGTCCTCCCTCAGTGGACTTCCTCCAAAGTCTGCATGCTTGTCAAAAGTAAAATTGAGGCTTTTTGATTCGAAGTAAATGAGTTCTTGAGTTATCAGTTTTTCACGTACACTTAGCTGAACAATATAACATTCTACGATGTGAAATTTCTAGAAGTCTTGTACATAAACATTCCTTAACATTTTCATTGTATTCGAAACAATATTGAACTGCGATGACTCAGTGCTATAGACTGCAGGAACTTTTACTTCATATATGGAAATTGTTGACGATCAACATTTGATACTAGTAAAAACAGCAGAAGCTCAATTCTCAATCCTCATAAATAGCGGAATTTGATTGATATGATTTGGCTTTGAAAATGAGATAGGATGACTTACATTCTTCATTGTGTAAATGATATGGACGGGGAAAGAAAATAACCCGGAATCTAATTTAGATTCTCGGAGATCTTATCGAATATAATCAGGAAGCATAAGAACAAGCATTTAATATCGCGTGTATTTCAGTTGAAATAATTCCCTAGGCTGATTTATGTCACTAACGAACTAAAGTTACCGTTGCTGAAAAGTTCGGCTATTGTTATGACTTCGCAGCTATTGAGGCACATGTACAACTCTTAAACTGAAATTGCCGTGATAGGATAGTGCCGCTGTTGGCGAGTGAAGCCTGTAAAGGACTAGAACGGACATGTACAATACAAACATTGCTACACCGCGATATGCGTTGTCATGACAACGGTAGATAAACGATGACGATTCCCAGTCACTGTTGGTACCTTGTCAGTAGGGGATGTGCGAGATGTCACCCTGCGAAGACTTGTTAATGCCAGGATTGGATAGTTTTCCCGGGGTAATAGGTGCCAGTGGTAAAAACCCACAGATTTAGAGAGGAACAGATGAACTATTTACACAACTGCTTGAAGCCGGTAAACACAGGACGAGAGAGACACTGGTTTGCGATAGACGGGCAAGAAACAAATCGCGATATGATTACAGCGATGACTGCTGCAGGAGAAACATGCTTGAATGACTGTCATTGTCATGTTGTCAAATGATTTATTTGTCAACAAAGTAATCAAGCTCAATGAATTGTGTCACACCTATTAATTAGTCAATTAAGTGCCCAAGATATTGAACCTCTTAGATTAAGTCATTCAGATTCAAGTTTAATTCCCATTCATCGCAGAATGAAAATTTTCAAAATGAGAATATGTCCACACCAAGTTAAAATCAGTGATCAATAATAATCGATCATAATCAATTGATCGATCCAAAGGTGATCGGCTTTGCGGGAGTGTTGAGGTAAGATGGGTAGCCTTAAAAAAACTGAGGGTACAGCGTCTTTTTTTTAGTATTCTACGCTTTCTTGTACGGCGATCTTTGTCTTCTTTTTTCTTTCGTGAAGTCAAATCAGCTTTAAAGTCGCTCTCCAAGAAATGCTCACTACATACGAATGAAACATGTTGAGCTGGCTTAAAATTCTTTCGCTTGATACTCCGTAACCACTGCCCAAGCAGTTGAGGGTTGCTGTGAGGAAACTCGTGAAAAGAAATATCCGAAGATTTCGATACTCTGTTCATGCACTGAGGAACAAAACATGAAGTCACCATTGCTCCGGAATTATCTTGAAAAAGCAACAGGTCAGTTTAAGAACAGCCCACTTATTACGATATGAAGTAAACAACTGTGATGACTTACCATTTAATTAAATCAAAAGCAGCCCTACAGAATTGCTGTTGAATGATGTCGACATCAGTTTATCTCAAAATGGACTTAGCACACATATATGTCATACACATGAGCATAATGATCAAATTGTCAAAAACGCGACATGTTATCGCCTCAACGCGACAAGTACCCCTTCTAACATACACATTTCTTGCCTGTCTATCGCAAATTGTCATCAAAGTAAACACCGATCGGAGGGCTTCAACGCCGTCAGCGTGAATTAGGGAAAGTAGTTTATCTGTTCTTCTCTAAATCTGTAAAAACCGCAATGCGAAAACCATAAAACTGGTCAAAACTGATAATTGTAATTTTATGACCACTAGAATAAAATTTTGGAGATATGCGAATGTAACTGCATGCGATGTATTTGTAAATTGGACGCAATCTTAGGATTTCTGCTATTTGACGAAGGATTTAGGCTACTGTGGGATGTGATGTCTCAGTTCGATTATACAGCAGTCAGTATAGAGACGCGGATCCGCATCATGTGAACATTGGTACACGCCTATATTAATTAATATATTGACACGTACCCTAATATTTCCACTATCTCCCACTCCTGGTTTTTCCTACCTGCCTGGTAAAAGCTAGTTTTCCTCATAAAAGTGCCAACGTGGTCAATGCAGCTTCCTCGATCCCTCTTCCCTCGTCTGTATCATCATGATACCTTCGAGAAGCGTTGTTGAATGGACGGTTTCAGATGGAACTTCTCCTTACAGGGAACTCCTCCGCCGGATGAAGATCTTCGATTTGACGGAATTCCTCCGGGCTCAGATGAAGAACGTGAGTGTTGATGATTGATGGTCATTCTGTTGGTCACATGCAGCAGTCACGTGCTCACCTTCAGGAAACATTCAGATGAACATCTCCGGCCGGGTTGGACACGGTGCAATTCTCCGAGGGAATCGTCTCGTCATCTGGGGCGGCTACACGAAGATCTCGGTGAGACAAGTCTCAGCATTCTGACTTCTCATGCATCCATCCTCTCATCTTCCCTTGCAGAGAATGAAGTACGGATTCCTGGTCGTCAATCTGGAGACGGGAAAGAAGTGAGTGTTGAAACTGAAGGACTCCTTAAGGCACTGTGGCAAATATAGCAGAGCAAACCAGGGTTGGGACCGTCCCTTGTGTATTCGGAATGTCGGTGCGCCTGCCGCTCGTGTTTCATATGTGGACATCATTAAGTGATGTCTGACGATGTATGCCTTAGCCAGTCGGTTACAGAGAGCCCCGACCGACCGGTTCCAACCTTGCAGCAAACAGCGCATCATAAGAATGTTACTTGAAGATTCGAAACGCTTCATCCCAAGCTGCTGACAATGAAAAGTCTGTTAAAACGGAGGGATATTTTGATTAAGATGTCAGCGCTACCGGTGCTAATAGCGGCCTTGTAGTAGTGTGTTCGCTCTGCGTCTGGGAGACATTGGATGGGTTAAACCTAAGATTTTTAAAATATGTACACTCTGCACAAAAAGAATGGAAGTGAGATGAATAACAACTTGGTCACATGGAAGAAAGGCTCCGTGCCTGATGTGCTCCGAGTATAAACAAGGTTCATTTTCATTATTTTAAGGTTACTATTGAATTTCAACAGCCTGGTTTACATTCACCATACAGTAAATTCAACAACCCATCAGTATTTGCTTCTAACAGCGTTGATTCCTCACAGGACCTCCTCTTGCATTCCAGGAAGAAGCTGGACCCCATCCTCTCCGGCAGGAGCAGTAGCCCTCTCCTCCCTCATTCGATTGATATTCGGTACATCGCCACGTCGTATTCCGCCAGTGCGTACGCAGTCGATGGGAATTATCTCTACACATTCGGCGGTCATTCGCTGATCACCAATCTTGCCGTCAACTTCTTGTTCCGGTTCGAATTCAAGCAGCAGATGGTTAATCTGCAGTCTAGCTGGATGGAAGAAGCTAAGGAAGAAGAGAAAGAGGAATTTATTGAATGGCGGATTATCGATGCTCACGTGGAAACTCTCCACAACCGACCAAGTCCTCGAGATAAACATTCAATGTTCATCTACGACAACAAGTAAGTCGTACGTAAAGAAGTCTCTGTAAACGGATTGATTCCACGAGTATCTCATACCATTGAACTATAATATTCTGATTCTCGTAGGTCGCCGTGTGACCCGAAGTCCCGTCCTATCGGGCATTTGTAACTAACAGAGAAATCGACTTTATTGACTATTGTACTCGGCGTCAAAGATTCTATCAAAATAAACTAATTTATTCCATGAAATTGAGGCACGGTCAATGACATAAAAAATACTTTCACAATAGGAAGTCCATTGCGGGGCACACCCTCTACAAGTTTCTACACTTACAGGTAAGTTGATATCTCACCGTCCATTTGTATTTCCAGTCTGCGCTAGCCATAGAGGTTGGAGAAACAGTCTGCTCAACGGACAAGAAGTGGTATAGAGGTCATTGGCTTGATTAGAAACCGTCCGTCCAAATTGAATAGAATTTTGATTCGAAATTTACTTCATGTCCAATAATCATTGCATGTAACAGAGCATGTGTCGTAGATTACAATGGCCTGCGGAGGACCTCTTGTTATACGTTTCAGAGCAACATTTTAACGGTTTTCACTCATGAATGATGATCATCTTGCTCTCTCAGATCAAGTTTGCTTATATCTGAATTTTGAAAGTTTCACGGCTTTTCTACTGTTTTTTATAACTCTTCATTTACGGAACTGAACGGAGCTTTTCAAGATTTTCCGCGTTGTTCTTTCAAATCTTTCAAATTGGTTTTTCACCATAGAACTTTAAATTAGCGAAATATTGCGCTGTTCCACGAGTACTGCGCCCCTGTCAAATTCGCAATTTTAGTCACTACATTCACCCAATCAGAGGTGATAGGTCATTGCCAGCTAAAAGTGTCAAAAAAGAAAGATTATGACTCTTCAAAATTCCCTGAGTTCAGTTTACTATTCAAAAGCAGATTAACGCTGACGCCATTTCATCACTAGTCGACTATCTATGCAAATCGTTGTAGAAATCTCTGTGTTGTAGAGTCTTCAACATGTGTGATCGAGAAACGAAACTCACATAGCCATAGAAATAGATTGTTGTTTATCTGAAGTTGACTAGAATGGAAATTGACTCAAGGTCGCGGCACATCCGGGGGAACTAAGTTGGGGCATGAACCACCAATGAAAAGCTTGGAATCGCACATGTGACTGATTCTGACCCAATCATACAGCCGTTGACAAGCGAATCTAAGTCAAAATGCGTGCGACGATCTTTGTGCCACTATTGTGTATTGCATGAAGCTTTACTTCCATTCTAGAGGTTTTATTGTTATCAATTTCTATGCACATAGCATAGGCCTCGTATAAGATGAAAATAACACAAATGTAGATATAACGGTATTTTTACTAATCGTAAGAAGCAATCATCAAAGAATGTCACTGCATTAAATGATATCGATATCTTTCTATTTCTAATACATGTAGCCTAATAGTAGAATAAACAATATAGGCCGAAGTTTTTAACTCTCAAGGCAAGAGGCTATATGAAGCAAGTTATCTACGAATTGTTGTAGGATACCAATTTAACAGCATAAGCGTCATGCAGGTATTGCTTTAATGCATTGCATTTTTTCATGTACTATTTGTTTTATTTCACGCAAAATGATGTATACAAAATTCTGTCTAACACAACATGCATTGCATCTAGCTTAATGAATTAAATTCACAAGGAAGCGCTGCTTAATGAGACAGAGAATCATGTGGTCTGTGTACCTCTTTCTGCTTTGATAAAAATTGAAATCTGTTCTCTGAATACCATGTCTTCTCAAAATCAGTATGTAAAAGGCTAAAAGTTGTGAGTAAGATTGACCTGTGTAGGCAAAACGATCATCATTTTCGAAAACTGCGCTCCAACTTTGTAGAATCAAGTGAATGAATTTTAACTACATCTTTCAGTTTTAATGAGCACTAGTGCTATGTGAGACAGGTTTACAGAGTTGATCAGTAGTCTTCCCTGCATTAATACAAATCATCCACAATTGCGTTTCTGAGATTGTACGCAGTATTTTGCATGACTGGTGTGATTGCTTCGTTGATTTGACATAATCAAACTAATTTATGATTTTCTATTTTCTCTCATTGTATGACGCTTTCATAAGTCTCTAGTCAGAGCACGTTATGGTCCCTGGTCCTTGTCATCACACTGTTGCATCTGCCTGTATGCTTTGAACCCAATTCATACCGTGAGCGGTGACTTAGCCTGCCTGTTGCATCTCTACTGCATCTGAGCTTCAATTGGCCGCGTGACCTACGATTCTGTGACATTTAGCGTCTTTTCAACTACATCCCCAGAGATCGCTGGATGTGGCCGTCAGGACGGTCAGACAAGCATAAATTATCTATGTTAGACCGGGAGCTTGGAGCCATTTAATTATAATCTCGAGCAAAGATGGTTTCACTGAGGATCTACGAATAGTCGGTCTGAAGTTGCAGAATTTGTGCGTTAGTTCAGGGGGCACCTGAAAGTACCCAAAAATGAGGCATAATCATAATTTTGAACAAGTGTACCGAACCAGTGCTAATAAGCTCACCAGAAGACCAATGGTGATTATTTCAATTACCTCCGTAAAATACTGATCAAACGTAACATTCTGCTGAAAAGCACGTTCTCATACCAGCTGACTGTTTTTGCTAGACTATGGTTATTGTTTTTCCCTTATTAGCGTTTTGTTTCAGAAAATACAATTGATTGTGTGGAAGTTGAACATTTTGCAGTGTAGCTGCCAAGGGTGATTATTTCTATCACCCTCACAACTTAAAAGGCAGTTTTAGACTCTTATTCATTCAGATGGAAAAGCGTCTGAGGGATCCAATTGGCGTGTCAACGGTAACAGAATCCGCGAAAGCTGGAGCGGGAGCAAATCGAAGGCAGCAGAATGCGACGCTGTATGAGATGCAGAGAACACGACTCGAAACTGCACTCCAACTTCCAATTTCTGCACTGAATGCAATGAACATGTATGTAGAGGCCTGTACTACAGTAGAACCCACTTATAACGGACTCGGTTATAACGAACTCTCGGATATAACGTACTACTCGGATATAGCGAACTCTTTTCAAGTGTCCACAGAGCAAATTCTGATTTTTTACAACGTACTTAGGGATGAAAGTACTTAAGTATTCTGAATCATCGAAACGAAGCTGACACGATTCTACAATAATTTGCTGCGTTTGATAATGGCAGCAACAGCTCTTGTCATTGGCTCGGAGGAGGACAACTTTTGAGTGTCGAATCAGTCCAATGAGCAATCGATAAAAGTGAACTGGAATTAAGACATTGTCTGTGATGGTGTCTTCTTAACGCGTCACTGCTGTTCCATCGAATCTTCATGACTTATTGCAGCTGACATTGTTTTTTTAGTCATTCAGATTTTTAGATTCATGTTGAGAATATTGCATATTTTTTCTTACACAATAGAGAATTGTTAAGACACTATGCTGTTTTCTCGAGTAGCAGGCCTCCCAAAAAAACCTATTTTTTAAAAACTGACATATGTTTTTAAAAAATAACCTATAAAACCTATCGAAGCCTATTTTTTCGGACTTCTTATGATTTTTGACTGAGATGATCACATTTCTTATGCTATTTTACATATCACGTAAGTTTTCTTGATTATCGATAAGGAAAGCAATTTTTAATACTACAGATTGTTTCATAAAAAATGGATCACCCTTAAACATCGCCTTAACTTCAACTTTGTCTAACTCCGCCTAACTTGAATGAATTTCTCTGAAATTTGGAAGATATGTCAGTTGTGCTTCCTAATATCATTGTTGGAAATTTCAAGCATGAATATTGAGTTGTTTTCCTGTTATAGATAAAAAAAGTAGTAGATAATTTGATCTTCATTTAGCAATGTTACACAAAATCATACCTCACTCTTATAAAATTACATTTGTTTCCTTTGTTATGTAATATGTTGTTCTACAAGCCAAAAGCTATCAAGCAAAACAAAAATAAAAAAAATCGGTCAATCAGAGCCAGTATAGCACCATTATTCATCAACAATAATGTAACTGCTACATGTGATTAACTGGACTTCATGTTCCATAGCTTCCTGACTTCGTTGCGGTGGTGTTGGCAGCACTCCTGATTGCTTTCAGCTAGAAATCTATCTCTTACCGGTTGAAAAAAATACAAAGCACAAATGAACAATAACGAGATCGCATTCACAAAAGGCAAAGTGTCAGCCTTGCTAGAACTAGGGTTTTCTGTGCGAGCTACAAGCAAGCGACTAAATGTCCCTTACACAAATGTGCATCGATGGCATAATGATGATTTTCGACTCTGTCGTAAAGAGGGCTCTGGCCGTCCACGCAAAACATCCAAACGTAGAGACTGCCTAATTTTGAGATTTGTTAAAGTTGATCCAAGTCTCTCGTTAACTGAGATGACTGCACTAGACTCGTCTATTTCTAAGTCCACTATTCGTAGAAGACTTCACATACAGCAAGGAACCATGAATTCTGAACGCTATGTGAATGTTTTACGAATGAACATTGGCCAAATGACATATCAACTTGGTCATTTATGGATGATAATGCTATGTGTCACAGGAGTAGTAGAGTCAACTTATGCAAGTCTCAATTAGGGCTTAGGACATTATCTTGGCCGGCTCGTTCTCCTGATCTGAATCCCATAGAAAATGTATGGAGTATTCTAAAACGCAACGTTCGTCGTTCACTGCTACCTACAGATGGCGTATCACAACTTACGTCACTGTTAAAAAGAGAGTGGAGAAAGTTAGATCAGTCAAAAATCAACGATATCATCGAATCAATGCCTAGACGAATTGGTAATGTCATTGACAATAAGGGTAGGGCCACAAAATATTAGCTTCTTAAGAACCGTTACTGTATCATAGCTTATCAGATTATATAAGGACATTTAAATATATTAGGGACATGAAATAACATGAAAATGCTTTCTGTATCATACTTATGTTTCATTTAGTCAAATTTTAGGATGATCCACTTTTTATGAAACGGACTGTATCTGGTTTCAGATTGTGTGTTATTCGTCTTTTGAAGGTCGGTGATTGATTTTGTTCCTCGTGTGCCCAATGATCAGCAGTTATTACTCTTGAATGATTTTCGATTGGTTCAGTCTGGTTGTTGAACTGTTCGTATTGTTTACTTGTTACATTTTATAATTTGTTATTGAATTGAACATACATGTACATGTTTTTATAATTGTGGAAAACCTGAACTTAAAATAGTTAATAAAATGACTGTTTATGGACTTCAAGCAAAATTTATGGAGTTGGGAGACCCGGTTGCCTACAATTAAGATGTTTTACACTAGATGTTTAATGTATAACTCAATTTTTACTGTTGCCTTTTGTCATTCAGAAGTGAAATTATTATCTATAGTTAATAACTTCGCTCCTGATGAAGAAGGTAAGCTACACTCATTGTATTTTGACTTTGGAATCATCAAAATATTATAAAAGGAAAACATAACGCTGAATTAGAATATCATTTGAAACTAGTTTAATCTCCCAACTCTATTGGGCTGCTTTCAAGTCTGTGCGAGCCCCAAAAAATACCCTAATGATTTTGCGTGGACATGTTTAAAAGTTTTGAATTTTTTCATAAGTTGGCTTAAAGCTATATAAAATCCTTTCACTGATTTTTCATTTAACTAATAAACGGTCCACGTTATCTAGATGCTACTTTTGTAGTGACATTATGGGTGCACACTTTATGACAATTACCCAATAATTGTAATTTTTACGATGCCAATAAGTTCAGGTGTTCTATGGGAAAATACTCAATATTGTGATTATGTCGTACAAATAATTTCGGAATTGATAAGTTACTACTGTGATATCCCTTTTATTTTCGAGCTAATAAATGAAACGATCACAAAAAAGTACGGTGAAGAAAAAGTCAGACATTCATGAAATCCGCATTGATGAATTCTGGTCTCAGATACTAGAACATGAATCAGTAAGTGGAAGAAAGAAATACCAGAATCTTTCCCGTGTCGTAAAAGCAGTTCTCACATTGGCTCACAGCAATGCCGACTCAGAAAGGGGACTTTCAGTTAATAAATGATTGCTTGGTACGGATAGAACAGCGCTTTCTGCAAAATCTGTAATCGGAATAAGAGCATGTAAAGACACTGTCCGATCATTTGATGGCATTACAAACGTTCCCATCACAAAAGACCTTATCAGCGTGGCGAGGGCATCTTCGAAGGTGTATCAACAGGAATTGTAGGAAGAAAGGAAAAAGGCGGAAAAACTTAAACAGGAAAAGAAAGAACGCGAAGAAAAAGAAATTCAAGCAGAAAAGGAACACAATGAAAAAATAGAAAAATGGACGCGCAAACATGTCTTATTGCGAAAGACAAAGAAAACATTAACGTTGAAACGTCGAGAGCCAATCTTCTATTAAAGGATGCACAAACCCGTCTCGATGAAAGCATAAAAAAGAATGATATGGATGGCATCAGTATAGCATCAGATCTTTTGCGATTGACAAGAGAAAAAATCGAAACATCCGCAAAGAAGCAACTTGAATTACAGAATAAAAAGCGGCAGCTCATGACAACTTACCACGAAATGACAATAAAGAAAAAAAGACTGTAATAACGAACTTCAACTCTGTTGATGAGAGATAGTTGACTGTAGTGATAGCAATTTGCTTGTCCTCATTTTTTGTATAGATTATTTAACTAGTGTCACATTTTCAGTTATTGAACTTTTTAACTTTTTAGTGGAAAGATTGGACATTTTTACAAGTTTTTGTTGTGAAGTTTTCTGTTCGGTGAAGTTGTAAGTAAATTTTGTACAAAACTTTACAATTCACGAAGTATTTTTCTTAATTTCCAAAGACTGCTTTCTCTAATAAACGAGAAGTTTGTAATTTTTTAATAGATTTGTTTTTTTATAATGAATGTCAATATTTTATAGCTCCCTACATGTACAAGATATTCATAAAGTTCAATAGCACTTGAACGTATTAATGCATGTATTGGATGATAGTCGTTGACTTCAATTTTCAACGTATTTTACTTTGTCATTTACGTAATTTATCTACTTCTCATAATAAACCTACTTATTAATTGCAATCAAATTTACGTGAACGATCATATTAGTTTGGTTGGAGTTTCACATGTAATTGAACAAGATTGATGACATGATAAATTTAATTTCAATTAAACAATAATATGCCTATACATAATAAGATTATGAAGACCTATAAAAGCCTATATATTTTTTTGGGACCTATAATTTTAGCCTATATTCTCACTAAAATTCGTTGGGAGGCCTGCGAGTAGGCATGATCATACATGTAGCGCCAGGGCATACAAATGAATGTACATTACATGTATGTACATGTATTTATGGTGATGCATAGTGAGAATTTAGCTGGTCATGATGGATAGGACCTTACTATTGCAATTGACAACATAATTTGGTGCAGAAGTAGGCTTCAATACTTCTTATACAGCTTGTTCTTTCAACCTCGGATATAACGTACCAATTTTTTAGGTCCCTTGAAGTACGTTGTAAGTGAGTTCTAACGTAGTAATAATGGACAGATTAATGGCCATCTTCATCCCTTTTGCCATGTTTTCACGATAACAGAATGCTCAAAAAGTCTTAAAATATAATTGTAGCATTCCTCCTTCATTAATGTGATTCAAATAATCACCTTGGTCTTCAATGTTTGTCTTATACCTTCGTCGTCTGAGGGTTAATTAGGACTTGTAATCATGATTTTGAGCAAGGAATCAGTATCAATGTCTACGTGTAGCTGAACTCATCATAGAACAGAATTCGCTACTTCACACACTGCATGATTGAGCATTTGAGACGCCTGCTTACGAACCGAGCTGACACCGGACTTGAAAAGTACCAGCTTTTTGGAAAGTCTGAATTTTGCTTGGTTTTTGGCTGGACATTTTCAACATAGTAGAGTATTTATGAAAACGATTGTATAAAGTAACTTTCACACAATCAAAGAGAAAGAAGGCTTGGAATTTGGTGCTGTCATGAAAATGACGGTTTATCACAAACACATTGCATTGTGATGAATTGATTGAATAATTTGTAGTGGAGATGCGTTAGTTGACCATCTGTCCTGCGATTCTGTCACCGATCACAATCGTAGGAAAACATCGCACCTTCAGTGGTTTATCACTGCAACACTTCTTGTTATCTCTACCTGCAAACTTCCGGCCTTCTTAGTGCTCAACGTGTGTGGTTCCTCTAAATTACCAAGAATTGAACTACTACATGATAACTCTGAAACTCCGCCATATGTTCAGTTATCCTGGCACGCACATGTTACTTGTTGCAATAATTGATTATCACTGTAATTATGATGCATGCGCCTGTATGATTCTGTTCATCAATGGTCACGCTCAATTGAGATCATAGCTGCATGTATTTCATGTGATAAATGGATTCACACACCACTATGTTACTGTATTATTAGCTATTATGCGACATATAAACCAGTTGACAACAAAGGTCTGTCGTACTTCATTGAATATCGAAAGAGAATGACAGCTATTAAGTCAATACAAGACGCCAACACCCTTGATTCCCCAACCGCACTCGCCTGACCCAGGAATTGAACCGAAGTCGGTGGTGGAGACGAGCTCGCACCTTCTTCACTAGGCCACGCCGACCGCACTCGCCTGACACGGGAATTGAACCGAAGTCGGTGGTGGAGACGAGCTCGCACCTTCTTCACTCAGCCACTCCGACCGCACTCGCCTGACGCAGGAATCGAACCGAAGTCCGCGGTGGAAGCGAGCTCGCGCCTTCTTCACAGACCACGCTGACCACACTCGCCTGACCCAGGAATTGAACCGAAGTCGGTGGTGGAGACGAGCTCGCACCTTCTTCACTCAGCCACGCCGACCGCACTCGCCTGACCCAGGAATCGAACCGAAGTCCGCGGTGGAGACGAGCTCGTAATTTCTTCACTAGGCCACGCCGACCGCACTCGCCTGACCCAGGAATTGAACCGAAGTCGGTGTTGGAGACGAGCTCGCACCTTCTTCACTAGGCCACGCCCACCGCACTCGCCTGACCCAGGAATCGAACCGAAGTCCGCGGAGGAGACGAGCTCGCACCTTCTTCACTCAGCCACGCCGACCGCACTCGCCTGACCCAGGAATCGAACCGAAGTCCGCGGTGGAGACGATCTCGCACCTTCTTCACTAGGCCACGCTGACTGCACTCGCCTGACCCAGGAATCCAACCAAGTCCGCGGTGGAGACGAGCTCGCACCTTCTTCACTAGACCACGCCGACCGCACTCGCCTGACCCAGGAATCGAACCGAAGTCCGCGGTGGAGACGAGCTCGCACCTTCTTCACTAGGCCACGCCGACCGCACTCGCCTGACCCAGGAATCGAACCGAAGTCCGCGGTGCAGACGAGCTCGCACCTTCTTCACTAGGCCACGCCGACTGCACTCGCCTGACCCAGGAATCGAACCGAAGTCCGTGGTGGAGACGAGCTCGCACCTTCTTCACTAGGCCACGTTGACCGCACTCGCCTGACCCAGGAATCCAACCGAAGTCCGCGGAGGAGACGAGCTCGCACCTTCTTCACTAGGCCACGCCGACCGCACTCGCCTGACCCAGGAATCGAACCGAAGTCCTCAGTGGAGACGAGCTCGCACCTTCTTCAGTAGGCCACGCCGACCGCACTCCCCTAACTCAGGAATCGTTCCGAAGTCCGCGGTGGAGACGAGTTCGCACCTTCTTCACTAGGCCACGCCGACCGCACTCGCCTGACTCAGGAATCGAACCGAAGTCCGCGGTGGAGACGAGCTCGCACCTTCTTCAGTAGGCCACGCCGACCGCACTCGCCTGACCCAGGAATCGTTCCGAAGTCCGCGGTGGAGACGAGCTCGCACCTTCTTCACTAGGCCACGCCGACCGCACTCGCCTGACTCAGGAATCGAACCGAAGTCGGTGGTGGAGACGAGCTCGCACCTTCTTCACTAGGCCACGCCGACCGCAATCGCCTGACACGGGAATCGACCCGAAGTCAGCGGTGGAGACGAGCTCGCACCTTCTTCACTAGGCCACGCCGACCGCACTCGCCTGACCCAGGAATCGAACCGAAGTCCGCGGTGGAGACGAGCTCGCACCTTCTTCACTAGGCCACGCTAACGCTACAAGAGGAATGCGAGTGAAGGCAGAAGTGATATCGACATCTTATTGTCCTATTATTATTGACAGAAACACTACCAGCATTCATGTTGTAGCCTTCTCTTTTGTACCGTCAGCGAAGAAGGTGTGATCCCTGGGTCAGGGGAGTGCGGTCGGCGTGGCCTAGTGAAGAAGGTGTGAGTTCGTCTCCACTGAGGACTTCGGTTCGATTCATGGGTCAGGCGAGTGCGGTCAGCGTGGCTGAGTGAAGAAGGTGCGAGCTCGTCTCCATCGCGGACTTCGGTTCGATTCCTGTGTCAGGCGAGTGCGGTCAGCGTGGCCTAGTGAAGAAGGTGCGAGCTCGTCTCCACCGCGGACTTCGGTTGGATTCCTGCGTCAGGCGAGTGCGGTCGGCGTGGCCTAGTGAAGAAGGTGCGAGCTCGTCTCCACCGCGGACTTCGGTTCGATTCCTGCGTCAGGCGAGTGCGGTCGGCGTGGCCTAGTGAAGAAGATGCGAGCTCGTCTTCACCGCGGACTTCGGTTCGATTCCTGAGTCAGGCGAGTGCGGTCAGCGTGGTCTGTGAAGAAGGTACGAGCTCGTCTCCACCGCGGACTTCGGTTTGATTCCTGGGTCAGGCGAGTGCGGTCGGCGTGGCCTAGTGAAGAAGATGTGAGCTCGTCCCCACCGCGGACTTCGGTTCGATTCCTGGGTCAGGCGAGTGCGGTCGGGGAATCAAGGGTGTTGATGTCTTGTATTGACTTTTTAGTTGTCATTTTTTAAGTTATTCGAAGCAGTCGTGAAGTGAGACATCAAAATCAAAATTCCAACCTCAAGAATTAGTCTATTCTTACCCTAAAATAGAATTATTTCCTCAATGATGGATTCCTGTGGCATTTGAGATATCATGATAATGCTGATAGTAACGCTACGTAATAAATAGCATTTTTCTCGACTATTTTCAAGTAGTCTATCGTCGTAGACTTGCAGAATGGAGCGGAAATGGAAGCAGCCTTTCGGTGTGGGGGGGGGGCTCTCTCTCTCTCAATTCAGACGATTTTTTAAATTTTTTAAGATAAAGTTCCCGGACGCGTTTCGTCACTGTGGACAGCATCAAGCGGTAAGTAAATGCACAGGCAGTTGGATTAAATATTAAAATGATTAGGTAGTGACGACTCGTTAGATCACTTCATGCTTGCGGTTGATTTGTGGCTTGTTCAACGCTATGAAGCGTGCTTCGGCCATTTCAGTTTGCATCGAATTCTGTCAATTTGAATTGTCAAGATCGTAAAAGTGCACTATCTGAACATAGTTTGACTGACCATGCCGATAGAATGATGAACATCGATAATTTCCAGCTTTCTGTCCTAAATAAACAAAAGAATTCGATGCAAACTAAAATGGCTGAAGCACACTTCATAGCGTTGAACAAGCCACAAATCAACCGCAAGCATGAAGTGATCTAACGAGTCGTCACTGCTAATCATTTTTATATTGCATTTACTTACCCCTTGATACTGTCCACCGTGACGAAACGCGTCGGGGAACTTTATCTTAAAAAATTAAAAAATCGTCTAAACTGAGGGAGAGCTATCTTTTTGCTTACATCGCGGAAAATTGAGTAATGAACCTCCCGTTTAAGGCAACAAAACATCATTTCTGAAATTAGAATCATTTCTCCTGTATGAACGGCCACTTGCTTGATATTCCAGGATTTTCTCATTCGGCGGATTCGGGCCGACCATGTATCAAGGCTATCTCAACAATCACGGTGAGTGGAAGCCAAACATGGATGAGGCTGACGATCGAGGCTGGAATAACCAATTCCTTGTCTATGACTTTGAGAAAGGTTACTGGCAGAATCCAGCCACGTATGGGAATATCCCCTGTCCACGCGCTGCGCATTCTATGTGTGTGGTTGGATCCAAGGCTTATCTCTTCGGTGGAAGGTGCGAGCCACGCCGGCTGAATGATCTCTATTACCTGCAGTTGCTGAATTTTCAATGGACGGAGGTGACACCGAGTGGGGAGATTCCATGGTGAGTGTGTTCTTTACAATCTGTTAATATCAGTGAATCATTTCTACTTTTTTAGACAAGTAACCTGGCAATTGATAAATTTATCAAATCTCAACAGATTTAACCACCACGAGACATGTTTCGGCCTGTTGGGCCTCATCAGTCGTGGGTAGGTTTGAACCAGCGACGTTGGCGCTAGAGGACGTGCAAGCATAACCTCTAACCACAAGGCCACCGGACCATCTGTTGAGAGCGTGAATTAGCCAGGAAGGCACTGCTTTAACGCAGGCACGTGGAGGGCGGACTGCATTCTGCAATCACTTAATACCGCATCCGAGATTGAGGCGCTTCACGCAGGCGCTACTCATTACATGTTTAGACAAGTAACCTGGCAATTGACGCTCTCAACAGATGGTCCGGTGGCCTTGTGGTTAGAGGGTAAGCTTGCACGTCCTCTAGCGCCAACGTCGCTGGTTCAAACCTACCCACGACTGATGAGGCCCAACAGGCCGAAACATGTCTCGTGGTGGTTACATCTGTTGAGATTTGATACATTTCTACTTTGTTGCGATCAGAGAAGTTAGAATCACTGCTCTCAGTAGCACAGTAGTTCGACTTTCTATTTATCGCACATGTTTCAATTGTTGCTGATAATTGCATGTATCATTGTTCCCGCTGTCCTTGAATGAATGGTTAAAAATGCACAGGAACCTTGGTTATTTCCATGCTTCAAAGATATTCGTCATATTGGATTTAGGAAGTCACTCGCTAGGTCGATATCCAAAATGACTACCTAACACAGCTAACTTACTATATTGAAGACTGGGAAAGTGTTGAAAGTGTGACTGGGCAAAAATGAAATCGATAGCAATAAATTATGAAACCTGAGCTTTTCAGTGGGCCTCCTCCTCTCTACGATACTTGCTTTTTTGCCTGTTGCCTTGTTATTAAGCGGAACTTAGATATTAAAAATAATATAATTTCACTTCTTACTTAACTGCTACACATTCACTATTCATAACAGCCAGCCTCATTGTTGTGGTTGATGCAGGATCTACAGAGTGGCGCACGTAAACCGCCGGATTTTAAACTTTCATTACTCCTCAAATAATCATTCAATCGTCATGAAATTTCGACTCATACTAGTTTGGAGTATAGGATTTATGATGATTATACCTGTTGTACTGAGAATTGTCAGAAAATTCTGATTCTATTGACCGAATGACATGTACTCATTTTGTTGACATCGAAAATCTAGATCAAGTTAATTAACTTAACATGAATCGCATTCTGCACAACGAATTGCGCGCAGTCTTGAAGTGAATATTGTTCAGTTACTTCCATGTCATATAGAATACCATTCGACGATTCAATCACTATCTGAGAAGAATCGAACATAGAAGAATGGATGATTATTCGGTTGCAGAACGAGCAAAATGCGCGGCTTGGTACGAATGGCTCAAGAGACCAGTGGAGGTACAAAGGCTTTATCATTCAGAGTATGACAAGAACGCGAGGGAACCGGATACCCGTACCATAAAGCGGTGGCACACAAACCTGTTGACCAGTGGTAGTGTGGTGACTGTCAAGCGGGACCGGTCATCTTCTGAACGAACTGAGCAGAATGTGGAACGAGCTGTGCAGCACTTCGAGGAGGACCCAAACACATCTACCCGTCGTGCATCTAATGCACTTCAAGTGAGTCGCCGCACTATCCAGCGCATCCTCCATGACTATGGATGGCATCCGTACAAGGTCCAAGTGGTGCAGCGATTACACGAAGAAGATCTGCAAAACCGAATGGAGTTCGCAGAACAGGAGCTACAGCGCATCCAAGCCAACCAAGCCGCATCCAAGTCTTGTGGGGTTTTGTCAAGTCCAAGGTTTACCATACACGGCTAACATCCATGCAAGACCTGAAGGACCGCATCATACAAGCATTTCAAGAAGTGACAACTGAGATGTGTCGAGAAACTGCTCTGGCCTACCAAAAACGACTCGAATCCGTCCTCGAGAATGGAGGAGGACACGTTGAAGTTCGATGACTACTAACACTTTTTCTTATGTTTTTCATTTAATAAATGTTTTCTATGACATTTACCTTAATTCGTTTTGGTCATTATTGATAAAGACGTGGGGAAATAAAGGGAAAAATTGATCATTAAATTTTACATGTTAAGATACATAGTTGGTATGTCAATTTTACTATGTCAAAATGAGTACATGTCATTCGGTCAATAGAATCAGAATTTTCTGACAATTCTCAGTACAACAGGTATAATCATCATAAATCCTATACTCCAAACTAGTATGAATCGAAATATCATGACGATTGAATGAATATTTATATATATGAATACAGCCTCATGGGATCATTTCCCAATCAACGGGTCCAATCAGTAGTCGCATGGCACAATAGAAAAATGCTCCTATCAATGGATGAATCTTCATAAAATTCCCGTCACTGCAAGTTGTTATCATAAAGCTATACTTACATTCTGCCGTCCAAAGGTAAAAGTTCGTAACTGACATTTCGGCGATTTTCAGGTTTTTGTACTTTTGGATAGAAGGTCAATTTGTACACCTATATTCAATTATATATCTCTTCTATAAGCAGACGATAGAAATTTTGGATTACACTCAAACAGGAAATCACAGTATGCAAAAAGACAAAATTGTCTCTACTGATAATCGTCAAAATATCAGTTACGCACTTTTACCTTTTGACGGCAGCATTGTTATCTGATGATTATCAACCATTTGTTCGTTTTAAGTCATAGTTTCAGCACAACCTTTTAGAATGATAGGGCATGAACAATGAAAATGTTCCCAAAATAAAAATATACTTTTATTGAAAAAATTCTGCCCTTTGTTTAATTAAAGTCTTATGAAATACATCTCAAGACATATTACAATACTTCACAAAATTTCAATGAAGAAGTAAAAATGATGAATTGCCTAGTGATTCAAAAGAAGGATTGCAGACTGTTATATTATTAGCAGCAATCTTTCGCAGACAACCTGTCTGCATCATCAGGCATTGTGACATTAAAGAAGCTGACAGACGCTATACTAAATTGCTTCACCCACAAAAAAGATAATCGATAATCTAATTGTGGGTGAAATGAGTGCAGCGGAACAACGCAAAAACTGTTAATCAGATCACACCTACACAATTTAAGAAGGACAATCACAGTGACAGACAATGTAGGAAATTTGTCGTGTAACACCGTAGTAAAAAAAGAGCAAAAACAAAAATATAGATCTTCTCGTTTTGCTTTTGCTTTTTTGTCCCCGCTGCACTGATTTTTATCTACAGTTAGATAATCGATTCGTTTTGTTGTATAAAGCAGTTCAGTACAATATCAGTCAGTTTCTTTGTTAAATGGAAGGTCCTAAATATGGGTCACAAAAAGTCCTAAAATTGAGTTTCAGATTTTTTGTAGGCACCCACTGTAGGCGTACACTGTAGTTGTGGTCATTTTCTATCGATGTGTCATCCGACAGTGCTTGAGACGTCACAAACCTCAAGGCATGTGCCATCCGCTGTCTAACTAAATGATCTTTTTTTTCAGTCCTCGATCGTGGTCATCCCTGACGAAGTTAGACGATGAAAACCTTTTTGTTTTTGGCGGAATGGACAATGACCGCAATGTGGTTGGTGATGGTTATGTGTTGGACATCAGTGAAAGCTCCATGCGAATGGTGATCCCAGCCGACGCTTCCACACAGCGACTGTGGCACGCCACCCTTCTCTCCGATGATCATCGAGTGGTCGTGGTCGGAGGTTGCTCAACATCCATCTATTCCCCAACTCCCGACTACCCGGACACGTTTCTGCAGCTGCGAGTTCACAAACCCTCTACACTCTATGCTACGTGTCTTCGGTACTGCGCGAAACATATCAGGGACTTTTCTAACCAAGAGTTATCGAATCTGAATCATTTTGTCGGACTGGATATTGTGAATCGAAATTCATTGAAGCACAGAACCTCCTATCAGTGGCCTGCGGCCGGGGTGTAGATATTTTTTTATGA
Organism: Prostheceraeus crozeri; assembly: GCA_907163375.1. Lineage (NCBI taxonomy): Eukaryota > Metazoa > Platyhelminthes > Polycladida > Euryleptidae > Prostheceraeus > Prostheceraeus crozeri. Next base: position 18,210 of record CAJQUW010016821.1, on the reverse strand, counting down.
AATGCGAGTCGTGAGATTAATATATGTTTGAACAAAGATGATAGTTTTCGAGTCCTGTGGGTCACATACCCGAATTAAAGATTTGACTGAAAAGTTCTAGCGATAGGCTGCATTTTATCAACTGTGTTGAATATATATTAACGGTAGTTCTGAATTACTGATATAATAATAATTATGAAGTCTATAAAATGTTTATCATTAGTACAGCGATACAAGGAAGTCGGAATGGATTCAGGCGTTGCTAGAAAAATACATTCATAAAACTGTCAACTTTGTTTACAAGTTTTGATTTATCAGGGTCGTAATCTAACATGCGGTAAGAAAGATCGTCTAAGCCTATATTTTTTCAGCTCGAGTTAGTTTCATAGTGAAATGATTTGAGTGCGTCAATCGTTTTGGAACGTATTTATATATATAGAAAATGGGTCTTTGACGCAGCTGCTTTCATGAAAAGTCTTGCTAATTTTTTCTCCTGTCGAGGCTGATGACACGATATACCGTGTGTGCCAAAACACGGTAATATCATCTCACCCGAGTAATATCATCGCTGTCAGTTTAACAAATACTTACCACGTACTTGGCATAAAAGTCCTAAATATTAAGAAATCTTTATCAAACCTAGTACATTTCCTAAACTTTTACTAAATATTTAGCAAACTTCCACAAAATACTTGGCAAATTTTCTGAACTTTTACGAAATGTTTAGTAAATATTTTGTAAATTTTCCAAATTTTTCCAAAACATTTAGCAAACTATTTCTAACTTTTATAATATGTTTAGTAAATAATAAGCAAATTTTATCCTACTTCATAGGCGATTACGAAACATTTGCAAATTTGAATTCATGAAAAATATCTTCTTGTATGAAATGTTTTATATTTATCAAATAGAAAACCAAAACAATCATAATTGGGCAAAAGGATACCTAGTAAAACGCTCTGCTCGAATTGTTCATGCTCAAAATGGTTCAAAATCCGTACGGTATATAAAACTGCATGACTGGAATAAAATGACTGATGTTACTAAAATTATACTTTGTACGATAACATTCATAGAGATTACAAAAACTGAGGCCTGCTCCCCAAGGTAAACAGCAGAAAGAATGGATATCCTTCAAAAACACAATTTTTCATACGTATATTTGGAAAATTCACAAAGTTTTACCACCATATAGGATAACGTTTATATAGTGGCACACATCGAACGATCTGATATTAATAATTTTTATGAATATCACTTTTATCAACACAAAGGAAATTTCTCTATCCGGATTTGATCATTCTTCATTTGAAAATCCTTCCAACCAGAAAGCATGCCCACAGCCCGAATACGTATTTCACTTCATCTGAAACACTGTCATTTCGAGTCAAATACCGTCGCGCCGCTATCAGTTACATTTTTAAGAATAGAGGTGATATCACGAAAAATTTGCAGTTCAACGGACAAACAGTCACTACCAAATGAAGTTTGAAACGATGATACGAGGTCACTGAAAAAAACATCTTCGCGGTTGGACCACAACACGGTTGTCCGAATCTGATGATCGCCGGGACGCTGCGAGTATGAGAGATTTATGGATAAAGAATAATTCCAGTAGTTTTCGGGGTTAATTAGCTCACAAGACAAGACGGAAAAGCACATGAATGTAGGTCAGGTATTGAGCCATCGATGCACAGATAAGACGAGTCTCACAGCCTCAGCAATCAACACCTGTAAAAAAGAAGACAAACCTTGTGCTGATGTGCAGAGCAGAATTATCATACTTAACGTATCTTAATTGACATTCTATGGGTAGGCCTACTCAAAGTTTAGAAGAGAAATCATTTATAGCAATTTTAGGTGTTACAGTAAAGACTATTTATTAAGAAAACTGCTTTTGGATTATTTCATCTCTGACAATGTGGGAAGCGATATTCTTAGGAATTTTGATAGCAAATGAAGATATTCAAGAGTGGTTTAATTGTGATCATTAACAATTTATCAATTATTTTTTTAATCAATACTTTTAGTATTTATCAATAATTTTATTTTGATATTCAATAACTGCTTTTACAAAAAATGCAATCTGCAAATTGAAGCAGACTCTTACCGAGATGTAGTCTATTACCGACTGCTTGTCAACCGTTCATGCTATGAAGATATTCAGGACTGCTTGAATTATTATTATAGTATTTAATACCGCACATGTAATTTTATTTTGATATTTTATTTTATTTCAAACAATTTGTTTGAAATCACAATCTGCAAACACATACACACGTATAATGTCATCTTGTCTACCGCTTATATCTGACAGCATCTCTGCAGGTAATTCATGGTGGGCCTACAACTAACATGTGACCATTAGCTAGGCCTACGATGATAGTGAACAGTGCGAAGCATAATTTGTAATAAGTAAACAAATTGAATAAAAGAGTAGCAATGAGTTTGTACTTTGATTGTTTTATATTTATCGTCAAGCATGAAAATTTATTGATTTTGCAGAACTAAACCTATTGCGTTGGACTGCAACGCATAACTGATCTTTATTATGGTACAGTGTGCATGTAGCCTACAACGTGCAGTCCGTCGTGTAGCATCTATGCCTTTTGTGTGCTTGATCATTTTTCTTAAACGACTCGAAATGTCAAATTGATACCATTTTCTAAAATGTGGCAATTATGAAAAAAATAATTGAATATCATAGGCGGTAGCTACAGGTTTTTAATTCAACATATATAAAATGGAAATAGTGACTAAGCAAGCTTCCTTGATAGATCCATCTTTCAGAAAATAGATTGAATTGCATAACTTAAGCAGATGTCGAATAACTCACTAGTTTGTCCGCATTGATAAGAAAATTCTCCATCTAAAAACATTTTACCCTTTTTCTGTAGTTTGATCCAAGAGGTGCATTTTTAATTCTGATGCAAAAATCAAAGGAACTTGATGGCTTCATTGAGTTGAAGAACTCATTGACTACATGCGAGTGTTCATTTTCGAGTTGTGCTCCATGTTGTGCATGATAGCTAAGCAAGATGATGAAAAAAACGTAGACGATCAGAAAACCGACGATGAATAAATAAAGGTGTGTAAGTAGAAATATCCTCTTGTAATATCCTTTGTGTATCCTTTGTAATATTAAGCAGTTAACGTAAACACGGGTTCGATAGACCACGAGACGGAAGAGTGCACAAGCTACTGCGCCTTGCGCAGCTTTCTGTCCCACGTGATGGGCGGATAGTAATTATTAAGCAGGGACGCTGAGTCACAGGTATCAACAGTTCGCAGCGAGAGAATATTATTGACCGTTGATCTTCAGTCATGGCTCGCGAATGCGGCCACGACCAGGCTGCCAACAATGTGACCGAACTTCCTCAGCTGCGTGCGCGTGGCGAATTTCCTTAATATAGTGACGGAAGGTTATAGAAGCGAGATATGATTACGCAGACTGAGCGAGATGCTTATGCAATTGCTTGGTTCAGTTGCATGCTGATTATCATAACTTTGCAAATTACTAGCCAAGTAATTTAGCGAACACACGAGCAAACTGATCAAAGTCGACTTGCTGATGGGCACGGTATGGAACTTAGAAACTTCAATATATGTTTCACTTTGAGAAGCAAAATGTGTGCCGATAGAACTGCTTAGGCTCCCTTAATATTGAAAATATATGTCATGTGTAGGCCTAATATTGTTGACCTGTTCGTCAGTATTGACTAATGTTGTTGCTGTTGTAGCTTCAGTGTACATGTAGTGAATGTGAAAGATGATAAAAAATGAGTAGAAGAAGAAAAGGAGAACGAGTGAGTGAGTGAGAAAGAAAGAGAGAGAGAGAGAGATAGAGTAGTGATGAAGTCACCTGAATATTTATTTTATACACACCATTTCATCAAATATAAATAGGCATATATAAAATACTCGAAATAATAGTAGACATGCACATTTCAGGCCCTACATGTTTCATATGTCGATATCCATGGAAATGACAATGCACTCTCTTCAAGATTTGAAAGAAATTGATGGTGCCATCATAGAAAAATATCAACAGTTTCCTGACAATTATTCCATTTTTCAATCATTTAATTAAATTTGATTGCAAAAAAATCAGCCAGTTATCAACGACGCAAAACTGTGATATGCAGACTTTATTATTGGGTATTTCCTGTGACTCTGCATTTCTATTTTATTGAGAGATGACTGTAATCAGAGTTTATGAGAGCTGATGATCATCCTTGTGATATGCATGAGTTCAAAAAATTGTACGGGTAAAGTTGTTGCACATTGAAATCACTATGCAATTAAAACCGCCTTTTACGACAGTTACTCATAAGACGATCCTGCCTATTGCATGATTTTTCTTTCATTCAACTTAGCAAATGCAAAAAAATCGTTGGTTTGGATAACCAAACAAATATTACCCAGGCATTTGATAAACGTTTTCTAAATTTCGAACAATTTGTTAAAGTCGACTTACATACAAAATGTAACAATTATTTATTAGGCATTTGTTACACATTTCTTAAATTTGTTAAATTTCCAAAACGTTTGCTAAACTATTCAAATCTTATAAATTTTCCAAGTAAATATCAAATATTTGGTAAAGTTGACAAGCTTTTTTTCTCGGAAATGCTTCCTCCTTACTTCTTTACTGGAACAGTGACAAGTGACAACTATCGCTACATGTTGGAGAACCACGTTTTTCCCGAACTGCGTCGTAGACATCTGCCCGCGAAAAAATAACCGAACAAACTCATTAAGTCGACCCAGTAATTCAGACATCAAAACCTGATAAGTACCAATAGGTTTATTTTTCATAAATTGGTCTCCCATCAGGTTTATTCCAGTTTCGCTGGTTTTCCTACTAGGTTTGTTTGGTTTAATCCAGTTTCCTACTAATTTGGCTCGGTTTTATACGGATTCCCACTAAGTATAGTATAGTTTCCCACTAGAATTTGTCGGTAATGCCCGGCATCCCACTAGGCTATGCATTAGTAGTTAAGCTTACCCAACACCTTACACAGCCATTACAAAACAACGATAATGTCAAAACATCACTGTACCTTCTATAAATATTCAAAAAATATTACATCAATTTATATGAAAAGCCACACATCCAAACGAAAGGTGGAATTAAAAAATTAGATTTCTTTCCTAAGAGAGTTCCCGAACACCAAGAGCACTATAACAATAAAATAACGAGATAGCAATAAATTGATTTCTCGAAAAGATACGATCTCGCGTTGCGATACGAAACAGAAGAAACGTTTTAAACACGAGTCAGTATATTGGCTAGTTTGGGGTCTAAATTTGATGACTCGTTCCAAAAATTACGCGTTTACATGACTTTGACCACTTTCGAAGTTCCATCAAATGTTGAAATAAATTGCTTCAAAAATTTCAAGCAAAAAACAGCAAACATGAGAAACAAAAATTATAGTAGTCAACCTTTCAGGAAATTGCTCATGTTCATAATTGTTGATCACTTGTTGATAATTGCTGAACACCAAAATATGAATCTTTTTCCTTCATGATAATAGCGTGATGGGAAAAATCCAATAGGCGAAATCTCGCGGATTCCTCCCTTCTTCAAGATAAAATGCGGGCAGTCATTTGACAATTAGTCATAATATAATATGTGGTGGCAAATTCAAATAACTTGACAATGAAAAATTGGGAACATCATCACATACTCTGCACTGCACAATGAATGTTTCACGGTTAATTACATTCAAAGCTTTTATCTTCGAAAATTTACGAAGATCATTCAAAAAACGTAGCATGACTCACATTTCAAAAATTTTTTGTAATTACTGGTATGAAACACAAGATCACCCACTTTAAATCTTTTGAATGGTGGCGATTTTCAGATTGCATGCGGAACTGTTGGACGATGAAACACTAATTTGGAAGTTCAAATACCGATAAGTTTTCCGAAACTGTTTTCGAATGACATTGCTGAGACATTCTGCAAAGGACCAAATCGACGGACTTGCTCAGGAAGGTCGGATAAACAGTGTAGGGTCTCAGTTCTTACGCAATCACCTAATAGACTCACCAGATAAGATTGAAATTTCTTTATGTAAAATTCAGTGTCAATAATATCGCACTCATTTTCCGAGCATAATAAATACACAGACGTCGAGAGAATTAACACTAAACGAAAAATATATCGTTAGATTGCTCTTGGGACAACCGCAAGCAATACATAAAAACTAAGGGCGCGCAATATAAGAGGAATACTCGATGCTATTGCGCTTTCCACAACGCAGATTCAGTCAAGATATTTCGGTGTTTCTTCTAAAATAATGAGGAACTACCACTTTTTCGATGGTTGAGGAGAAAACCAAGCAATCCACAGGGTCGTTCTTGAGAATAATTGAAAGTAATGCCTTGTTCACACCAAGATAGAAAAGGTGCATGGGATCAACACCACTAGGCTAGGCAGCTTCAATATTTCAGAAACTTTAGTAGACCCTACTACTCCAAATGCCGGAGAATTCGTAGAAACAACCTGATATAAATGCTGTTGGTACATCTCAGTTGTTCTTGTCGAAAAGTCTCCTTTGCATTGAATATAACTTTTCTGAATTGATAATTGTAATCACCCATCACAAGGCAGGAAGGACATCCATACCAGAAAAGTTGATAATATAGCATTAAATAGCAAAGTTAACTGACCATTATAGGTCAGGAGCAGTGATCTGACAAAAAACAGGCCCAAAGATGGGGACCGGGAGTACAAATTCGGACCGAATGGTACCAAAACGCCAACATGTAGTCAAATAATAAGCTAGTTCAAAGAAATAATTGACTGATAATGTAAAGTAAAGATAGATGATTTGGAAGTAATTAATTATAAAGTTGCCACTCGAAAAAATCCTGAAAAAATCGCAGACAGTCAGTTAAGATAAAAAATCGAAACCTGACCCAAAGTAAAGTTTGCTTATTTACGTATATATAGCCTACCTGTACGTTACATTATGTTAGATAGAAACACTAGTAGATACAACCAGCTAACATCCAATCAAGATCCTCAATAAACATACGAACTTAATTTCAGGCATCTGTGCATAAACAGCTCATATATGCTGAAAACATTTTAAAAAATGTTGGAAATAAAGTATTTACCGGATGATGAAATTAGTATCCGAATATACATCTGAAAAACAATAACTTCAAATCTAATTTAAAGGAACAACGTACGTTCTTTGGGTAGAATTGTGTCACTAAAACGTTCATGATATCAAAAAGATTTGTGTCAAACTGTCTTTGTTTGAGCAAAAGTAATGTATATATGACCGTTCCAGGACACCACTTTTTTCAATTTTTTTCACTTTTAAAAAACGCCCTAAATTGATGAATTTAGTCACTTTTTCAGGTTTTTAAGACCTAAATTGGTGAATTTAGACCATTTTCAAAAAGATTCATTTTCATTTTTTCACTTTTAAAAAAACGACATAAATTCATAAATTTATTCTTTTTTAGGTTTTTAAGACTTAAATTGATGAATTTAGACCATTTAAAAAAGTACCAAAAATAATAAAAATACAATATATAAAAATGAAATATATAACCTCCGGACTCTTTTATAAAAAAAATAAAAATAAAAATATAATATATAAAAATGAAATATATAACCTCCGGACTCTTTTATAAAAAATTTAAAAAAAGCTTCAGGTGTTTTAGTAATTCCAGTAGTTGCTACAGCTTTAACGTGATGCAAAAATGAAAACACATTTCCATCTTTGGTCTTTGAAATATTTTATTCACATCACAGACAAGTGCTGCGTACAAGTAGCATGATTTACAACGAATAAAATATGTTGACTAGAAAATGTGTTATACCATGATACAATTGTTTCTGTATGAGTAAAATAAGGTAAGGCACATAGTACTATAAAACCAATGAGGACAAGTAGCATGATTTACAACGAATAAAATATGTTGACTAGAAAATGTGTTATGCCATGATACAATTGTTTCTCGTAAATTGAAATAAGGTAATACTCATAGTACTATTATCCATTGCGAGTAGCTTACCGTTTCAATTGATTGAGTTTAGTATTTCATCAAGGGTTGGGCGCTGTCTCCCATGGCGAAGATTCGAGTCAATAATAGCGAAGTTCCTTTTGAAAAATGATATAGATTCCGTCGAGTTCTTAATAAACGGAAATCGTAAATATAGTTCTTAAATTTTCTTAAAAAGATGTTATAGCCTCTCGAATAACCTAATTGTTTACAAACATGGTCACTTCCCCGGATTACAGTCAAAGCTCTTCCTTTTAACAACGATAACTTCACAGTATTGTTCACCGAAATGTCTTCTTCTCTTCTTAAATGTGCTAAATAATTAGTTAGCTCTGATGGTAAGATGTCTCTTTGAATTTCTTCTTCAAAATTATAGTTTGAACTGATATTGATGGCGTTATCTTGCAATGTGTCTTCAAATCGATTTATCACTAAAAATTCTCTGAATGTTTTTGATGCGTGGATGTCTTCTTCTTCCCTTGGTTTAAGATATTTCTCCTGAAATTCTGTTAGCATCTCAATACACTTCTCCCATTGATCTTCGTTCACAATAGTGTCTGAAATTTTTCTTTTCAAATCGGCAAAGGCGATGCTTGAACGTGCCATTTTCGTTAAAACGTAGTGAATTAATTATGATAAAAATGAAATTGTTGAAAGTCGCTGATGAAATTGTCCAAAATAGATAAAGGTCACAGATGATTCGTAAGCAGTCACAATCTCGTAGAACGCTCACAGAATGAATGCACGCAAGTAATACGTGGAATAATTGCAGCAGCTGTTCAAGTGACAAGTTGTGAATTATGCGGGTCATAAAGAATTCTCTCATACTGAATAGCATAAACTGGTAGCAAGCAGCTGTTCATGCGTGAAACAATCATGCGGTTTGAGAAATGTAGTAACAGATGTTGCTATTGTCTTAATACAGATAAAACAATCAATATCTTCTTAATGAGAGTTCATAAAGATAAAATGGAACATTGTTAAACAATACATTTTATTCCATTTAAAATGAGTAACATTTGAGACTTCCTAAAAATATACAGCAAACAAACCACATCAAATTTCGATTTAAATGAGATTGCTAAGCAATTAGGAATAAAGAATTTTCACATATTGATGAAAAATGAATTACTATTGATAAAAGATGTGCGAAACACTAACTCTACTAATAAAATGTAACAATGTAACTTTTTAATTTAGATTAAATTAAATCATTTCAAAATCGAATAAGTAGTAAGGAAAGTCATAATTAGAGAACAGTTTTAAATCAATACCCCCTCCCTTCTGACTTCTAGGGGTCCCTGTAAGAAATTTTTTTATTATAAAATGAGCAACATTAATGAGTTTTTAACCCGTTCAACTCGGATGTCGAGCGCTTCTCGACATGAGATATCTGTTCTCTGAAGCGAATATTTGAATTCATCACTCCTCTCCGTGAGCGAATAGACATCACTGGCAAGTTAGCTCAGGAGCGAATAAAATTTCTGACATTCCTCATCTTTCTAACTTTGTTTTAGAATGAATAGCTAGGGATATTCTTTTGTAGTTGACATAGGCCTAGCCACTATTTGACGCACTTCATCTAGCTACATGTAGTCTACATGACACAGTTAGCCTCTTGTCATGTGATCGATGGAGATTGGATAATTCTTAGGGAAATGGCAGGTTATTTAGTATTCACCGATGTATCCCAAAAAGAACAAGTTATATCCACTATACATGTATGCATGTACTGCACAAAACATGAGAAAAGTCACAGACGTCAGTGCTTGTAGAGCCGGAAGCAAGGGTCGATACACAGACCCGGATTGCCTGGACAATCCGGGCACATGTACCGGCTCTCCTTTCGCAATCCATTGCGATGGCAGAGTCGGCAGCGCTTGGTCGACCGCGGTTTGGCGGGCGTGCTGGGTACCTTGATGGCTTGATGCCCGACCTTGATGGACTTTGAAGGGCGGCCACGGGAATTTCGACCTTTGCCTGAAAAATCAAATCAATCGAACATCAATACACTTCTTTAGACTTATTTACAAATGATTATCCTACCTGTCTTCATCATTGTCCTTTCGATGAAAGTAAGCGTGAATTTCAGGAACGGCTGTCTGCCACCATCGGAGCAGTAGGCAACATGCGCATTCATCAGAAGTCTCTGTATCAGATGAAGGCCGTATTTAGTCATCCAATTCAAACTCTTCCGAGTAACATCATATCGCTGTATCAAACTATCCGTGCGATCAACTCCGCCCATTTTTGCATTGTATTTCAGGATCGTTGTTGGCTTGTCAATCAACTCTTCATTTCCACCTTTCTTTATTCTGTTTATTGGGACTGTGCCTGCCGATTCTTCACTATCGAGGACGTAGATATTCTTCGTTCCGCTCTGCTTTTTGTCCACGAACTTCGAGCACAAGAGTGATCCCTTCCTCGCAAAAGTCGTTTCAAAGGCATGAGAGTGCAAGCTCTTCAGTATGTCGGGAACGCGTCGATTTTCCCGCCATGTGCCGGTGAAGTAAGTTCCCTTGCTCAAAAGGTATAACGCAAGGTTTTCGCTGGTAAAGAAGTTGTCAGTCACTACATGATGGCCAAGATGAAACAATGCAAAACGATCTTCGACGCAAAAGGCATATAGTTGAACTCTCCAAAATCGATGTTCTTCTGTGACACATACGTTTCAAAATTGAACAGATATCCAGTGTCACTTTCACACAAAGCGTAAGTCTTCACATCATACCGTGCTCTCTTCGACGGGATGTACTGCTTGTACATAAATCGCCCTCTAAAAAGCAACAGAGTCTCGTCAACGCTGAGATACTTTGAGGGGTGGTATATCTCCTTGCAAATAGATTTAACACAATCCAGAAATGGACGGATTTTCCTCAAGACGTCGTTTGTCTGGTAATTGAGTGTAATCAGCGAAGCGAATGTATCGAAGCAGTTGCAAAAATCGATCCCGTGTTAGCGATTCCTCTTGAGCGAAATAAGGCGTACTGATGATGTCATCCGTCGACCAATATGATTGAAACGTGGGCTTCCTAACAATTCCCATGAGACGAGTCAGGCACAGAAACTTCCTCAACTCGGCACTGTTGGTAGGCTTCCACTTCGAATCACCTGACAGTTGGGCACGGATGTTTGTAAATTCCACCAACATGTCGACAAGACAAGGTGAAATAAAGAGGTCACAGTACTTTAGGATGAGTTCGTCGTCGTCGTCATTTGATGAAGGTTTCAAATCACTTCTAGTTCCAGACACCGCGATGAAGGGGTCGACATCGCATCCCTGGTCGTCCTCTGGAAACACAATCCTCCAGTCATCAAAACTGTCGAGTCATCGTCATCAGAACTAGACGACTCACTTTCCGATTCTACAGTTTCGTCGACGTCCATGGCGTTCCCATCCTCATCCGACGGCTGGTCTTCCTCATGGTCACTTATGTCCAGTGCTGATGTCCCACGCTGGCCTCCTCTCAAATTCTCGATTGCAGTTAACAAAGCAGCGCGTCGTCCAGTAGCCATCTCGATCACACCAAAAATGATTCACAATGGAATGAATACCTACATAGATACTCGTTCGCGTAAACACTGAGCGCTTCAGACCTCGCAGATATCTATGATTCAAATTTCTCAATGTCAGTCGCATTGTGTTAGCGAGGCAATATCATTGAATTGATTACTCATCATTCAAACAACCAGATGACAAAAATCAGATGACTAACTGTCCGTCGGACATAAACAGCTACTAGAACTTGTAGAATTCATACGTGATATTTTGAGCAAGTTTGTTGCAATTGATTTTCTTCTTTTCGATTAATCAGAAGGCACTACAATGATACAGGCTGATAGCCTGATTCACATGTACTTAGACATAAGAAAAAAAGTACAAACATGTACAATAGAAACCAAGAGAGCATCTTACAAGTTCAAGCAAATGCATGTCGAGCAGCGCTCGACATCCGCTCCTGAGGTGGTAATTCAGATGTCGAGCGCCGCTCGACATCCGCTTCTGAAGGTTGAAATGTCATAGATTTATTCGAGTTAAACGGGTTAAATTATATGGAACGCAAACCACGATAAATTTCGACCTAAAGAAAATCGCTAATCGATTAGGAATAAAGAATTTTCATGTCCTAATGAGAGGCGAATTACAATTGATTAAAAATAAGCCAACAGGAACCTTCAGCCTTATTTGTATTTTCACATTCTCATTTCACAAAAAACCCATGAAAAAAAATTATAAATTATCATTGACTTCATTAAGCACAAAAAACTCTACTTAAGGATTGAATTATGGGGGCAGTTATGGAATTTTAATCAATTCATCTCTCCTATCTCTACAAATCTGTGTCTTCTTACTTTATTCATCACTACTGAAGGTTAACCTCTCAGTTCTTTCCATCATTCACTGCTGACACAAATCGTGATGATTTTCCTTCCCCCTTACTCTCTGTAGTAACTACTCTCTTAATACAATCCTCCGCTGCGAAGGACCTTGGCCTAAAATTTAGCGAGCGGAATCCTCTCCCATAAAGGAAAAGATAACGTGACCCTTTGCTTTTAACAGAAAAGTATGCTACATTTGAATAGTTTTGTTAACCAGATGCATGTACAAAATTAAATACATCATAAGTTAATAAAATCGCCAATGAGTTACTGAAAGCGCAACAAAAAAGTACTTTCATTTAATGAAAAACAAACGGTTTCGAGGATCTACACATTTGTGCCGTTGGCCATGACGTCCAAGAATGAGGTGAGTCAGATTTTTTCTTCTTCCTTCATTGACGCATTTTGTTCAAGTGACCCGTTTCATGTGCAGTAGACGTTAAACGTGCTGTCATCGTATATCTAGTGGTAGCAGGTGAACGTTGTGTTTTTTTGCAGTTTTTTTCAATAGATTATAACCCTCATTGTGTCTAAGTAAATGGAATAGACAATATGGAACCACACACAACAACGTAGAGTATAATATAGAAGATTTTGATTTAACAGTTGTTTTCCAGACAGTCCTTCAATGTACTAGTATAGCTGAACATGGCTTAAATAGTCCTTTTTTGCGAAAATATCAATCATCAAATTAAACTTTATACAATTTAATGAATGAATATTAAGAGTGAATTCATGTATTAGATACCCTTATAGAAATTCTATTCGCGGCATCACGCAATTTTTGCCGTTTAAAAAATCTCATGACTACCGTGACTACACCGATTTGTAGCCGAATATGTATGTAGAGATCGCTAGCAATACACAGTAAAGTATTACGAAATGACCTTCATAGCTTCATGGGAATCCAAGATCACCAAGTTCCTCCAATTTTTTAAAAAATTCCTATGTCCTCCACTAATGTGATGAGTTATAAATATCAGTCATTATAGTCCCTTGCAGAAAATAAACATGACGTCCCTATAGGTCTGCTGTATAGCTTATATACAAGTTTAAATTTTTAGCCTAGAATGAATTTCCAATTTACCTCATTACATTGGCAATCGATGAAAAAAGAATTCGTGAAAACCTAGTTATGCAATGACCAATTGTGATTCAAATAACAGAAGTGTGCAAAAAATGTAGGAAATGAATTAAATAAAATTTAATTTATACAATTAATACATATTTGCAGTTATTCAGTTAAGAACAAAGTAGTCATTTAATGTACCAATAGTTATACGATCATCCCGCCAAATTACAGTACTGCAGTAACAACAATTGGTTTCGCCGACGTAGATTCGGTGCTAGATATTGCATGACAAAATTTGCTTTTGTATGCTTATTACATAGTGTCTTGAATTACGGCGTTGTTTTAGTGCAAGCCCCAATCATGCCGCTTACTGTGTAAGAAACGAAGGTAGTATTATTGCATTAGAGTAAATGACGTAACTCTCTTATGATTGTTCACAAGCCAGCATTATTACTTTGCAATGCCGCTTATTGTCAGAAAAAGCTCTTCTTTGTGGTGTATGGGTCACATAGGCGTCGATTTTATATTGCATGCCCGAGCTAATGGAGTACAAAATTTTGTCTGTAAAATTAATTGTTATCATTAATTTCTGATTGAGCGACGTACATGGTCAAGCTCTTTAATTAAGACCATACATTCCCGATTTTTCAATCTCTCAATTATCAATAAGGTCTTAATTAAATATCAGCCTATAAATTCAAAAGATACGAAAAACGTATGCCGTTGTGATACGTTAATTAAACCGAAATCTTTAATATCCGTGTTCGAATTAACGAGCTTCGACTGCATGTGATAATACCTATGACAGTTAAAAAGGCCTATTTCACATTATTTTCGCATCAACGTACATTAATTTCATAGCTGTTCAAGTTTATTCCACAACATATTTTCAGTAACATACGAGTAACTATTGCGGTAATTATCTAAATGCTTCTATCGTACAGCATCAATAATATTGAAGATATTCCTTCAGAGAATTATTTTCCTCTTTTCAGTAGCGAGCTCCACTCCAGTGGCAAACGAGTTATTGGCCTCGAAAATTCGACGACGTGGGCGTTTTTTTTGCGCTGGCACGATTAGATAGTGCGTGCATCCTGCGGAAGGCCTATCTGTGACTTTTTATTTACAATCTTGGAGAAATACAAGCAAATGTCTTCAACTTCATTAGGGAAATTTGTTCAAAAGACATCGTTTCCTCGTCTTTTAATGAGTTATTTAATGCAAGCTTGACTGAAAAACGTGAAAAATAACGAACAATGACTTCTTGACGTTTCGGGACAGCTCTGGGAAATCTAGTATGATGTTAGATCAATTTAAAACTCCAAATAACCTCATTTGAGAATCACGCATTATTTAGACACATTTTCACAATAATTCTTTAGCACACCTTATGAGCATATTTATACTGGGTCAACAATTTGTGCATGTGTTTTAAAATAAAATTATATGAATAAGTAAATATATTAGAGCATGTCGAATTAATTAAAAAAAATGAATTAAATAATATTTATTGTTATGCAATTATTATATTTAGGCCTGTTTATCATAGACTTGTTTAATATATAAATGCTTAGTTTTTAATGATTTTCGTTTCTTAGTTATTAAAGATTTATCTAACATTGTAACAAGTGAAGTTGCAAAAACACCCGTACCTGTTAAAGCTGTAGCAACTACTGGAATTACTAAAACACCTGAAGATATAACAATTGTCAAAGCACCTAAACTTATTGTTAAGAATATGCCAATTCCTTGTGTTACATTCTTAACTTTAGTCCATCTCTTTCTTAATTTTTTATAATGCTCTAATCTTAACCCTTTCACAGCGGCTAAAGTATTGAAAAATTATTCCTTCACATGCGGATGGCTCGCTGTGCGAGTCATAAGAAGTTTTCCTCTCAGTGCGGCATGGCCTGCTCTACGAGCCATAAAATTCAGCGGGGGAAAACACGTGTTAAAGTGATAAGATAATGAAGGACGAAATGTTGATAACTTTGGAGAACATTTTTTTACTTGGGGGCGTATCGGTATCTCTTATCGCAAAACATGTCATTGTCATCCAAACGTTGACGCGGAAACCCTTTTATCTCAAACAGTGCATTTGCTAATATTTGGCTAATAAACCTGATTTCTTCAGAACTGATTTTTTTCCAACTGAGATTGTGAACACTAACTATTATGTACCGCAAACGATATTCACTGGATCGTACTGTAGAATTGATCTGCCTAAACAGTGACGACGAAATGGATAATGTTAGTGAAAGCGACTCTGATGATTCAGATCAGTTTTCTGATCTTGATGACTCCGTCCTACCGCAGTTGACTATGTTGCCGCCCGATCCATCACCTGTTAATTTTACGTCATTCGCCAAAGCTGATTCTCCACCTATTCTCAAGGATTCTTTCGTGTCCTCCGCTTCCGGCTCCGCTGCTGTTTCTCGCACGACTTCTGCTCAAATTGCCAGTCCGTGGAAATTTGTCGAAGAGGCGAACGATAGTCGCTCGGAGCTCCCACCCTTTCTCGGTGCCGCAGGTCTTCGAACAACATACGAAGAAGCAATGCTGTCAAACACAAGTGATGTTGACATTTGCAGAAGTGCTCTCAGTTTTTTTATTACGGATGAGTTAATCGAAACACTTGTGCAATTTACAAATATTCGTGCTTCGATCTATCTTCAAACAGAAGCTCTAAAGCCCCATTCTCGCTTTAGAAATTGGACTAATTGCTCTTTCGCCGAAATGAAGAAATTCATCGGTATTGTACTGCTGATGGGCGTCGTGAGGAAGCCTCAACTCACTGACTACTGGAGTACTGATGATTTAGTTTGTACTCCCTTCCTTCACTCCGAATTTTCTCTTACACGAGATCGTTTTCTCTTGATTTTACATTTCATTCGATTCGCAAATTATGAAAATCTCGGTGGCGAAGAGAATTGTCTTCGTAAGATTCAGCCATTTGTTAACTTGATTCGTTCGATTTGTAAGGATGTGTATAGGCCATCTCAGAATGTGACTGTGGACGAGTCTTTACTTTTATATAAAGGTCGGCTGTATTTTAAACAATACATACCGGCGAAGAGAAGGCGCTTCGGAATCAAAATTTATTTTTTATGCGAAAGTGACTCTGGTACATTGAACTTTTCATTTCACACTGTAAAAGCAGATCATGATCAGTTTGCCTCCGCTTGTTCCAGTCTCAGTGTTTCGGAGCGAATCGTTGTTTATCTTTGTGATGAACTATTGGATCTAGGATACACTGTTTGGTGTGATAATTGGTTCAACAGTGTCAGGTTGGCCAATTATTTATTATCAAGAAGAACGCTTTTAGTCGGCACTATTCGTCCGAACCGTGGTGTCCCGCCCATGCTTCAGGAAGCCATGGCAAATGTAAGAGAGTAAAAGTTTTTTGCGCTCGGACGACTTGCTTCTATCTAAATTTTGTGATAGAAAGTCGTCTGGACAGAAAATTGTTTTTATGATTGACACAAAAAGCAAAGTTGCTCTTTCCGATTGTCAGCGTGTTATAAAAGGTGGAAAGAGAATAATTTTTAGAAAGAGTACTACCATGTCGGAGTATAACAAATTTATGGGAGGAGTTGATCGTGCTGATCAAATTTTACATACTTATGACGCAACTCGAAAATTATACCGCTGGTTCCATAAAGTGTGTATACATCTTATTCAACGAATGTGCCTCAATGCCCACATTGTTTATTCCATTTACGAGGGCAAGGAAAATTTTCAAAATTTTTTAATGTCATGTGTTCGCCTCTTTCTGTGTGAAACAGGGGTAGGGAGGCAACCTCTTATACCTCGAAATGCGTCGTGTGTTTCAAACTCGCATTTTCCATCTTAGTTTCAACCAAGAGGAAATAACATTCATCCGACTAAAAGATGCCGTGAGTGTTACTCACTTGGTAGGATTAAAAAAATACCGCATTTTGTGATTCCTGTCCAGGAAAACCGGGTCTTTGCATTACTCCATGTTTTGGTAATTACCACTCAAAATAAATTTCTTTTCACTTCGTATTTTTACTTTTATGGGGTTTATTGGAATATTTAATCATGTGAATGACGACATGTCAACCATTCAGACGATACATAGAAGCTCAAGAATAACGCGTGCTCCATCATGACTTGAATGTAGCCCTGTTTGATTAAATTTAGAGTATTAGGCGTATGATTAAATTTAGAGTATAAACGTACTTGTAAAATTTGTAATCAATGTGATATAACGTTCAATTCATTATACGATTTCGATGGTTTTGGAAATACGATAAACATGTACTAAGAGTACTGAGACATAATGAAATTTCTTATTCATACAAATATAATAACCAAATAATAAACTTCTGAAGCTCAATCCAGATAAATATCTATGTTCAATAATTATTTAATGAATTAAACCCAATGACGAAAATGAAAAATTCAGAAATTTCTTGTATCTCTGTCCGCCTTGTTTTCTATGTTTAGTTTTAAAATTAAGTACGTATGTTGACTACTTGCATATTCGCAGTGGATTACATGCAATAATTTAATAAATGAAACATTATAATTCAATTATAATCATAATCAACTTTCGTAGTTCGGATATATTCAGACACATCAAAATTATTAGTCAACTATTGCTGACCGCCCACTCGGAAAATTCAAGAATATATATATATATATATATATATATATACATTCAAGACATGAATATAGATATATTGACAGATAACTTGGAGAGGAAATAACATTCATCCGAAGCA
>CAJQUW010016820.1:0-285783 GCA_907163375.1 Prostheceraeus crozeri | reverse complement strand
TTAAGACTAAAGTGCAGCGTAATGCAGACGAAGCGACGTTGAAAGCTTTCGATAATGTCTATTCACTCGATACCTTACCACCTGCAGTAAATCACTATCCCATCTTTATTGTGCTAAACACTCATTCACAGAATTTAGGCGGTGAGCATTGGAAAGCGATCTTTATTGGAGAAGACCGACGTGGTGAACTATTTGACTCTCTTGCTCAACCTCCAAATATACCAACACAGCAGTGGTTGAGAAAACATACGCGTCAATATCAGCGAAATGAACACATACTACAACATCCACTTTCTTCAACGTGGTGCTTTGATACTGTACTTCTGCTTAAGACGTTTAATTGTTATCTACGTTGCTGCGGTTTGTATATACTTCTACATTTAATACCTCCATCAAATGTAAAAAATGAATTAATGCTGTAATGTTTTAAATATAAAAGCATTTGGAATAATTGTTTTTTTTTTTACATTCCAGGTAACGTAACTTTAGCAATTAATAGTCTTAGATTATTTGCTTTATGAGTTTTTTATCACTCAATTGAATCTCTACTATAGCGAAAGATTGCCACATCACAGTAACCAAACAACATAAACTGCAGAAAACGTTCGGGTTCATAACACAAACTGTAACTGCTGGTACGAATCTTCCAAAATGATAGACTGTCACTCAATTGAGTAGAGATCACCATATTGTCCACAGTCAGATTCGACATCACACACCTCTCCCTCTTCCATATCCGACGTAGTAGTCTTTGTAGCTCTAAGCGCATTGACTGCGCCGATGAATGAGAAAGGGCGCCGAGAATCTGTACAGTCCCATTTGGGAAGAGTTGAAGATTCCGTGAATTGTTCATCTTCACCACTAACATTTGAGGACAGCCCGGGTAATACTTGCTGTTTGGAAGCTGTTGGTGTAATGTTGTGAGATCGATTTTGGTGTAGAGTCTGAAGCGACGGAGAATGTTGACGATGGTGTAGCGATGGCGCTTCATGATGAAAGAATGAGTAAATTGAGCGATGTACTTCCTTTTATACTTTTCCCAACTACCTTGATGAAATGTGAAGTTATATGAAGTTGGGAATGATAAGTTGAATTCGCCGATTGTTGACGCGCAACCAGATGCGATTTCCAATACGTGAATGTCTTTTCATATAGAAGTATTTTAAATCCTTCATGATATGATGTAGAGATTGAAAATGGCGATAAGATAAAGCAAACTCTCTTCTCGCACATTTCCATTGAATCTTTGAAATAGACGTTTCGATCATGATCCGTTTCAATACGTTGTAGGAATCTAATTTCCAACTCATGGTGCGTGATAGTCAATGTCTGATTAAGATTTGCATAGTAGGGCGATGAACTCACGACGAATAAATGTCATGATGGAGCGATGTATGTATCTTCTATACTTCTCCCAATTGTATTTGCGAAATGAGAAACAGTTTGCGGAATGAGAATGGTAGATTTGAATTTCATTTCTGTAATGTTGAAGCCAAACTTGATCACCCAGGGAGATGAATCTTAATGTTTCAAAATATTCCAAATCCCTCATGATATCATTGAGGTTGACAAATTGTCGCCATGTTAATGTAATTCCTCTTGATGTATGACCATGAGAATTTTTGAAATGTACGTTTCCATCACGATCAACTCTGATATATTGTAGAGTCCAAAATCCAAGTCTTCATGATGTTATGCAAAGTTGCAGATTAGCAATATAAAAATGTCGTTTTATCATATTTTGCTTAGCAATGCGGCTACAAAGAGATTTACTAGTAATCGAGCCGCACTCTTTTCTACTCCCATTGATCATGCACAACAGCTAAATGGGAATTGGGAAGTGGGTGTCACTCAACTTGTTTATAGCAACTGTGTCTATACTTTTGATCATGAGGTGATGACTATTAATATGAGACGTACAGCTGCTTACCAATGTGAAAAGGGCTGCCGAGTATACATTCCACAGTGGCCAAAGAAAGATATCTTATCATGTAAAAAGTTTATATATGATTTCTTGAATAAAGCGTGTAAACATATTGCCCAATTTACTCCACACAATGATGATTATACTTATATACATCATGTAGTTGAGAAAGATTGGATTGTTGGTTTAAGTCCAAGTTTAAGAAATGATTTAGGTTACCTCGCTAGCGCCTTGACAAGCTATGATAATTTTAACGTTAATTACCACATAAGTGCTCATAAACAGTTAATATATCGAGAGGAAGCTTATTATGTAGATCTTATTCCAAAAAATGAGAAGACGTTGGTGAAGAAGATTGTGATTAAGCCAAGAAAGACAAACATGACTCCTGAAACATTATTGAAGAAATTTAATTATCTCCTTCGAGTTGATGGTAAACAAGTGGCAACATTGACTTATATTAAATCATCTAATCATATTGCAATAAGTAAATTAAATGATGATTATCTAGTATTAATTTGTTCAAAAGATTTTCATCAGTTCTTGCGACATCATTCTGCAGCTGTTCATGGAAAATTTAATATGCAACATTTACCATGTGAAAGGTCAAATCAATTTGATACAGAATGGAGCGTATCTTTATACAGAAAGTGTGTAGAGCCTTTCGGTGGTATCTTACATGAAACAAGAGTGCTGATGCTCGCATCATTACTTCAGTTAAATTGGTTGTAGATTATTTAAATGAAGTGATTAATGACCAACATATTTCATTTTCTGAAAAAGAAGGTACTTTGTCTCTCACTATAAGTGGAAAAGGTATTGAACTAATTATGGATAAAACTCTAATGGACATTTTGGGTTTTGACCAAAATATCTTTAAAAGTGTACTGTAACCAAAGCTAGCGCAGACATGTCGCTATCGCGTCGTATTAACTATTTTCAGATATATTCCAATATTGGTGAAGATGTACGTGTGGGAGATGTTGAAGCTCCATTGCTAGCAATGATACCATACCAGCCAAAGAGCTGCAGTATTTTATCTGAGCATACTTTCAAGAAAGTGCATTATACAAAGCTGAAATCAAACTACATCCCACAAATTGATATTGCCATTTATGACGATGCTGGTGCGTTGATTCCTTTTCATAAAGATGCTGTGACAAGTATCACACTCCATTTCCGAATGAAGAGTTAATGCAAACGTATGCTAATATATTTTTCCAATGTGAATAATATGGAAAGTGAAAATAAGGACTCGTTTCTAATCTACTTGCCCAGTAATGCTTCTATGAATAAATTTCCCAAAAATAAACCATCAGACTATCGAGTAGAATTAAATCGCCCACTGCATTTAGAAGGTGAATGGGAGGTTGGCGTTTCTAGTATTTGCTATGATAGCAATATTCAGAATGTGAATGATTTGGAAGAAATGATATTGACTCCTCGCACCCATGATGGAATAACGATGAATAATGCATTTCAGTTCCCATACAATTTAACATCAGATGGAAAGTGGAACTATGAATGGATTCAGATAAAATCAGATTCTTATGAGCCATTTGGGAATGAGAAAATTATTAAGGCATTCAACAGTGGTAATACTTCCATCATGAAGAATAAAAATCAGAAAGCTTATGAGTTTACTATCTATCATTGGAGTGGGAGACAGTTCCTCCGCTTTCATTCTTTTACTAAAGGTCTTACGCTGAGGTTGGATAGTGAATTCTATCCGCATCTCGGTTTTGGTCATGGACTACATCTAACGTCAATTGCTACTGCAAATGTTAGAAAAGTTTATTCAAATCGAATCAACAAATTTCATTATAGATTTAAAATATTTGATGAAGATGTTGTAGAATGCGAAGAACGCATCATTTTGAAAAAGCGTGGTGTTCAACCTTTATCACTTATTGAGTTAGTAAAACGATGGAATGAGACTGTGGTAAGAAGTATGGAGAGAAAATTATGGCGGACAAAAATAAGTTGGTTATTCAGAAATATAATGACAAACTTACAGTTTATTTCTCTCCAACCTTGCGTCATTTTGTAAGACATTATACACCTATTATTGGAAGCGGTGTGGTATATGCTTCTCATGAATATCACACTAAAGCTGATTCAGTTAATGATGAATGGTGGGTGGACATCTATGGCGATCGCATCAAGAAAATTTACCAGTCTTATGAAGAATCTAAAGTTGCTATCAATATAATGCCGCGTCTATATCATACAGTTGAAAGCTTCATTCATGTAGTAAATCCTTATATACAACAGAAGTTGAAGCATGTGATGAAAAGTAAATATGATGTAAAGACACACCACATTTCGTTTTCAATTGAAAATCAACGCGTTGTTCTGAGACTGGGTGATGACATTCAATGTCAATTGAGTAAAAATTTGAAAAAACTCTTTGGTTTTTCAATGCTACAAACTGTGTTTGCTGCTGCGCATACGATTGGTATAGAAACACCAATGACACTTGATAAACATGAACAGCACCTTTACATTCAAAGTGATTTGATTCTACCTATTTCTGTTGGTGAGAAAAAAGAATACATTTTACGTGATTTCATTCATGATAAAGACGCTTCATATGGAATAGTCGAGAAGATGTTTGAATCTATTTTCTATCATCCCGTCGTCAAACAAACTATACCCTCTATTGCTATCAAAATTACCAATGGTTTACAAGAGTGCATCCATGTGAAAGATACTAAATCCCTCATAACGTTAGTGTTTCGGAAAACAAAGTGAAGTCTTTATACAACATTTATTGAAATATGTACATGAATGTGAAGAAATAGACTTTATACAACATCCACTGAAAATATATACATGAGCGCACTTCAATAAACATTGTTATATACAAAAAGTCTTTTTACTTCGTGAAGGGTGGAAATATACAGGGATAGGAAAAATGTCTTTCAGTGGAAAAGTCATCACATGGGGAATGTACAGATGTGGACACATATTCACAAGGAAAAAACAATCTCATGCGATACATAAAACAACAATGTTTATCTACAGAAATCAACATCAAAATACTAAGTTAAGGATGATTATGCTAAGACGTCTCCTGAATGTGGTAGTGTGAGTTTAATTCTTTTGGGTGGTGGTATGTTTGTGTCAGGATGTCCATGTGGAAGAGATATGTTGTGTTCTAGCCAGCACCTCTTATCCTCCCATGCTGAAAGCGCCCGTTTCCTAAAAGTATGAGTTTTGATCTCATGCGACTTAGATTTTAAGATTGTCATATTGACAAACGTTATATTTTTATTTCTATAGGCTTTCCTGAAATTCTTATGTTTCATGTTAGAGACCAATGATCTTGATATGCCTTTAGCGCGCTTAATGCTATCATCACTATCCTTTAATTTCATAGAATACATTTTAGGGCGGAGGAGAATCATTTCAGCTATCTCCTTCCCTGCTGTCTCATCCTTAAAGCAGCCAAGTTTTGCCTTATTTTTGATGGAGTATAGTGGATGATTAGCAGGATAATTTGATGTATCAAAATATCTTTCTAAAGATTTTCCTACTTCATTAAAATTTAAATCTTTTTGAGTGGTAATACCTAAAAAGAAACTATCTGTGTCACCACCCAACAAACGAACCTCTTTTACGAGAGGACACGGTTTTAGTATTTTATAGAAGAGTTGATACATTTCAAGCTTGGAGTAATCTAGAACAGCTTGACCAATATAGATGGGTTTGCACAACTCAACTTCAGATTTTATCATTTTAATACCTACAAGATCCTCATCGATTATGTCTCTATCGATGAATAGAGGTGATGAGATCAATTTGTGATACTTTTGATCATCATTAACTAGTTTGTAGTTTACGCGCTTTCTAACATCCTCCATCGTCTTACCAAATAGACTGTTGTTCTTATATTTATAAAAATCTTTTTCAAAATTATTTTGGGCTAGTGCACGTTTCTGACTGTTACTATCTATGTAGGGTTTGAGGAAGGCTTTCTGTCTAAATTTAATAATGCGGTGAACTCTTTTTAAAATCATGCCCATTTCTAAATAAAATTTTAAGATGCTAAAGTGGACTAGATAGTTTTCCTTATCATATTGAGTGAGTAAAAGTTTGCGGCAAGGCTTATACTTGGGTTGTCCACATGATTCTAAATCTTTATGAAATTGTTTCATAAAGTCGGAAAACATATCTTTACTCACTTCACCTGATTCGGGTGCGAGTGGAAAATCTACGGTTTTATGTTTAATATTATTTGGATAGATTAGATCTATCTCAAAATAATATCCCCAATCACCTTCATCTGGAATTGCTAGTATGTTGGAAGGGTTGGAGAAATGTTGAATTTCACTATCATCTAACCAGCTAAACTCAGAGTGAGGTAGCGGTTTGGATAATGAACTACCATACAAATTATTTTGGTCATAATACTTCAGATGAGTCTGGTCATTACCTACTATTTTTGATTTTAACCTATGTTTATTTACAAATGTGAGACCACCGCGAATTCCTCGCTCAAATAAATTATACATCTCTGGATCTTGTAAGAGATGAATGGTCTCACCAGTCATTTTAAAAGCAGACTTAAATGACATGGCTGGCAGACTGACAAAGTGGACGGGATCTAACTTATCTTCTTCTAATGCCACTCGTCGAAACTCCTGAAATACATCAGCCAGCAAAAATACATCTAACTTAAGGTAGGCAATCATATATTCACCAAATGTATGGCAGTCAAATTTTATCCATGCATCTTGTGCATGATCATAATCTTCGGTCTTACATTCTGCGCCGCTCAAATCATTTTTAAATTTATCTATGGGCGGAAGAGAAGTCTCGCCGAGTTTACTAATTGCATCAAAATATGCATATGGAAAGACTCCTTTCCGTGTGATGACTTCATCGGTTAGATTTGGATATTGTTTCTTAAGATTTTGTGTTAGTGGAAGAGACTTTAGATTTTGCACGAGAGAGGCCAGTGATGCAGTCATAAATTGGTAGGAATCTAAAAATTTTATATCAAAATAGACCGTCTTATTTTCTTTAGTTTTATCGACAGGCACTTTTGCTGTCATGGCCATAAACTTCTCTCTCGTTTGTGCTATTACATCAAGCTTCCACTCTTTCATTTGACCTAAACCTCCTTTTATTATCATATGGCTGTCGTAGCCCTTGAAATTATGGAAAATGACGGGTAATGTACGCCGCTTCATCCTCAGCGAAAAATTACATTTTGAACAGAGTGCGTTTCTAAATTTACCAGTGATGTGGTCATGGTCGCGCACTTTCTTAATCTTATCATCGTCAAATGTTTTCCTACATTTGGGGCAAACGTTGCAACTATCAAATTTTGCTTGATCATCTGCTGTCATATGCAATGATCTGCGATAGAGTTCACCATCATACTTTTGTTGAAATTTTACAGCCTGTTCGAGGAATTGTAGGAATTGGTAAATACAATCCTCACCTTGCCAGACGTGCATTTTATTTTTTCTATTTTGGAAATGGTCATGCCATACTTCATAGCAGGAAATGGCTGCTGGTCGATGGATGTTATCATCGATATAACATTCGATGTCAGCATAGATGACACGAAGAGGACTTAGTTCATCGCCATTCTCTCTATATGAAAACTCCTTATCTTTGGGCATGCGTTCCATTTGCAGTTTACCTCGCTTACACCACTCATAATGAGTTTCAAATTTGTTTTTACTCCTAAAGTTCCGAATGCATCTGTCACAGTAATAAATCTCTGATGAGGTAGAATTTCTTAAGTGGTGGTATAAGCGAGAGATTTTGGGAATGCCGCAGTAGTGCCATTCCTCACTATCATCCTGTCTTACTAATAAAAGGTTGACAACATGATCATAACAACTCGAACGCGAGTTGTAGCGCACACCCTTCAATCCCTTTTCCCAAACATGGAGAACTATTTTAATGTTGTTCAATTTTTCAAATTTTTCTATATCTTTAATTTTCATATCGTCACTATTACAGTCATCGAAGTTTAATTCATTCTCCCACTGCCTATAGCTATATGTACGATTTCGATTCGCATTGATGTCATTATAGTGGAGAATGGAGAGGACAGCATATTTAAAACATTGCGATTCGCAATCGACATTGATGACTGCTGTTTTGTTTTTTAAATTTTTTGGAAGTTTAAAGGAGCCTCGACCACTATGATTTCCTAATAAACTGATTTTAAATAAGGCGGACTCAATGCCGTCAAAAATGAGACCGCTATCGCGCTCGTTAAATTTATCAATATTTAATTTTAATCCTTGGATGTGAAAATTTATCCAAGACTCATAGTCTACAACCTCGGTTGCAGGAGAGGAGGGTATGTGAAACTCCAACCTCTCTATTATTTGTCCAGTATGGTGGTCGATTTTTACATATTTTATTTTAAGATAGATGAGCGCCTTCATCCTAAAATTGTCTAAATTGTTGAAGAGCGCTTCTATCAATGATGAATTTTGATGAAACCATTCCTCAAAGTTAGCAATGGTTTCTGAGGAGTCCATCTGGTAGTTCCTCACTAAATTATTTATGGACACTTCAGTGAGTCGGATAGAGGAGGTACCGTTGGTGTAGCTATCGTTCGTGTGTGTATGTTGAAGTCTGTGCGAAGATAGTTCAAAACGTGTCTCGAAAGACTGAGCGCACAAGTCGCAAGAAAAGGAGACGACGTTAACAGAATCATCCCCACCTCCGGAGATTGATGCCGGCTTAGGTCGACAAACACCTCGCTTGATGTGTCGGGTGAGATCCCATTTCCTCGTGAAGATGTGCCCACAGTCAGCACATTCCCACTCGTTACCATGTCGCGACAGTTCTGAGCTGGAACTCACATCACCTGAAAGAGAAATCATTCTATCATCTCTGTTCAAGCCTCAGTGTATTGTTGCAACCTACCTTGACTCAATAACTCTAAACTTTCCTCGAGAAGGGAGGGCGTTGGTGATGAAGTTGATGCCTGAAATTGAGGAAGATGCTATGAACCACACGTTTGAGGGAGATGAGAGAGGAAATCTTCAACTTACCATTTCAATGAAATCAAGTTTAAGGTTGATGCTTCAATAAGATAGAGACTTCACTCAATTAATATGTCTCAAATTTGGAATTCACTTGTACACCTCAAATAATAGCAGAATTCGCTAGAGAATACTTCACTTATACGTCTCAAAGACAGAGTGAAATGACACGGATGTCACTTTGCTTATATCCTTTCATGCTCATCATTCATTGGCTGTTCATTCTGATTGGTTGCTTGTTGATACTTAAGAATTAGAAAAATGTTAAAGTTATCATTATTCAAAGTCAGCATTTCAAAGACAACATGACAAGTCCTCCAACAACACCAAATGCCGCATTGGAGTTCTCCTCTCCATGCACATCAGCAAAGGTGCTCGTTACACCAAATGCACCAAGAAAGGCGAAGGTGGAGAAGACATACAATCTCGACAATATACGAAAGTTATCGGAGGACGATGAAGAGGAGTTGCCCGACCTAACAGGCATACGGTGGAAATATTTACAATATGATGTCGAAGGGGTGATGGAGATGACCAGCAAGTCGCAGTTGCATCAAATATGGGAGTGGTACACCCCTAACTCCCAACCGCGAACCGTGGCGGAGTGGGCGTACATTGACAACGTGAGGGACGCTGCAGAAGAACGTTTAAAGCAGCTCAACTGTTTTTGTGATCTATGTGAAGTCAGACTCTGGGACGATATTGACGATGAAGACCTTTTAAAATACATGCCATAATAAATGTTTATTTCGTATTATCTTTGCTTTCATACTGACTTACTTGAATGGGGCTTTAGTGAATAATTTAACCATGTATACTTTTTCATTTGGAAATAGTAGCACGCTTAGTTTAACTTGCAAATCTTATAACATTTCATATGGGTGATAATGGTAGATGAAATAGTGTTAAATAAAATTAAGATAGCTTACATGATTCTGGGATAGCAATCGACTGCGATCCATGTGTAAAGAGCTTGTTAGACTATGGAAGAGAGAAGTGTGTTATGTTGCGTGTGGCGCGTGAGTGTCCTCCCTTTCATTCCATTCATCAATTCGTCTCATTGATAGAGACAGGTAGAACTCATGGCTCTCATAACGTATGCAATGGAAAGTTTTAGGCAACCTTCGACAGTTGGCTAAATGTCGCCCTGGCGCGAATGCATACTACGTTGAGACAGAGGCAATCACTTGCAAACATGACGCAGAGAGGTTTAACAAGATTGACCATTGCCGAATGTCCCTTGCGGTATACATAGCTACGGGTTTCACCGCCGCCCTTTACAGGAACGCCCGTCGAAAGGAAGTATTACACCGAACTTCATTTGCAACGTTCAAGTTGACTGATAGCAGATTCAACTTAATGATAGTATTCGCCAGTCCGAAGACTGCCCAGGGCAAACCGCGTGGAGGTTCTATCATGTCTTGCCCCATGGTGGCCCTTAAGAGAGCCGATGGTTCATTCTCGGGATTAGGTTGACTATTGGCTTGAATAGTCAAGGGGTATGACGGTTAGGTTGTCATAAACCCTATACCGCCTAAGCCGTGCTGGTGCATCTGGCACCTTTCGGATGCGAGTGGTATTCGGAGTCCACACCTCATCCGTCCAAATGATCCTCTTGATCTTCCCCTTCTTCTCATCCTCATCCCACTCGTCGAGGATGACGAACTCGGGAATGGCGTTGTCTTCATCGATGAAGACGGGAATGTTGTCGGCAGATGTGGCTTCCATCGTGACTTCAAATTGAATGAGAAGCGCTACAATCTTCTGGCTTATATAGGGTTTTCAACAATGAATTGCTCAACAGCGAATCAGAATGCTTCAGGGATAGCAATCGACTGCGATCCATGTGTAAAGAGCTTGTTAGACTACGGAAGAGAGAAGTGTGTTATGTTGCGTGTGGCGCGTGAGTATCCTCCCTTTCATTCCATTCATCAATTCGTCTCATTGATAGAGACAGGTAGAACTCATGGCTCTCATAACGTATGCAATGGAAAGTTTTAGGCAACCTTCGACAGTTGGCTAAATGTCGCCCTGGCGCGAATGCATACTACGTTGAGACAGAGGCAATCACTTGCAAACATGACGCAGAGAGGTTTAACAAGATTGACCATTGCCGAATGTCCCTTGCGGTATACATAGCTACGGGTTTCACCGCCGCCCTTTACAGGAACGCCCGTCGAAAGGAAGTATTACACCGAACTTCATTTGCAACGTTCAAGTTGACTGATAGCAGATTCAACTTAATGATAGTATTCGCCAGTCCGAAGACTGCCCAGGGCAAACCGCGTGGAGGTTCTATCATGTCTTGCCCCTAGGTGGCCCTTAAGAGAGCCGATGGTTCATTCTCGGGATAATTCAAGGACTCAAGCTTGCCGCTTCGCCTCCGGCTCGTTCACGGAAGCAGGTGGTCGCTTCTCTTTGATATCTGTAAAGAAAGAAGTTGTTAGTTATTATCTTGAACTCTAAGTTACTTGTTTTAAACTTACAGATCTTCTCAGGACGTGGCTCGAACAGGAATCCTGTGATCGCCTCCTTGTGGTCGAATGTAAAGTGAAGGCATTCGATACCTTTTTTAGCCCTGCTATAACACATCTCGTCTCTGCCACGTTCACAGAGGAGCGGTCTTGCGGGCACACGTCCTTTCTTGTCAAGGGGAATGTGGAGGCGACTTGATCGTCGAGTACTGCTACTCATCACTTGCTGGTGCAGCTCCTGATTAGTCGCCACCACCTTCCCCAACTGCTTTCGCAGCCCTTCCACCTCCTCCCTCATCTTTCTTAACTCCTTCTCCTGACTCTCTCTCTCGATGAGGAGCTGCTCTTCTTTAGCCTTACTAGCGAGGTGCGAGAACCTCTCGCGATCGAGCTCTCCTTCTTTCTCAAAAAGACTAGCTTGAGTCTTCTTGAGCTCCTGAGTGACTCGCGAGAGGTTCTCGGAACTCGCTTTATAGAAGAAACAGTCCCTCTTCCACACCTCCAACTCATTCTTCAGCTTGTCATAGTTATCAACCAGTGGTGGGCGCATAATGAAGTTGCGACATTGAGCCGCAATCCCACCACTGGTTGATAACTTAGCCGGCTGCACCTCGCTATCGAGGTCAACGTCCCTCACCGCCTCTACCTCGCTATCGAGGTAGACACTCTCGACTAGGTCAACCTTCGTCGAGCCTTTATCCTCCTCCTCTTCCTCACTGTCGCTGCTACTTGTAGCCGACTCATCGCTAGAGGAGGAGGAGGAGGATTTACTCGACTTCGGAGAAGACTCAATCGGAGTGGGTGAGAGAGCCTTTGCTGGCATGCTAGAAGATGGAGCCTCTGCTGTCGTGATAGACTCGACAGCAGACTGAGTCTCTAGAATCGGGGTGGGCGAGAGAGCCTTTGCTGGTGCACAAGATGAGGGAGGCTTTGCTGACGTGATAGCCTCGATAGCACACTGAGTCTCCAGAGCTTTCAACTCTGAGCTGAAGAGACTTTGCTTCGCCTCCTCAGTCAGCTCTGGTTGACTGCAGCTGCTATGCTTGGCATGCCACTCCGGTAGCGTCTCGACAAGGCGAGATGCATTATGGCTGCTACAAAAGTATCGAATGCCCCCTACCATTCGCTTATGTGCACAAGAATGCTTCTTAAAGGCATCGCTACGAAAAATCTTTGAACAGACGCAAAGCTTAAAAGCCGTCTTTGCATTGTTGTAGTTAACCATTTTCTGAAGTGAAAAGGGGAAAACAATGATTATAATTCCGTAAACGTTTGATAGCAAACGATTGATTCCTAGTTTATAAAAACGGAAAAGAATGATTTTACACTTAGTGAGGAATGATAGATTTGAGTGTAGTGAGTGGCACTAGATCCCGTCGACAGCCCGAAGGCCTTGTACTGATCACTAGGGAAGTGAGAGATCTTCCCCGATACCCGCTCTTTACAGCTGAAGACATCATTGTCACTGCCCCGAAGTGGTAACAGGAACGCCGAGTCAAAGGTAGTGATCAGTAGCTGGGATCCAACCCCTCAAAGCTGCCTTAGACTTAGTTACATTTCAAATCTGATAGCAGATTTGAACTCAGCATACTTGAAAACCTTAGTCTACATGTTAAAACTTTGAAAAAAGTGAAAATTAAGAATTTTTAAAAAATTCCGCATTTTACTACTCATACTACTTTTAAAAAATTTTATCAGTAGTAAAGACACTATCAAACTCTATCACACAAACTTTGAAGTAAGAAGATAGCTTGCCTACTTCAAAAGATAGAGTCCTTTGCAACCCGATATCGGGAGCTCAGAGCGACGACCGTCGCTTACCTCGTCTTTCGATGAAGTGATCAGACTTGCGTTGTCGGGGGTTTATATATGCTCGGAAGAAAACTTAAAATGGCTCTATCTCCGAAAGTATTCATCGTAGCGACATGCGGTTTGTTGCAAACGATTTGTCTCATCATTCTTTACAATATGACACCTGAACCATTCTCATATGACCACGGGAAGTTGGTGTGTCAGCACATGACCATGTAACATGCCACAAGTGAAAAAATTCCTAAGTGTGGGAGCTCCAGTGTGGTGAAAATTTTGAAAAATTTAAAACTTCCGAATTTTGATCTGGGAACTTTACCAAAACATTTTTCATCAAATTTCGCTGACGTCCCCCCCCCTCTGGACAGCTTGCTTCGATCTTGGCTTCTAGTGGACGGATTTTGTCGAGTGAGGTGTCATTTGAAAGCTAAGAGTGAGACAAATTCACTGAAACAAACGGCTTGTTCCTATCTGTCTTCGTTTACATGTGAGACGCCATTTAAGATTTTAGGTCGGAGCTCACCTGAAAAAATCCTAAGTGTCAGAGTGACTTTGTATGGGAAAAATTAAAAATTTTCCAAAGTGTGGAATTTCGACCTGGGACCTTTACCAAAGGTTGTTTCATCAAATTTCGCTGACCCCCCCCCTTTGTTCTAACTTTGGTTCTAGTGGACGGATTTTGTTCGTTCGACTTGCATTGGAAAGAGGATGAAACACTGCTCGACCGCATTTTTCGTTGCGAGTCAATCGGAGCAGCCGTTCAAAAGTTAGAGCGGTTACAAGATTTTAGGTCGGAGCTCACTCTGACACTTAGGATTTTTTCAGGTGAGCTCCGACCTAAAATCTTGTAACCGCTCTAACTTTTGAACGGCTGCTCCGATTGACTCGCAACGAAAAATGCGGTCGAGCAGTGTTTCATCCTCTTTCCAATGCAAGTCGAACGAACAAAATCCGTCCACTAGAACCAAAGTTAGAACAAAGGGGGGGGGTCAGCGAAATTTGATGAAACAACCTTTGGTAAAGGTCCCAGGTCGAAATTCCACACTTTGGAAAATTTTTAATTTTTCCCATACAAAGTCACTCTGACACTTAGGATTTTTTCAGGTGAGCTCCGACCTAAAATCTTGTAACCGCTCTAACTTTTGAACGGCTGCTCCGATTGACTCGCAACGAAAAATGCGGTCGAGCAGTGTTTCATCCTCTTTCCAATGCAAGTCGAACGAACAAAATCCGTCCACTAGAACCAAAGTTAGAACAAAGGGGGGGGGGGTCAGCGAAATTTGATGAAACAACCTTTGGTAAAGGTCCCAGGTCGAAATTCCACACTTTGGAAAATTTTTAATTTTTCCCATACAAAGTCACTCTGACACTTAGGATTTTTTCAGGTGAGCTCCGACCTAAAATCTTAAATGGCGTCTCACATGTAAACGAAGACAGATAGGAACAAGCCGTTTGTTTCAGTGAATTTGTCTCACTCTTAGCTTTCAAATGACACCTCACTCGACAAAATCCGTCCACTAGAAGCCAAGATCGAAGCAAGCTGTCCAGAGGGGGGGGGGACGTCAGCGAAAAATTTTTATCTCCGATTGCTTTCAAATTCACCATACAGATGCAGAATTTCACGCTGAATCCGAATCTGGCCTCCGCTTTCACATCCGAGGCCGCGTTTGGACACTACACACCAAAACATCCCACAGTTTAACCAAGACAACCTAGACGGTCGCCCACGTCAACCTAGACGGTCGCCCAAGTCCACCAGGCGGTCGGACACAGACACCCAAGGCTCACACACTGACGGTCCAGAGGGGGGGGGACGGCAGCGGAACCTCGCCGGCACATCACGACACTGGCGGACCAGAGGGGGGGGACTCAGACACGACGGCGGCCATCTTGCGCTATCTGGTGTTCGCCGTTTTCTTACTACTTGTCATTCAAATGAAAAGTCTGCTCTCTATGAAATTTATTCCATAAGTAAAGACAACTTTAATGTCCTCGATCGCGCGTTTGTCAATTTTGGTACTTTTGATGTAGTGGAAATGCACTTCGAACCTTCCGATTTCCTTGCTGCCCTGTAGCGTACTCTATCCTATTTTCAGTGATGACTATTCCTTTCTTCACTTTGAATCGCGATATCACAGTTTTTTGCCTTTAGGCATAATGTTTGAGGTTTGAATAAAAAATCAAATCTACTGTTATGTCACAGCTCATGTGGGAGCATGTTTTTAGCTAGCTATCTTAGATTTTTTGGTGAAAAGGGAGCAACGGACGCTCGGAATTTCTATCATATACAAAAATTCATGAAAACAGCTATCCGGAGAATTGATTGCAACTGGATTGCATTACTAAAACAACCGAGGTGTCAACTTTCTATGTGCCTTTGCTAACTCTACGTGAGCGTCGGCTTGAGACTTAATCACTTTCAGATGACATTATGAAATTTATAGACCAGGAAATTTAAGAACGAAATATGAGTAACCCGGACAAAAATCGTGGTGCCCTGAAAATGGGCATGCACGTAGTTTAGATTCTGCTTATTAACATATCAAAAGTCACCGTAAATCCGTCATGTGCTCTCTGGGAAACTTACAGCCTCCCATAGATGTCATGCTGCATGAGGTTTTCCGAGGTCTAGTTTGATGATATCTGATTCCCTATTGGTGTGTGCGCAAATCAGCTGACGCTCTCAACCAATGAGCGTGCTGCTGGCAATGAGTGGAAACTTAATTTGATTTGCAAAATATTCATGATCAAGTGTTTTTTGGAAGCTGTTTTTCATAGGCTACGCCTTTCAATCTAACATCTGATGGATTGGTTAGCTATCATCAAGATTAGTCGTGGAAAATGAAATAATTGTGACAGTGCATTAATCGTCCATCGGTCATTTATAGAGAAAGTTAATGGTCAACCGTTTTTCATAACTATGTTGCATCAGGGTCTCTTCACAAATTCTAGATAAGCACAGAAAAATAAAAAAATGTGATGATAGTCACAATCAATTCTCAACCACATTTTCATCAAGTGGTCTGTGTGTCTAAGGCACTTAATGACCTCAAATAATATTTCTAACATGAGTTAGCTTTATAGTCTTCTGTCTCTTTTTGAGATTGACCGGTTTGATGGGGCCCAAGGGTATGTCCCATCGGCATAGGTGGGACCGACGTTGAGAACTTGGACCCATGGGCAGTGTCCTCAATGTATCGACAGAGCTCCAATTACAGTTCGAAAATCAATGAAAAAATGCATCATTTCATGTGATTTGACATTTTGAATATCTAAAATCATTTGAATGTAATAACTATTTTCTAAATTACTGGATGATATTGTCAAGGTCAATCGAACAACTTTAAGCAATTGAATAACCTTGAATTAGGGAATTGAAATATACCTGTCTTCATTAGCAGAACGATATATAACGATATGGCACCATACCTGAAGAAAAAAAATTATTTTTAAAAACATACTAGAAAATTTTTTGAAGGACGTGTAATGATAGGCTCAACAATTTATTGAACGATGTACTTTCTCCTTCTAAGCTTTGAGGATAAATACTAAGATCCAATGCTAATGAAGAAGCCGAAGAAGATTGAAGCATACATGCATAAAAGTAGGTGATGTAAAATATTTGCTTTAGCTGCACCGGCCTGATCGGCGGAATACTATCCTATTATTGAAATAAAATACATTTAATTTCACAACTCAAGTATACTTACTCTAGTGCACGTCGATTGATTTTAAATTCATCATTCCGTAATTTAGAAGATGATTGTTTGATTCAAATTATTACAAAATCTGTCTTTGAAAAAAGAAATGTTTTCCATGAATGTTAAACAACATCAGTTTAGCAGGCATGCCAATCGGAGAGACTAACGATACTTAAGTTATTTTGGCCACAAATGCTGAAGTCTATTTTAGGAACCGTAAAACTCAACCGATCACTACAAAATTTAATGCATGAGTAAATGAAGAAGAGACATTCAGGCATATTCACGTAAAGGCTAGGTTAGTTCGTTTTCAGGGCTAAGATTAGTAGATGTGGATGTAGCGCGACGATTGTATTTGATGAATATCTCGGAACATGGGCAAAAATTTTTGCGGTTAATAATTGCCTATGAAGTCGTACAAGCTATAGCTGATGCTGATCATGATATTTTCATTTTGCCTCAGAAAGATGAGTGAATCACTTACAAGCTACAAATAAGGATAATGGAATATTACATCGTCTTTTGCTACGAATGCAGCAATATATTAAATATATAAAAGATACTGAATTAATAGTTGGCTATAACGGCTCAGCACCGTATCTTGCAAGCGCAACTATTGAATGATTCTCACATCCTTAAAATACAGAATAAACAATTACGCGATCGGAATCAGGTTGTCGGCTACAGCTTGTATTGCTATGTAGGCAATGTCAGCCGTCAAAACTTTAGAACCTTTCGATATTCGATTAATCTGGTCTTATATTTTGCGTTTCCGAGAAATAGGCTTTGTGGTGAAGTAACATGCATGTCACACGAAATATTATATGAGGAGCAATTCCAAACGTGGTTCGTCGACTTTCGTTGTGATTGATGTCTTGGGATATTCATCAAATGATGAATATTTTTTTACTTCTAGTTCCCTTTCTTAAGGAAACATCATCAAAAATAGACGGAAGTGAAATATGATTTCAGGTCATTAAGTCCCTCAGACACACAGAGCATTCAATGAAAATGCAGCTCTAGAAGTTGTGAAGAGACCCTGATGCAACATAGTTATGAAAAGCGTTATTGACAGTTGT
This sequence comes from Prostheceraeus crozeri, assembly GCA_907163375.1. Taxonomy (NCBI): domain Eukaryota; kingdom Metazoa; phylum Platyhelminthes; order Polycladida; family Euryleptidae; genus Prostheceraeus; species Prostheceraeus crozeri. The sequence continues at coordinate 267,774 of CAJQUW010016820.1, read as the reverse complement.
TTTAGCTTTATATTGTTAATGATTGTTTATTTGTTAATAACTTTCTTTATAAATGATTAATGCACTGTCACAATTATTTCATTTTCCACGACTAATCTTGATGATAGCTAACCAATCCATCAGATGTTAGATTGAAAGGCGTAGCCTATGAAAAACAGCTTCCAAAAAACACTTGATCATGAATATTTTGCAAATCAAATTAAGTTTCCACTCATTGCCAGCAGCACGCTCATTGGTTGAGAGCGTCAGCTGATTTGCGCACACACCAATAGGGAATCAGATATCATCAAACTAGACCTCGGAAAACCTCATGCAGCATGACATCTATGGGAGGCTGTAAGTTTCCCAGAGAGCACATGACGGATTTACGGTGACTTTTGATATGTTAATAAGCAGAATCTAAACTACGTGCATGCCCATTTTCAGGGCACCACGATTTTTGTCCGGGTTACTCATATTTCGTTCTTAAATTTCCTGGTCTATAAATTTCATAATGTCATCTGAAAGTGATTAAGTCTCAAGCCGACGCTCACGTAGAGTTAGCAAAGGCACATAGAAAGTTGACACCTCGGTTGTTTTAGTAATGCAATCCAGTTGCAATCAATTCTCCGGATAGCTGTTTTCATGAATTTTTGTATATGATAGAAATTCCGAGCGTCCGTTGCTCCCTTTTCACCAAAAAATCTAAGATAGCTAGCTAAAAACATGCTCCCACATGAGCTGTGACATAACAGTAGATTTGATTTTTTATTCAAACCTCAAACATTATGCCTAAAGGCAAAAAACTGTGATATCGCGATTCAAAGTGAAGAAAGGAATAGTCATCACTGAAAATAGGATAGAGTACGCTACAGGGCAGCAAGGAAATCGGAAGGTTCGAAGTGCATTTCCACTACATCAAAAGTACCAAAATTGACAAACGCGCGATCGAGGACATTAAAGTTGTCTTTGCTTATGGAATAAATTTCATAGAGAGCAGACTTTTCATTTGAATGACATGATAAGATTTTTATATACGAGGAGAATGCCACATGTCAAGAAAACCGAAATTCGTATTTCTCCCCCATACGAGGGGTGCTAAAGTCATGCACAGTTCGCTTCTTTTGCTTCAGTCAGTCAGTCAGTCTTTTACTCCTAATTAGTCATCCATGTGCCTTACTCCATGGTAAGAATTTAATATAGTTTTGTAAATCGGCCTTACATCAGTCGAACTCTGATTCAGAGTTGAAGTTCCCACTGGGAAAAGATAAATGGGTCCCATATGCATTTTGCATTTGGATACCATATGCACAAGGTTCCCGATCTTCCCAGCTAAATCCCACATGCATGCCTACACGCTCTAATACAAAATTACTTCAACCATACACTACTCATAAATTAAAATTGGGCAGTAGTATTGATACACCGTTTTTTTAAAAACACTTGATCATGAATATTTTGCAAATCAAATTAAGTTTCCACTCATTGCCAGCAGCACGCTCATTGGTTGAGAGCGTCAGCTGATTTGCGCACACACCAATAGGGAATCAGATATCATCAAACTAGACCTCGGAAAACCTCATGCAGCATGACATCTATGGGAGGCTGTAAGTTTCCCAGAGAGCACATGACGGATTTACGGTGACTTTTGATATGTTAATAAGCAGAATCTAAACTACGTGCATGCCCATTTTCAGGGTACCACGATTTTTGTCCGGGTTAAAGCCTAGTTTTCTTGGACTATTATGAGACACGCAAAATCAAACTTCGCGGCCTGAAGTTGCATGCATATTTGAAAATTGCAAAAGATTTTAAGATTGGGGCACGTTGAACATGTTTCTGAACTTTTCCACATATCGTTAGATTGTTACTAAATCAAATGAACCAAAATCAAACACGGATGAAAGCTTGAGGGCATATGCAATTAAAATCTCTGAGTTGTTGGACGTTTCGGCCTAGATATGGATATTTCATCTCCTCGCAATTTGAATTTGAATTGTTTTTCAAATGTGGTTCAATATACCCCTGCGATGGAGCATATTGGACCACGTATGCAAAATGGAAAATTTTCCGTTTTATAATAGAATATTTTTTAAAAAGTAAGTCCACAGAAGTGCTTGAAACCGCAATCAATTAATCTAATTTGAGAAGTGTTTCAAACATGTAGAATTCTATATTACAGCAGAATACAGAAATGTTCGGATCTAGTAGCATGCCATCGCGTGCTGGTAAAATGTTGCTAAATACAAATTGTTAGTAAACCTGAATTTTTTTCAAAAAACCATGTCATTGATGATCTTGTGAAGAAATGGCAACTAATTCGTTGGTAAATGGCTCGACTAAAACAGATTGTTTTAGACATGCATGCCTCCACAACACTTTTCTTCCGTGAATGCAAGTGTTTCGGTAGCGTGCGTACCTTCCACATAAGTCCGCATTCGTCGACATAGAAAATATCCATATTAGGAAATGCATATCGAATTTCTGGTAAGCTAGGCTCTCTAGCTTCGTGGGATCCACAGATGACGATTCTCTATGCTTAATTTTAAACACGATGTAATGTCTTTTCTTGAAGCGATTGATCCAATTGAAATCAATTTTTGCTTCGTCAAATCTGCTAAATTTGCTTTCTTTCTTAACAAGTTTGAATCGCTTGTTGCCGTATGAAGCCAGTTCATCCTTGTAGTTTCGTTGTTGAGACCTGTTTAAACCAATCATGAGGCAGTCGATCCAGTTCTTCGTAGTTGATCTTCTTGCTTGACTTTTGTGTAGGCCTATTGTCTACCTGCCTCGAACTGTTTCAAAATAGCATCCTTAATTGTTTTTCTTGATAACACAGGCAAGAGAATGCGAAATATTCAATCGCTTTTGAATTATCGAAGATTTCACACCTTTATTCAAATCAGGGATGCGGAGTCGGAGTCCCGGAGTCCTATCATTTTTGCTGGAGTCGGAGTCCTATCAAATGATGACTCCGGACTCCGGCCTATAGCTAGACCCGAAATATAACACAAGTAAATTATTTATTCTCATGCATAGCTGCCACTGTCTTGATGTCATTTTTCTCCGTCAAACAAGAGTACATAGACAGCAGTGCATGCAAAGCTTGTAATAGTTGAGGGAATGAACCGTGATAGGGAAAAAAGGATTGTCTTTTCACTCGGTGATTTAGTAGAGAAGACAAGCCTTCCTAGTCTCGATCACACTTGCGCACCAAAGGTCAGAGACAAAAATAAAATACTAGTTTGTTTGAGAACAGTACCTCTTACCCTCACGCTATTCGTGATCGTGTGTGATTTCTCCTCCAAAGCGCATATTAAAATCGAAAGTGTACTCATATTTTTTGGAGAAGGATGGGGGATTTTTCTGCCTGGTAGAGACTGGAGAAAAACCGTGTGCAGCGCACATCAACAAGATGGGAGGAGCCGAGTCGCATACATGCAGCTTCAAGCTGCATTTGATAAACTTTCATCAAAAATGATTGATAATTGATGCAACAATGATCTCTAAAAATATGTTCAGGTAAGCCTATAATAATCTATGATGTCCGTTACCAGCTTATTTAAAAAAAACTAGGCTTTATATACTTGCCACCTGGAGTCGGAGTCGGAGTCCTATCAACCCCCGGAGTCGTAGTCGGAGTCCTATCAAAATGATAGGACTCCCAAACCCTGATTCAAATACAGAATTACGGAATAATCAGAAAGTGATAGTCGAGTTCGCTTGTTCTTAGGTGGAGACATATGATGCATACATTAAAATTTAGACGGCGATTGTGATGACACGTTTTCTTCGATTTTGATTAGAAGCCAGCGCTGATTGGTCTTTAATTACGCGTGAATTGAGAGGGATGGGAGGCGGGACTAATATAGGCAGCGGACTAATATGGGTAATTTGAGTTCTTTGGTCTCTAGCTCCGGACCCATTGCTCGTGGGAACTTCAAATTCGATAGAGAACTAGTCATGGTCATTGTTTATCCGTATGTGGCAGCGCAGCTCATTCGAGAAAAACACGCGATCACAAGTGCGTACGCACTAAGAGGATAACGAAAAAAATCCATAAATTTGATCACTGAAGTAACGACAATGAAATCAGACGCTTATTTGACTTAAGCCTCTCATTCTGTGTAGAGTGATTGTTCGAGGCAAGCAAAAACTGTTCCGTCATCGAATTACATGCAGATTAAGGATCTAGCTTCCATTTAGGCCAACGATTAATAGTTTCCGTAAAATGCGAGTAAGAAAAGTGGCCATATAGCCCCATTCCTAAAATATCACTTGGGTAAAGTGGGCAGTGTATTTTTATCATCACTATTATTATGTCTGGCATGCATATTTTCCAGACAAATACCCAGAATCTATGAGAGATTTATAGAAAGACATAAATAGAACTATGAATCAATGCAAAAAGTTTATTAGAATTTAATGGAAAGAGAAGAGATTCAAACAATGCGCCAAAGCATGAAATTTGTTAGAAAGAAACAGGCCTATTGTTTTCAAGCAACTTTAGAAAGTTAGATAGCAAACTAAATGAAATAAATTCTTCTTTTAAAGTTCTCATTATGACCACCTATCTTGCGTCTGAGATTAGCATCAGTTTATTAGAGTTTGCCCTACCCTCATCCAATGCGGCCCACGTCCTGTTTCTAGAAAAATTTCAAAAACCATTTTTCTCTAATAGAAATCTGTAGAGTCATTTTGAAAAATGATTTTGTCTTTTTCTGAACTGTATAATTCAAGTTTGAGAAGTAAATTTGGATTCAATGTCTGATGATTTCTATTGCTTTTTTGAAACCCCCTGATTGAAGACTCGGCAAGCGAGCAAGATTTACAGCACTTTGTTGCATTCAATGTTGCGCTGACGGTAATTATAATATCAGAAACAGATGCTTTGCAGTTTGAATTATGTTACTCACAAAATGACAAGTTTTTCCTAACAAATGCTACCCTGCCAATCAAACAATTTTGGACTCTGATTTCTAAAGATCAGTAGGCTACCCAAATTTACGCCGCTTTGGATTACGCTTTCTCTCTATGTTTGGAAGTACTTACTTTTGTGAGACAGTATTTTCCGCAATGAAGTCGATCAAATCCAGAGAGAAGGCTTCTGAATCAAGTAACTTTTGAGGATTGTCTTTGTAGAGCCCTCAGTTGACATATTGACACGAAGAAGATGACCTCCAAAATACAGGCACCACACCCATCCCATTAATTTGTAAATTAACCTGTGTAGTCTTTATAAAATATGTTTCTATGGATGAATTTGGGAAAATTCTCATCGCAAATGTTTTTAACGTTCGTCACACGCTTTCTTAATGAATAGCAAGAAAATTAAACATTTACTTCTTTTACAATGCTCCTAATAGCGAAAGATAGTGAAGAAGGTTGAATAATATGAACAGTCGCCCGCGGCCTTCTTTCCTTGCCGAATGTGGCCCGCGCCCGTTTAAAGTTTTGGACAACCCTGACCTAGACTATGTGAAATTCCATGCCCCAGAAGATATTTCCGGATTAGGTTAACTTGAACGTAATAAACAAAAGTAAGGATATTTTGACATTAAGATGTCTTTGTTTGTTTATAAGTAAATACCCTGGGGAAATGATCTTTTTTTCCTATGTCTGCAGGTTGATATTATTTCATTCCTTTTGTTTAGCATGTTGCTGTTGTATTTTGTTAGTATGTGATATTTCTCTGCTTGACATAGTGAACAAAATCGTGTACCACTTTCATACTTCTTTGATTGTTCCAATATTTTCCATTTGACTGTAAAAGATTTATCATTTTCTTTCAGGGACCAGATGTGCTTCGACAGTGTTGTTTCATTCATATATTGATAATTTGATACAGATTTTTTGAGATTATTGAATCGTGACTTGAACTCATCTTCTGTTTGGCCAATATATGCTTTCGTTTCATTTTCACTTGTGACCGTAGCTTGATAAACGATGCACTTTTGCAAGCATTCTCCATTCATTGGGCAATCAGTCTTATTTCGGCAGTTGCATTTTCTCAAATATTGATTTTCGTTTTCTTTTGAAGTCAGGAGTTTATTTTTGTGTTGTTTGATCGATTGTCCCATGTTTGGCATACAACTGTAACTGACCTTGATTGTGTTTCGATTAAATAGTTTTCGGTAACGATGACATCTTGGAAAATGGCTATCGATAAGCTGAAGGAATTTTCGTCCAATGTTTGTTTTGACGTTTTGGCTGTAACGAGGATTAAGCCATATAATTTTAATGGTTTAAACCATAAATAATACAAAAAAATAACAACATTAAAAATAACCTCAATTTTGATATATATATATATATATATATATATACTCAGTGACAAAAAGAATTAAACAAGTCCTGATATGAATACTTATGACTTAAACTTGGTTGTACTGTACGTTTGTTTGTTGTTTGTAAAAGGAGAACCCGAATGCTTTACTCAAAAACATTTAATTTGATACTCATGATTTTATCAACTTAAGTTAGAAACGGGTGTGACCACCGCGAGCATCCAAACAGGCATCGATGCGTGAGGGCATGGATGAGCACATTCGCTGGATGAATGACAGGTCTAAGAGGTTCCACTGCTCGATCAGTCTGTCGGCCAACATCTCCAAAGACACTCTCCCTCACTCTGCGACCAAGTTCATCCCAGCAGTGCTCGATGGGGGAGAGGTCGGGAGAACGTGAGGGCCATTCCAAGGTTGGGATTCCACTGCTTGCTATCCTGTTAGAGACCACTGAAGCCCGATGGGGCCTTGCGTTGTCATCCTGAAAAATCAATTGATTCGATGTCACTGCTGGAACCACGACCGGTGTCACGATCTCGTCGGCATATCGCTGTCCTGTCAATGTTCCTTTCACTGCGATTCCTGGTGTTTTTCCAACCCATGACACCGTAACCGGCCCAAACCATGACACTACCGCCGCCGTACCGGTCGTGTTCTTTGACGCAACATGGAGCAAATCGTTCACTTGGCAAGCGATGAACACGGATCCGACCATCGTTGAAATCGAGAGTAAACCTCGATTCATCAGTCCAGACCACACGTTCCCACTGACTGTCACTCCACGACTGATGACCTTGACACCACGTCACTCGTCTCCTTCGATGTTCCAGGCTCAGCGGAATTCTCACAGTGGGTCGTCGAGACTGTATACCAGCTTCTCGCAATCTTCGATATGCAGTTCGAACGCTACAGGCAACGTTCCCAGCAACCTTCCAGTACACAATTGGCTTCGGGACGGACACAAATCTGTTTCTTTTAGCAGCTAAAACTAAGCGTGCATCTGTCCGCTTGGATGATACCCTTGGTCTTCCTGATCCGTTCTTCTTTTCCACATTTCCTTCTGCTTTCCAACGACACCACCACGACACCTCCATACAACGACCATTGAAATTTTCAATTCTTTCTCAACAATTGTAGAACTTTGCCCACAACGCATCAGCCCAATTGCCATTCCTCTGGTAAAGTTATCGTGCGCCATTTCATAAGTCAAATCTGGTCAGCAGTAGGTGGTGATTCTTTTCAACTTCTAGCTGTTACTGTGATCAATATCAAATTTTGAAATTTGATGGTCCTATATCATTTCCCTTATCATATGGAGTTCAATGGTGATACATAGAAAGCGAGATATCATCTCAAAACATAGAAAAAAATGAAACAAACTTCCATTCAAGTCAATGATAGTTGGTTTCATTATTTATGTCAGTGAGTATATATATATATATATATATATATATATATATATATATATATATATATATATATATATAAGACAAAATTAAAGTTACCAAAAATGGGCAATAAATATAAGAAAATAAGTCCAAAAGAAAACTATTAATTACTGAGGATTTATCCCGACCGGTTTACGTCCCTTCTAGGGACTTTTCAAGGGATGAATGATTTATTTTTTAAAAATTAGCATCAGAGCATTCATATACATAGAAATTGGCAAAAAATCTGTTAGTAAGGGATATACTCTCTTCTACCAGTGTATTGGTCATGGTAGGAAGATATCCTTTCCAAATACCTTGAGTCTACATCAATATTGTGCTAATTAGTCCTTCGCCAATTTCGTTGTTTATTATTGTTTTCAAAATGTTGAAAGTTTTCAAGTTCCCTTGTTCGCCAATTATTGTCGCGACAAGCACATTGATAGTTGAAAGTTTGTTGATTAGTTCTTCTGTCATTGTTTTGCCGTTTTTTATTGATGCTGTAGCTTGATTGTTTCTTTGAAAAATATGATGTAGCAGGTGAGTCTTTCGATACACATTTCCGATCACTATTTATTGATATTAAATGTCTGTCTGATTCAAAAAAATGTCTTTTATTATCCCAAATTATTTTACTTCTTTTCTCCTCATTGCTGATTATTTCACTCCATTGATCTTTGCGTAACTTAGCTTCTTCTTCGTCGTAGCATGCGTAAAAATATTCAATCATATCATTATCGATTCTTTCCACAATCTCAATTTCTGATACCAATCTCAATCTTTTAATTTCGTGTTCCGTTTGTTTAATGCTTTGTTCCTTTCTCAGTTGCCTTTCTTTTTCATAGTGTTGAGTTACTGGGATTTTAAATAATTTCTTTGGTACTCTTTGAACTTGTTCTTCTAAAGCTTTCTGGTATATTTCTGCGATTGCTGCGTTCTTATATGATTCATAAAATGAGAATTTCCTTTGTTTAACTTTCTTATTCCAATCAAGTTTTTCACTTGTTAATCGTGTTAATTTCTTGTTGATTTCAGTCATTTCAGTTTTTATTTTCTCTCGAAATACTTCGGTTTCTTTTGTTTGACTTAGTATTTCTTCTTTCACATTATCCTTCATACTTTTAATTTCTTTAGTTCGTTGTTTAACCTCTTGCATATCCAATTTAATGTCTGAATAAAATGTACTTAAAATTCTATGTATTGAATTCATTGTGTTTGTTAATCCGTTCAATTTGTCATCTAGATAATCAATTCTCTGTAATATACCCTGTGCTTCATTCCTCGTAACCAATTGTACTCTTCTGGCATCCATTTTTGTCAGAAAATAAGACAAAATTAAAGTTACCAAAAATGGGCAATAAATATAAGAAAATAAGTCCAAAAGAAAACTATTAATTACTGAGGATTTATCCCGACCGGTTCCTAGAAGGGACATAAACCGGTCGGGATAAATCCTCAGTAATTAATAGTTTTCTTTTGGACTTATTTTCTTATATATATATATATATATATATATATATATATATATATATATATATATATATATATGTACATACATTATATTATTTGTACACGGCATCTCTGCAGCCTACAATGTTTAGTGGATCATTTCCCCAGGGTATTTACTTATAAACAAACAAAGACATCTTAATGTCTTTTTATTATTATTATTATTATTATTATATATATATATATATTAAATTTCCCTACCGGTATCGTCTCTTCTGGAGACTTTATATATATATATATATATGTACAAAAATAAAAACTTCCAATCAAAGCTCCCATTACTTTGTTGGATTTACGGGTTGTAGGCCTACTAACCTACATACAAAGCTTTCCGCAACTTTTCAGTATAAATGAGCAAAACTAAGAATGCTATCTCTGCTCCAAGTTTCTGCAAAGAGGTAATCCGCATTATGATGTTTTCTGATTGTTCAAAGTATTTTAAATGAATATCTTACGTGTTCGAGTGATTTAGGTTCAATGGGGTAGGGTAGGGCACATTGAACCTGTTTTTGAACTTTTGTAAACAGTTGGATACTAAATCAAATGAATCAAAGTCAAACTCGGATGAAAAGTTGAGGAGGGCATGCCAAGTAATCTCAGAGTTGTTGGACGTTTCCGCGACATTTCATCTGCGCACAATTTGAATTTTGAAATTTCTACCAAAATGGTTCAATATCCATTGTTATAAGATTTCTTATTACATTAAATATATTCAATATTCATTGCGTGTTCAACTTTATCAGATCTAGCCTACACTGTAAATCGCTAAATACCAATCACATACGAAGGATGCATACCAAAATATTTTTTTAATGTTTTTAATTAAATGTTACTAATGTTCTGTACGTAGTGAGATAATGACATTTAATAGTCAAACTTACAATATTGAATTCGATTTTAACGCATGTAAGCCTAAGGCATTCCATAAATAATCAATGAGTATTTAACCATCAACAATTACGCATCATTCAATTTTGGAACTAAGCATATTATCAATCCGAAATAAAAACACATTGTAATTCATGAACGCAAAATTAGTTATGTTTGAGATATAACTCAACATGGTTGCACAAAATATATAGTTTGAATAAATTGATGTTAATCAACTTGATTCAGTAAGTAGAGCTAACCAAGCGTCCTGTTAAAGTTACTGGGCAAGTAGCGACGACGACATGCAGCATAAAATTCACAATAAATCTGATCTACAGGGTGCCCATTAAAAAAGGTAACAATTTAAAAAAACACATTAAATTCAAAATTTATCAAATTTCTATTGACTATCAACGCATAATAATAGCTACCCTAGGTATTCAAAGTAACCACCGTCGACATCGAAGCATTTTTTAAGTCTTCCAATCCAAGAGTTTGCAGCTCTTTTTACCGTATCCATAGGGATGGCATCCCAAGAAGCAACAAGACAAGTTTTCAGATCATCAATGTTCTGAATTTCAGTTCGGTTTCTTTGCACTTCTGATAGGAGTAAAGACCAGATGCAGTAGTCCATCACATTCAAATCAGGACTTTTCGCTGGCCAAAGATCAGGAGAAATTAATTCAGGGCAATTTTCATCTAACCATTGAATTGTTCTGCGTGCTGTATGAGCCTTCGCCCCATCCTGCTGCCAACACCATGAATCACCATTCATCACATGATTAATGTCATCGAACATTTGAGGCAACATCTCTTGCGTGCAAGTCTCTTGATTCACGGTTTTCTTTTTTCTTCGATATGCAGGTAAATGCTCTTGTCCTTCTGCATAACCTTAAACGAAACGCAGTTCTGTCTTCCCGCTCTAGGACATCGCACTGTAACACATAATCGTTTGATTATTCTTTCATTTTGATTGTTTACAGCAGGATGCAAAGAAAAACTGACTTCATCTGAGAACCAAACACTATGTCATTGGCCTTCGAAGCGATTTATCAACAGCATCGACTTCTGCTTTCTGGTACTTCTGTTCGTCTCGGTTAACCCTTGACACTGAACACGCTTATAGCATTTCAAAGGAGATTCATCGAGTACGTTAAAAACTGTACTTTTCGAAATGTTCAGTTCATTGGCAATTTGTCGCTGGCAAAATGTCTTCTGCTTTTATCTGGTGGAGTAACTGCTAAAGTAACAATGGCTTCTCTCGTTGGTGAGGCAATGCATCGGCGTCGTCCACTTCCTTCTTTTCGACATTCTGCCACAGGAGATCCATATCTTTTAAGGTTAGAAACGACGCGGTCCATTTGTCTTTTTGTGATGTTACTGAAGAACTTAGGAAGCACTTCAGAGCATTTTGTTAAGCCCCATGTCGGATTTTCTTCTTTAAACAACACTATTACTTTGCGCTGGAAGTCTGTTAGCTGTTGCATTATTGCGAATTCGACTATCAATGATTTCTAGAACTTCAGTTCGCTGCTATAAATTTCAATACTTATCAGTTCTCTGTTTATTGTGTCGTCATAGGCCTAATGGTTTGATGGATATCTATAGTGACAAATTATTGAAAAAATTGAAAAAAACACGCCAACAACTCGTTTTTCATCGTAAAACAGCCAATCACATAGGATAGTTCGTATCGCTATATACCAATCACATACGAAGGTAAGTTAGCTTTCGTATGAAAAACACACCAGATATCTGTAAACATACGAGAATCTCGTATCAAATGCTAGAATCAAGTTGTATGTGAATTTGGTATATGTTTGTATGTTTTCGTATCCAGGGATTTACAGTGTATAGCTTCAGTTCATGAATTGTCAAAATCAAAATTCATGGTTTTAGATTTCTATTGGCAAAACTGGGTATATGCATGATATAAAAAAAACATGCCAATTCCTAAAAGGAAAATGTTCATTGCAAGCACCTTGGCAAGGTGCTAAATGTATTGATATATACACTTAGGGCTCCTACATTCATCATTGTGATAGTCAATTAAAGCCCGTGGGCATATGCCTTACATGCAAGACACGAGAAAACCTAGGCAAAAAAGCTGAGAAATCATCAAAAAGCAAAACAAGAGAAGCAATAACATTTCAGTTTGACATTTGTTTCAGTTAACATTTCAGCTCAGCAAGGGAGGTTCCAGTGCATGCAAACCCAAACCATTTTGATTGACATCAATGATGTGTATCAATTTAATTTTATCAAAATTAATTCTTCACGATGCTGACGCTGTTTTGCTCTCGAAAAATTTGCATAAAAAATTGCATACAAAAACGAGTACCATAACTGCTAAAATAAATCTAAATAGTCAATTTGATAGCGCTGCAGACAAATTTGCAACATAATCACATGTCAAAACTGATAAATCACTTTGTTAACTCGATAAGAGAAAAAAATGAATATCGAAGTGGGGCACTAAACCACGCAGTTCAAGGTATCCCATCATGGGTGGTTCAATGTGCCCCACATCACAAACTTTTCAAAAACGTGCTTTTGTGCGAATAAGGCTGCATTCAAATAGTTTTTTGCTCTACTAGTAAGCTGTCTAGTAATGCACAATTTTTCGTCTGCATTTAAACGAAAGTCCCGATTTTCTGAAAATTTACTTTTTCATTGAAATTTTGGACCATCTGTGAACATAATGATGGAGAACATAGACAGTTGAAATTATCAGAGGAATCATGTACCCTATATTTGCTACAATCAACTGTCTCTTAAAGCAAAAAAGATTCCACTGCATTTATATTTTCGCAGAAGCGGCTGGTGGCAGTGTTGCAAATGTGAATAAAAATATGTTTTTTCAATTGCCGGCCAATTTTTGCAAAAATAGCACAATTTTCTCTCATTTCAAATAGTGATTTTGTAGATTCCGTTCATTATCAATTTCTAGTGTTTAATGGCATATTGCTTCATTTGCGGAAGAAAGAAAGAGGCGCAAGCATGAGGTGGTCTTATTTTCTGTTAAGCAAGTGGTCTTATTTTCTGTCCATTGCAATGGAAACTTTGGGTGCATGGGGTAGTGACGCCGGAATTCTTATTGACATCATCGGGAGGAAGATCTGTGAACGAACTGGAGAGACAAGGTCCACATCGTTTCTGAAGCAACTTCTGAGTCTTCCTGTTCAACGAGGAAATGCTGTTGCATAGTGTCTTGCTTGCCGACCACTCAATACTCACTTTGCTCAAGACTTGCATGAAGTGAACTATCTTTGATTTTACTTGTAATTTGCACAGTTTGACATTGTAAAACAATTTTTATATATATAAAAATAGTGTGGAAAAGTCACATGTGCAAAAATGACATTGGTCGACAATGGACAAAAATTATCGAAATCTCGATTGAAATTTTCTGCGTCGGAGGTTGATGTTTACTTGGAATTGCCTTTTGCTAATTATTTATCAGAAAGGCTTGACTTTTGATGAAAGTAGATATTTTCAATTGTCATTGAATAATGTTTTAGGTTTCCTAATTGCAACTTGACTTTTTTATCCTAAATTCGCTGTCATATATAATTACACTGAAGTGATTCCATGACAAATGATGATCAGCTCAAGTTTATTATTGATATAATGCTTTATCTGGTTTCTTTACCGGTACGCATTCTGTTCACGGGAAAGCCTACAACAATAATGAATTTTAAGAGAATGAATTGCCAAACTGCATTATGTATTCGAACAAAAGACAAAAATACGAAAGCTTAGTTAGCATATTAATTAATATTCCTCACTAAACGAATAGAAAATCAAATGAATCTATGTACGATTCAGTCACAATGTCAATGCAGTAAATTCGGCGCTTTCGCAATATTCGTCGCTGAAGTTTAGCGCATCCTCCTTGATGTTGAACAGCTTGTCAAGTGTCAGATTCGGTCATGATCGAATTCATGTAAGTGATGTAGAATTGGATCCTCTTTCACGGGATAATCAAATCATGCAAAAGATGCGTGTGCTCGGTCCATTTCATGAAGTAAAATTGGGGTGAAATTGTCTATCTCTCGTACAAATGTACGCTGTCGTTTGATGCGGAAAAAGCACGCATAAATTTGCAATTATGCAGCTGCATGCCGTGGACTCGTGGACTCGTTTGACTTTCTTCTTATTTCTACATGTAGGCCTATAACAGGCTGCATTTTTGTTTCTCTCCTTCAATCTTTTCTTTGCAGGTACGTAGGGAATCTGTCTTCTTCGTCTTTCTCTCCATTTCCGTCCTTGAGTCAGACTATAACCTCTTCTTCGTCATCACGCACTGGGCAGTTTTTTTGGTCGTAGTTCCTCCCATTTCAGTTATCCTTGTTCTGCCCAACAACACTTAATCAGCTTGAAAAACAAAGCTATCAGAAATTGAACGCGGAATAGATCCCTTAGTATGTACCAATAGTCATTTTTCGATATTATTGATTTTTTTTCATCGATTTTGAAAATATAGCATACATGCTACAGTGAGCATCTGATGAACTCATGAAATTCATTGAATTCTTCATTCAAAATTATTGAACGCATGTAGGAGGCCTTAAGGTTCTTAGGACAGTAAATTAGATGCAAACCAAATATTATGTAAGTAAAATAACTTTAATCAAGATTATAAAATAGTATTCCACATATCATTACAAATGATAAAAAAATCACTGAAATGTCTGGAATAGATTTATTCAGAAAAAGTAAATTCAACCTTATCAGAAAAATTTTATTACGTCTTGTTATGTATAGCTTTGAAATTACATAGCATTGAAATGCGATTTTTCAGCTGCCTAACAAGATAATTGCATAATATATACATGGAATACAATGTAAAAAAGGCATATTTCGTTATAAAATTACAGAATGTGCATCAGATAATGCAACAAAAATAATTGCTGTCATGAATTGGGGTTTTCATGTAATAATTTGATTCAATTTTATCATCACACAAAATAGATGGTATATTATCTTTGCACTCTTCATAGATATCTTTAATTTTCAAATTTCACACCAGTATACAGTCTTTACACTGTCTTTGTAGAGTTGACACGGCCTTCTCATTCTGAGCTAGAGGGATTTTAAGTGAAATCTGTGTTTGTAAAAATTATCATGTTTCATTGTTGAAAAGTAATCTGCTGTGCTGATCTTCGTTTCGTACAATATCATATTCCACTGATGATTAGAAAGGCCGCAGATAATCCGAGATCATGATACAATCTAATAATATAATTGATTTGTGATGCAGACATCAAGCGACTCTGAAAAATTCTAGCTTTAGATATTTTGAAGGTGCAAATTTTGTAAGCTTCAACGATTGTAATTTTTCCAGGCTAGCAATTGACATAGGGTTTCACTTTAAGAAAAAATATCTCAATTTTCTGAAAGTATATATCAACTTTCAAAAAAAGTCCTCCTCTATGTGTTCTATGGGAATCTCAATGATGTGCTGAAATTAATCATCAATTTAGAGATTCTATTGTTTTAGAGATTTTTCTGTGCAAACTTATAAATAATATCTAAACTTATTTTGCTATAGCTGATCCATGGAGACATAGGCCTATTCATAGAAATGGCATTATGCTGTTTGCACCAAATTGCGTAGGTGTTCCAGTTGTTATTATATTTGAAATTGTAAAGACTCTCTGTAAAAAAAATTGCAAAAGTTCTCTTGTATTACAACTGGATAATTGCAAATCATTTCCAAGGAGAAAGAAAACGTGTTGCTCAATGAAAGATAAATTTGAATACAATTAGTTTATTTGTCACATTCGTCCTGCAGCAAGGATGTCACGTATCCACATTTATGTATCTTTTAGAAATTTGACAGAATATAACTTATTGCAAATTTATACATAGGCTAAAATTGACAACAAAGTGATTTTCACTAATTCGATTACAATTTTTTTTAGACAAAAACAATTGACAATTTAAATAATTCAATATACTAATAATTACATACCGAAATGTATGCCTACCTATCTAGGCTTACAATGTATCTAAAGCATGAAAAATTGGGTGAGAGGGTAGGAGGCTGGGGGAAACACAAAAATTGCCCTCCTTGAGATCGATGCAATACCTGCCCTAAAGTCATGCTGGCGTCCCTGAGCACAGAATATATTAATGCGTGTAGTCCAACAATGTTCACACAATTTTTTAAATCTTCATGCAACTATCTGAAAACCCTAACAATTTTGGCATGGTAGCAGAAGATATATCCGAGTCTCTGCAATATTCAGGAGTCATAGGCTGTGGCTTAATAATGATGGGTGCATTAAATGCAGAATGTCTTTCGGATTCAGAGATACAACTTTGCAAACCAAACGCGAAGCTCGCCACAAGCAATAAAGGAAATTCCTGCTTCCTGTTGTACAACCATGGAAGAACAATGTTGATCACCAGTGAAAACCTGAAATTGAAATTGATTAAAATGTTCATTGAAAAACGGGCCAGCACCCCGTGACCCGAGACTGCCGTTGACCCGCGGACCCTTTCTCAGTTCTGTGTGTGGCAAACTGATCATAAATCAGCTGAAATAGCCTTTTAAAGTTGAAAGTGACATTTCAAATCATCACCCAAGTTAAGCACATTGTCCCTTACTTATTATTACAAAGGCAAGACTTACAAGGAATTGATTCGTTCTTTTTTTAATTTGACTTATTAGAGATGGTGGAGTTACGAAAACAGGTTTTGCATTCAAAATTGGAATTTTGTGTAATTGAGGGCGAACTTTTCTTGCTTCCGTTTCCTTATGAAAGGAATCCGAATATACATGTATGTTTGATTCTGTTTGTTGTTTTTATGTTCGTGCATTGGAATCGAATTTCAACTATAGGCCTACTTATTAACAGGATGTTTCGGATAAGCATTCGAAGAAAATCTGCATTTAACAAAATTTTAACCTTCCTTTGATTGGTGCAACACTAAAAATAAATCGTAGTAAGAAAAAGCTTCGTTCATTTTTTTAAACCCGTTTATGATCAAAGCAGGTGTGGCAAAATTGCGATGTACTCGCAGACATTCATTCTTCAATAAATTAACTTTGCGTGAAAACGGTACAAAACTATCCCAAAATAAAAGATTACCATCATGTGTGGATTTGGTATAAAGAGAGCTTAAACAAGACTTACTCGTGAAGGAAATCATTGTATCTAAAAACTGAATCTTGGAATCAACGGGATACACAACTGATGAAGAAAATTAATAAAACACAAACAGAATTAAAGAAAATTATTAGAACACTGATCGTCTATCACATTGTCATCTATCAATGAATAGGATTTTATTAAATTATAATAGCTCACGGTAACCTCTGATGCCACCTTTATAAGCAAACCTCAGGTCTATCGATGGGTTGATTTGTCACCTATTTTGGCTGTCATTTGTATGTTCTACATGTAGTATATTAAAAGACAAATCCTATCCAATTACCCTTGACGGTCTATTCTCCAGTCTCCATAAGCGATATATTCATGACATTTTGTTGTATCTGCTTCTTTTTTTGATAATTTGCTTCCTGTGTTGAATTATAAATGACTGTAATGATTTTACAGTTGAGTATGACTGTCTAGCGATTCCATATTAACTACTATTTATAGAAAAAAATGATATTATGTAATGAGGTTGGCAGTTTACGTGGATGCTGTTCCAAGCAAAAATTTGAAATTAACTATAACGAACAATTGGGGACAAATAAAATCATGTATACGATGCTCATCCTTACTAAAAGAGTTTATTAGTAGGCCTACATTTTTTGCCCTTTGACTGGGAGCAGGTGATCCAAATTAAAATATCGACCCAGTTCGGTGACCCTTTCCATCGCTGCAAGACTAATCCTTCAGAGCCTTCAGAGTTCCTCATAGTTTTGTGATACTTAAATATTCCTGCATTAAATATGCGGATAATGCGATGAAATTGTATGAAACTTATCAATGTCTGAAACTGACGGCTGACTATAGGCCTACATAAGCCCGTACAAAGAAAAATTATGCAATAACTAAAAATAGGGCATGACATAGTGCAGAGGAACACTCAAAGTTTCTCAATTTATCATGATCGGAAATGTTTCAGAGAATATACAGCAACATTTCACCCGGCTAAATGAAATCATTTTAAGGATAATGTGAAAGATGTGTTGTCTGTGCGAGAAGCTCATCAACCAATGCACAAGGAAAATGTCAAATTAATGGCTTTCAGGCAACAGATTTTTATTAATATCTCATCCAGTCATGCATCCATACTGTGATTATCCTTGTGTTGAATAATTTCAACAAAAGCATAGTTGAAGACAATTTTTAAAAATACTTATGGAGCGAACTTGAAGGACGTCAATCTGATGCATTTTTACGAATGACAGATAGGCTACAGACAGATGTTGTTGCAGTCTTCCATAGGTAACTGAGTGTAAATGAATATATTTCTGCATTACGCTCATTAAGAAGCGTGGTTTCCTCAAGTTATACACAGTTTTGGCTACACTTTTTTTATTTTTGGACATTCCAGTCACTGTTTATACCATAACACACATCTGCCTGTTTGCTTAAATTACTCATGAATGAAGCGTTGTAAAGAAAAATATCTCAAAACTAGATCAGAATTAATAGATACCTACCTGTGAGATGTGATTAAAAAATGCTGTGTCAGTTGAGACAGTCCTTTTTGGTGTTTTTGCGACTGCTATTGAAAAGGACGAGAAAAATATCGGGCCCAACTATGCTATATGAGCAGAGCAACTGCGCAAAAAACTTGTCTCCATAAATCCTCACTATGGGAAATTTTCTCCGAGGACAAAACATCGCAAGTAATCTGACCCTCACACTAAACAAATTTTCCAAAATATGATGCTTGTTTTCCCGTTATACTTACCGCTAAAAAAATTATGCGTTATATTTTGGAAACCAACCCTTAGTTTTTTAGTGTGATGGTATACATTCAGTTTATTGATGTAATAAATACCGCATTGAAATTGCAATATTACAATTTGAATGATGTAATAGATTGTTGCTGATATACATGTACATATACATACATATTCTCATATGACCCAGTTTCATCGTTTGGTAGGCCAATTTACAAGGTTGGATTGATGGATAATCCTAAGGTAGACATGGGTAATTGGAAAGTCGCGTGCGAGAGTGAGTGTGTTCAAATATACCAAACTGACAAATCGTATTCCTCGTTAACGTGGAGGCTGATATTCGATGAATTATTAAGGATGACATTTGATTACCAAAGCGGAAGAGTTTAATCATACCATTGATGGACGGTCATATCAAAAGAATTCCTTTAGTAGTTGCTACAGGAGGCTTTAGCAACATAAAAATCGTCGACGAAAGCAAATGGGGCAAATTGCTGTATACTCGTAGATTGTAAGAGTGACAATTTTCAAATCTATCGCAGACAAAATCATTCAGCTATTTGACTATTACACAAAATTAGCCAAATTCTTCAGAATGATAATTGTCTGCTGAAATCGAATTAGCAAGCAGACCTTTAATTGCTTCAATTACAATGAGCTAACAACATATAAAAAGGTTTTCATTTGAAAAGGTACCGCAAAATTCAAAGTAAAAACTTACTGATTTTAAAAATGCTCCCACAACTTGAAATAAAATATCATTGCAAGTTTAATTGAATGGAAACCACAAATCCCTTGAAAAGCTCGAAGTTTGTCAATTCAAAGACAGTGGTTCAGGTAGATGCTTAATCAAGTTGTCTTGAAAACAGGCGCGTAAGCATGGGGCCATCGTTCCCCCCCACCAGCAGCATCGCTTGGCCCCCTTAGCAAAGCTAGGGGATCTTGGATTTATGGGATTTTTTCGATTAATAAAGGCAATGTATATTTTGTCGTAGCGATGGCTCATCCGAAGACCTACTACAGCTCACTGCGCCCATCCTAATTCTTCCATCTACCTCATTTTTTGCTCTCGATGCTGTCGACTTGATGATGTAAGACATCATTGACAGGCAAATGCCGCTGATTTTGTAGATGAATTTAACATCAACCAACGTCAATGAATACCTGTAAATTGCATTTCTATACGATGAGAAGGCATTTCATAGCTCACTTCTGAATTTGGGCCGTTTTACTTAATTTCATATTCTTTGAAGCACAAGTAAATCTTAATCCCTTCTTTGAGTCGAAACAGTCGGAAGAACCATTGTGGTTCGTCTGACGATAATTTACATACTGTGTGTGCCATTATTGATGTGAGCACACTTGATGACAACAAGCAATATTTATTTAATGATTCAAATAGGTAGAAATGCTCCAATTCCTAGTCAAATTCAACATTCTGTACATAGACAGATAATAACGATGTGGAAAACACATGCAGCCCAAGATATCCACAAGTCGTCTTCTGCAAGCATAGATGTTGCATCAACAACATGTCGAGGCCAACCATCCACGAATACAACACTGAAGCCCGAAGTCGGATGGTTGAGCAATGTTTCTACCAGATGTAAAATCCCGAAACATCGAATCTGGCATGTGTTAACGACTTCCAACTGTAATATTCCACTATATCTTCATGAATAAAATCAAGAAAGAAATAAGTTTAATCGAAATCTCGCTGTTGCACATTTGTAATTTCGGCCTACACCAGTGACCAACACAGTGCTGATGTTAATTTCCAACTCTCTCTCGACTGGTTATATTGTGAACTTTACTTAATTTTACTTTATTATCTTGTGCAAATGTGGTTTCTTATTGAGTTTGAATGACAAAATGGTAAGTGATAATCATCTTTTTTGCGTGTGTCTCAGATTCGACTTTTGCATCAGTAGTTGTTGTGAAAAACATAGCTTGTGCTCCATATGACTGGAAATATGTAAAAAATAGAGTTCTGTAAATCTCTCATCAAAACCCGGCTATGTATATTATTAAATCATTGATTGAATTAAAGCCTTTCAATGAGTTAATGGATAAACTGTATAGTGTCGCTTTATATGGGTCGATTTAATCGCTCTATTCTACGTACAGATAAGGGCATTAATAAGTTAAGTAATTTGAAATAATTACATATTTATAATTTCTTCTCTTTACATGCGTTTAATGTGTAGCATTAACAATAAATGTACCATATGCATGTGCAATGTATGTAGTCTCATTATCCTGTGAAAAAGTCGGTCAAGTGACAGGTCGGCAGAATTTAATTTTGCACACGCAAAATGTGAATGCGGGCATAATTAATTTATTCTGCTTCTATTGTCAAGACATGTAGAATGTCCAACAAATGTCTAAACCGATGCCTATACATGCGTAGGTCTATCGATGCAGTACTGTTTCTTAAAACCATATTCACACTATGTGGGCATGCTCTTTTACCAAGGGGCCTAGCCTCCCCCAGGGGAGGCCGGTCTGGCTACGCGGCTGCTTGAAAATGACTTTAATGAAAGAAATTCAGGAAGCGCGTGTTCAGACTCTGATGTAGATAAAACTACAGAAATATTAGTTTTAGTGCGTTCGAGATATATCAGAACATATCAGAATATCAATCGAGATGAGAAAGGCTCGGGATCAGGATTGATTAGACAACAGCTGGTGCTCGAGGATGAAATCTGCCTCATTGTCAGCGGAGCTTATACAGTCAATGTTATCGGCTTGCTTTCTAGATTAGTAAGTTATGTATCAACCTCAAAAGTCGCGAACGTAGGTGAATATGGGACAATTGGCAACCCATCTTGTACGTGACATCTGCAGAGATATTATAAACAAATACGATGTCTCCATTTTCCACTGTCTTTGAATATAAAAGTCAGTGTTCTATGAGGGTCAATCGAAAGAAGCGAACACATGCAATCAAAGGCTTTCATACTAATCATGCCTTTCCAAAAAAGATCATCCATCAGCACAACAGTTTTTGGTGTATATTTAAGAGTAACATTCGAAAATGTAACAAATATAATCAATTTCACAAAATGTTCAGTAGCTTTCAATTGCTCTACCAAGTTAGACTGTGCCAGTAACTTTGATGGCTTCTGCCAACAGGATGGCCTTGTGAATGGCAATAAACTTAGTAATTAGATAATTGAAAGTAACATACATATGTGAAATATGCAAATGACGATGGAATGCACTCATCATCTTTTTAACTTAACTTTAACTGTGATTGTCAGTCAAGAATTTTACTGAATTTTTGAATGTATTTATTCAGATAGTCGCAAATTCCATTGGCAAAACGCTGTGAAAACATGATCACAATTCATTAATGCAATTTGTGTGAAAAGTGAAAATTCTGATTACGAAATATATTTCGGCGGCCCGCCCTTGTCAATCAATTTTACAGTATTGCACAGTATGATTTATATATATATATATATAAATCATGCTGTGCAATAATGTAAAATTGATTGACAAGGGCGGTCCGCCGAAATAGATTTCGTAATAAGAAAAAGATCGTGCGTCGAATGATTAATTATTTAATAATATCATTTACAAAATGTTATCTAAATCTTTCTTTAAAAATTCATTTGAGATTGCTGAAAAATGAAAATTCTGAGTAAGCGAGAAAAGTAAAAATTAAAACTTCCCTTTACAGGCCAATATAATAAAGAAAAGTTAAATGTTTGAGAGACAGGCCTTCGGCGTCAAACGCCTTCAACGGTCGATGTTCGGAATTCGGATGGACGATCTCCTGTCACTTGGTCAAACAACAGAATATAAATTTATTCGCTTGATTTCATTTGATTTACATAAACGAATATCAGAAAGGACTGATTAGTGATTGCAGTCATTGCACAGCTTCCTACGCAGCTTTTTAAATGGGAATTCAAGGAAATGCAATCATATAAAACACTGTCAAAATTGAGATCCCGTTAAGGTGACCAGTTACACTGCAGTTTTTACTCTAAGAGGACGATCATCGGTCAATCATGCTTAGATAAAGATAATCTTATCGTTTCAATGAAATTAGAAGGAAATTGTGTAGGGGATCGGGTTCCTGTCACGGTGACCATGGCTACAATACAGTTCGCCGTACAGTCAGTCAAAGTTCGGAGACATCAGTTTGATCATCTCATAGAAATTTTGAAAAATCTGGTTGGAAGTCGACGCTCCAGGTATAGCTGCTGCTTAGTTATTTCATGGTTCGTCCGTACGGGAGGCTTGTCATTTTTCGTGGAAAAAGATAAAGTAGCAGAATCACTCTCTTTGTTCGACGTAATTTCTTTATTTAAAAACTGTCAAAAGCTGGCTCGGCGTGTTAAGTCGTTCCGACACTACCAAGGGCTTTGAATGTGACACATGTGTTGATAAATTGGGTCTCATGTACAGTACAAATCACTGGTGCATCCAGTCAGGGCAACTCATCAAATCAGCTCATGACTTCTATTCAATTGCAGCATTTTCAATGCAATGTTGCGTGATTCAGCCATCTTAGTAGAAATCGCCCTGCTTTGTTTATACAAAATCTTGTAACTAAAATCATGAATGGTCATCATTTCACCGCAATGGTCCAACAAGGATAACAAGTTCAGCCAATGAACTTTTTACATATTGATTCTTTAAACTACGTTGGTGTTCATTGAATCTAGTTCTGAAAGGTCGACATGTTTGACCGATGTATGTACTTCTTTTGGCAGAGATTGCAAGAGAATTCATAAATTACATATTTATACATGCAATAAAATTTTGGGCCGATTATCAAGCAAATATTGCAAGTACTCTCAGTGCAAGATTTTCTTTAAAATGCTGTTACCAATTTCTTTCAATCACCTTAATTTTTTTAAATTTTAATTCCCTGGTAAAAAATTGGCAACTGCATTTAGTGTACTTGCAATATTTGCTTGACAATCGGCCCAAAATTTTATTGCATGTATACATATGTAATTTATGAATTCTCTTGCAATCTCTACCAAAAGAAGTACATACATAGGTCAAACATGTCGACCTGTCAGAACTAGATTCAATGAACACCAACGTAGTTTAAAGAATCAATATGTAAAAAGTTCATTGGCTAAACTTTTTATCCTTGTTGGACCATTGCGGTGAAATGATGACCATTCATGATTTTAGTTACAAGATTTTGGATAAACAAAGCAGGGCGATTTCTACTAAGATGGCTGAATCACGCAACATTGCATTGAAAATGCTGCAATTGAATAGAAGTCATGAGCTGATTTGATGAGTTGCCCTGACTGGATGCACCAGTGATTTGTACTGTACATGAGACCCAATTTATCAACACATGTGTCAAATTCAAAGCCCTTGGTAGTGCCGGAACGACTTAACACGCCGAGCCAGCTTTTGACAGTTTTTAAATAAAGAAATTACGTCGAACAAAGAGAGTGATTCTGTTAGTTATACCTTGGGGTTTTACTCAAACAGGACAGTCATTGATTGATAGTTGAAAATTATTAAGAGACAGGCCATCAAGGTCCCAGGCAAAATATTTTAAGGTGTCAGTCGACCCTCCTGGAACACCCGCGCCATAGCGCCCTTGGCAATCCGTACCGGTGGAATCAACATCGAAAATCGACTAAATTTCTTGCAAAATTTTATTATTTAGAAATTAGGCAAATTACACTACAAATGAAATTAATTTCATATTTCCATTACGTCACATAATTTCAATTTCAGACATAGTAAGGTTGGAACATACTAAGGTGATATACAACTTGAGAGTTAAGAGTAGTCTTGAGTGCATCAAATGCGATTCTCCATCATTCAAAATAGATGGCGGTTTCAGTGAAAGAATGGAAGAACATTGGTGGTAATTTGAAAGATTCAACAGATGTCAATATTGTCTATTTTGATGCATCAGGGAGTAGTATTTCTGTTTCGATGGATGAGAGGATGATATTTTCACATCGGCGTCAATTCAAACATTCCTTCCAACACAAGAAATATACTTTTTAGGAATGGAGACCATGTGATTCTTAGGGAAACAAAGTTTTGCAATATGGGTTTGACATCCGTTAAAATCAGATTGCATCCCCATCCTAAAAGCATCAAAATAAATTGTTCAGAAAATGACTGTGGCTTCACGTCAATTGCATTAAGTGTATTGCATAATCAATTTTTAATTTGTAAATAAAACGTTTTGAATTGTGAGTTTAACTTGTAATAGTCTTATTTGATGTCAGTTATCTCCACGTAGTGTAGGCACTAGGATATTTTGTGCATTTTATGCTCCTTTCCGTCAAAGATCTCAATTCCAACTAATAAATTGAAGTCGATTTAGATTCACTGTTTTGCAGAATGAATCTACCGTTCCTATATTTAAAACATCGTTCATCAACATTTATTCATATGTAGCCAGGGTTTTGAATAGATTTTGAATTGGATGATTATCATAAAAATCACTTTATTTCCTATCTCATGCATATACATGTATCGCACTTACGTATATTAATAAATATATATAATGTGTAAGCCTATTAATAAATATGTGCCTAATATAGTCTGTCTCACAAATTCGCATATTTTTCTTTAAGTTTCAGTAAGAATGGGACTGACTATGATTGTGATGAATAAAGCTACCGCTGTTCAAAGAATTACAATGCATATCATATCGTGTGTATTATTGATTACTCTATGTCTTAACAGTGAATAGTCACTGCAAAAAAATGATGGAGGTGGGTTTTTAGCTTTCACCCTAAACATCATGCTTACTGAAGCCTCTTGAAATTAGGGATGTCGTTCGACTGGATTGAGAACATCAACAATATCTCACCACATAAATAGAATCGATGATAATAGATATAATCATCGAGTGCAGAATCATAACTTATTGAATTGTGCAATACCGTGCGGCATGCTTTTGACATTAGAGATAGCGTACGACCGAGCCATAGAGTAAGCATATTAGGTAGAGTAGCAACTCATTATTAATTGAATCCCCAATGTGTAGGCCTACACAGTTTCAATTTTACTAAATGAAGTCGAGCTGAACCCATTTGGAAATTGATACCAGATGTGAGATGGGCAAATTTTGCAGTTGTGAAGAAATTACCACGGAATTGACCGATCATGATAGCAATACAGAAGGAGTAATGGTATTTTACAGATCCTCTATGTCATGACAGCCTTGTAAGCGTAATGTTGGTTGAATTAGCTGATCGACAGGTTACTATTACTTTCATGTTTAATTATTACTATCACTTTTATCGAAATAAACCATTATTCATTGATTTATTGAAATAGCTCTTGCATGTGTATGAATCATCGTCAGTAATTCAACCGATTTATCAAAAAACAAAACCTTAGCAATGAAATCACATAATGCAAAATTAATTGATAGTCATAAAAGTATTTAAAATTGCTAATTGAGTGTCTTTAGAAATATAAAGCACTTAACTCAAAGCCAGTGAGTGACGTCTGATCGCTGTCGATTGCACTTTATGTCTGATTGGCCGGCCATTAATTGTTTTTCACCTTTTTAATTCAAACGGTGTTGAATTCCAACTATTGGTTGATTTTTTAATGACTGATCGATTCCCGATAGATGACCATCATCAATGGGATAACTACAGGTATGCGGTAACTCATTGTGACATTGAATCTAAGCAATTTGACTTCGAATTCTGATTTATTTACAGTAGAATTTCAAAGAAGATTACAATCCGCTCTTAAATGAAATGCGTGTCAGATTTCGCACATAAATTCCCCACTGTGCATATAATATGCAAAATATATGCCTAAAAATAAAAACACAAACACAAAGCTAATTTCCGTTCATCGTAATTTTCGAGACGTGACTACACTGTCTAGCTCAAAAAAAATTAAATAAAGTCATCTTACACCGCGAGCCACGATAAGATTTCCTCCTAAGGCAAACTGGATTTGCTTTGTATTTTGAAAAATGTGTAAACGCCCACACAAAGGCATATTGATGCATTAAATTGATGAATGCACAACGTCTCGAATGTCTATAAATATGAAAATGATCCCTAAAGCTACAACTTTCAAATACCTATTTTTGCACTAAATACTATGTAACATCATGAGGATAAATGAAACTCTTAACAATAATTACACAGATAGGAAGATCAAGAATATCGGCGCGCTTATCTTCGTGCTCAAAGCATAATCGGATGTGTCTCCAGGCTTTCTCATACATCCGCTGCACCAACCCGTTAGTGAGTGTCATGAAAGCATCTTCCACTGCTTTTCAAAGATCTTCATTGCTGGAATAGCGATGAGCATTATTAATAACTCGAGCGTCATTATCAATTATTATGAGTATTATTGATTGAGGTCCTTGCGCATGTGAACATACTACGGTAACGTGCATCATAAAAACATTAAAACACCTGCTGCTCTTTTCCACATGGATTTCCGAGGAGACCAAGCGATCAACAGAAGCCGTAGTCTCCACCCAGGTCTCACGACCAAATACTCGACGTCCGGCGTCCACTTATCGGTCTATCGACTCGAGTCCAAATGTTCTTTCTCGCCAATGAAGCAATGTCGCTATGCATGACGCAGCCTTCTGAATTATCTTTGAGGTCACCACCAAGAGCTCTCGCATCGTCAGCACAATGTTAGCTCTCTTGTAAACCCAAACACTGTCAGCTTATCTTCCTATGCAGTTAGTCCGACCGCCAGAACGAGATTTTGCAGGGAACGAAGCCGAAAATCAGACCTCTGACCAAACTTTCATAAAGTGACGTAAAAAATTGCGCGTCTGCAGAATTTTGGGCTTAAATGAAACTTCATGTAATTCTCTTACTAGGTAAAAAATCTCGAGTCACACTATTAGACATGGAACGTCTTTAGGTCATTTCGCATCACGTTCATGTACCTTTGTCTGCTAAGCTTCATTCAGGTTTAGTAAGTATCATAATGGTTGGCAAATGCATCATTTTGGCCAATTTTAGTCACATCTAACCCCATCCTCAGATGCATCACCCGTCATGATTATAACACACCTGACGATATTCTGCGTTGAAATCATGACTCCAGGCTTAGTACTTTTCCCTTAATAATCAGAGAAGAGATAAAAAATCTCATTTTCCCGAGCACTTTAATTTGCTTCACACTGAATTTGCACGTATTTTCATGTTTAACAAGAAGAGGAGCCAAGTGACTTCGTCAGGCGTGAAGATTTGTTGCATAAAGTATACACCTTCTGTCTCATTATCGGAGTTTAGGAGCACATTGCGACTTCTTTTCTATTCTCGTCCTACAAATAGCCTAGTAGTTCATATGACTTTTCTATAATTTTATTGTTTAAATTATGACTTTTATTGACTTTTCCAAATAGTATTCAACTTGCAGTGTTTCCCCGAAGTGCTTCATCCAATCTTCTAACTGACAAGAAACAAAGCACGTTAGGAGCATCTGCAAATCGAATTTAGTAAGTATGTTAACCCAAGCAACAAGACTTAACTTTCTCTTAAAATCGGAATTATAATGAGCAGCGTTCTGTACCGACACACTTTGAAATTGACTATTAACCTATGCCCTTGTTAAAAATGATAATTATCAATGTTATTTCTATAAGATAAGTAATTGCAAAATAAGTTGGAAAAAGTCAAAGAATCAAAGCACAATTCTTGTCTAAAGAAATACTTATACAATGGTGTTTCTCCCGCATTTGACGGGATTTGTCATCCGAGAGTCACGAGAAATCCTTTCCCGGGAGCCGTCCCTATTTACATTTAAGATTTGAATGTACATGTATATAGGGCCTATCCTAAAAGATGATAACTAATGCGAACTGTTTGAAGAGTCGACATCAGACGCCTTCATTTCGGTTGCTGTGACGTTGCTGCAAGATAAATGTAAAAGGGCGTATCCAGGAATTCCGAATGGACGTCGACATGGCATTTATGTGAATAAACTCGTGCAACAAGCTACGTAATTTCATGTATTACTGGAGTTCACACGTGAGCTTTGTCAACAAATAATTAATCAGCCTATCACCGGATGTGACTTGTTTGAAACCAACATTCGCAATTTTTTTGCGTTGCTTGCATCACTTGTACGTTGTATTTGACATTGAAGGAAGTTTAAGATCGAAACCCACTTCAGAATTGACACGTGCGATACAAATCTCCCATGAATCTCCACACTTTCCAAAAACTTCAAATTGCAGTGACATCTACAAACTCTCACCCGCGGCTATGTCCCTAACAAGCTACTTTTGCAGATAGACTCATTAATGTGAATTCAAAGTAGAAGCCTAGACAGATTTTTCATCCCAGGTGCAGCTTTCATTCTTCGGACTGGGCAGGTTTAGAGGATAGTGGGGCACATTGAACATGTTTTTGAAATTTTCTCGATAGTTTGAATACACTATTGGGTTGCCGCAGAAAAAACGGCGTTTTTTATTTTTTTTAATTATTTGTCTATTGATTGTCAATCTATGTTTCTTATTTAGATTATACAATGACCCACGCGCTAGCTCTATAAGAATCAAACTCAAATAAAAAGCTGAGGGCATGCTAAGCAACCTGTGAGTTGCTGGACGTTTCTGTGACATTTCTTCTCTTCACAATTTGAATTTAAATTTTTCTACCGAAGTGGTTCAATGTGCTCCATGTGTGGGGCACATTGAACCACCCAGTGGTGCACATCGAACCATCTTAATTCATCACTCTGTTCAACTTTATTAGTCTTTATACACCAGATCTATAACTTCAGTTCATGAATTATCAAAATCAAACTGCAAAATTCATAGATAAAGATAATTATTGGCAAAAATGATAGCATATGTTTAATATGAAAAAAATCATGCCAATTTCTGAAAGAAAATTGTTCATAGACCATCAGAGCAGTCAGATTAATAGCGTTCTTCAGTATAGAAGAGCCTTGGTAATAGCATTGCTAACTACATTGATAAATAGCACTACATTTGTCATTGTGATCATCAAAGCATGTTGTAGGCAATTCGCTTACATGCACACATGTAAGACACGAGTGGGCCTAGGCAAAAAGCTGAGAAATCATCTAAACCAAACCAAGAAGCATTCTTGAAGCTTCGAATTGATTTCAACGTAATGTTTTATTTATATCACATGGATTTTCCCTCAGTTCATTTGTATTCTGGTTAGCAAGCTTCGTTACTGTCATTTTTTCTGGAATTTGATGTTGCCCATGTTTGAAATCATCTTGATAAATTCTGTTAACTGTTCAAAATGTCTGACATCAACTGAAAAATTGTTAAAACGGCAGCTCAATAAAATTAGTCTAAAATTAAATCAATTATGTTCATTTCTTCTGTATTCGGATGATTGATTAATGAAAGCGATTAATAATGCTCGAAATGGAGTAATGGGAAATAGGGTAATTCCACTTACCCAGTTCCAACAAAGTCAGACAGCAATATTTGACAGTGGTCATTATTTGCACTTCCGAAGTTGCAACAATAACGACCTTTCACTATTCAACTGACTATACGCTCAATATAAATGATGTTTCTGAATATAAAAGACATGGACGGTAAAATATTTCAATTTCCAATATTCCATTAAAATAATTTCTTCTGCAGGACAACCCCAACTCTACAAAGTCAATAAAAAATTTGTAGCTATTTTAAATATAGCAGCTCGCTTATAATTATCATCATTCATGTTAAGTAGGTAATTAAGTTTCAGAACAACATGGAAGTCAAAGGATGGCCTATTACTTTATCATGCTACAATTAGCAAATTATATTGATTCTATTACCAAAAGTAGGAGTAATTGCCAAAAGTAATTGCAATATAGCTTGCAGCTTTGGCAAGATTTATTCTGATTATCTTAGTTATTGGGAGACAGGTTGCTTTCCATCAATCCAATTTCGTTTTAGTAAAAGTTACAAAATTTATGTTGATGGATATCCTGCCACTGCTGCTGAATTTGATTCTCAAGTTGACTTCATTCATATTAAGAAGACTTCATTTGCAACTGCATTATTGCGGTTGCTTCTAGCAAATTCAACCTGCATCGGCGATAGAAAAGTATTTATCAGAAGCTTCTGATTATACTAGAATGATTATTGATTATGAGAAAAGCAAGTTGATGCAATACCTAAAAGTTCAAATGATGTAGGACCTCTGTTTCAAGCGCTCAAAAATTAAACAGGTTCACTGAAGTGATGCAATCTAATAATAGCTGCATCTACTTATAATGGTGATAAGTTCATTTTTGTCAGAAAAACATCATGGAGCTTACCAGAAATTGAAAGCGCTTCACATTAAACCAGGAATGGCATCATTTTGTGGTTGTAGCAAAGACCAAGCCTTCATTTTGCAACACTGCTTATTCATGGCAAAATGAATAAATGATTAACTTTAACAAGTTCCGCAGAAAGTATTACAGAATAAGGAGATTGATAAGCCGAGCTGCTATTTAATTTTCTTTAATAATTTCAATATTTCGTGGTTAAAACCACATCATCAGGAATACAAAAAATACAAAATGATTTATACTAGGCAGAAGATGTAAAATTTAAATGTCAGTAGAAAAAATCAGATGGCGGTAATCATTACATTCATCTTTGTTGTTGATAGAAGGATGTAAGATATCGATGATCATTGCCTCACGGAATCTAAGGTTAACAATATCATGATCTTTATCTAAGATGTCCACAGATATTTTGCTATTGTCACACTGATGTACGCGAATGATTCCTAAATGACAAAGAGGCAAATTCGATTGCCTAACAGAGATGCCGATCAATTATATGACATTTTTATCTCAATTGCTCCATGAACATTCAGTATTTGATATGTTGTCGATTTCCGGTGCTTCATCGAGTCACTCTAAGCGTGCACGTAAATGCTTATAGATTGACGAATCTGAGTGGTTGATATGTTCGGTTATTCTTGTGTGTAATTTTCGTGCAGTGCTACCAATGTAGTATTGTTGACATTTGGTGCATGTTACATAATAAACTACAAGTTGTTTAAAGCAAATGGCTTTGTTGGGGTTTTTACACGATTTCCATTTACATGTTTGTTCTGATTGTTTGTTTTTGATCAATACCATCCTTAAGGTGAATGATTGATGGGAGATTCTCACTGGAAGATTTAAATTGTGAAAAATCCTGAGAATTCTGTTGTCTACATCATCTGATTGTCTACATCAATGATACATGTCCCATCAATCATTCACCTTAATGATGTCATTGAACAAAAACAAACAATCAGAACAAACATGTAAATGGAAATCGTGTAAAAACCCCAACAAAGCCATTTGCTTTGAACAACTTGTAGTTTATTATGTAACATGCACCAAATGTCAACAATACTACATTGGTAGCACTGCACGAAAATTACACACAAGAATAACCGAACATGTCAACCACTCAGATTCGTCAATCTATAAGCATTTACATCAGTGTGACAATAGCAAAATATCTGTGGACATCTTAGATAAAGATCATGATATTGTTAACCTTAGATTCCGTGAGGCAATGATCATCGATATCTTACATCCTTCTATCAACAACAAAGATGAATGTAATGATTACCGCCATCTGATTTTTTCTACTGACATTTAAATTTTACATCTTCTGCCTAGTATAAATCATTTTTTATTTTTTGTATTCCTGATGATGTGGTTTTAACCACGAAATATTGAAAGTACACTGTAAACCGTAGACCGACAATTATCCTACAAAATTACTGACAAAATCAACCAACGATTGTCACCTCCAATATCCTGCGATATCCAACGAATTTGTAGGTTCTCCAACGACATCGAAACAGTTGCTTTGTATGCAAATTAACTAAACAAAGACTGTTGCATATTAATTGATTTTTTCGATTAGTGATTGCTTGACTTTTGGACAATCTGTATTATTGTGTGGCAAAACCATGATTTATTTTGACAATTGAATTAATTACCTACATCTTTGATAAAATTTAAACTATAATTCATCGCTATTCATTTTGTCGCTTTTTGTCAGATATTGTAGGTGTTCAGTGGCAATCATCCTACAAGAACTAACAATGACCGACAAAATAGATTTTGTAGGATAAATGTCTGTCAATTGTCAGTCAACGGTTTACAGTGTATTAAAGAAAATTAAATAGCAGCTCGGCTTATCAATCTACTTATTCATATCATTTAATTACCATCAGAATTCTGCTTAAGGAAAATTACAATTTATATTACAGAATAGTTCAATTCTTGGTTAGATAATCTAATCCGATTTAATTTCGCATCAAAAAATGTTTAAGTTTGTTTATACATTGCAATTCAAAGACCAAGTGATGACACCGTACTGTCTTTGTTGCACTTGATTCATCAAATTGTATTGATTGAAATGGATTCAAGCTAATATAGACAAGTGTGTATAGCAATAATCAGCATGCACTTTTTACCATCAAAAATACCACGCTTTAATTATAATGAACCATAACGATAAACGATAGAAAATCCTTGCTGGAAGTGATAATCTGAAGAAATCAATTTCATTAACGTAAAACCACACCGCACTTGAATTTTCTAGTTCAGTCTCTTCAAAGGTTTAGTCAGATAGACAAAATTAGCAGAGTGTGTGTTTTATATACAGCGTCTTTGTTTCCACTATAGTTTGAATCTAGGCCAACTTTTTGTTTATTAAATGTAGCCCAATAGAAGAAAGAGGATTAAATCAAAACAGGCTTTTGTTAGGCTAAATAACAAATAGTGGCCATCATACACTGCCTATTTACAAGCAATGTGACCAACTTTCTAACACTTGAACAACAATTTTGTAATCAAACATCATTTTTTGCGATTCTTAGATCATAAATCCAATTTCAATTTCAGTAAATCCAATTTCAGCATGAGCAGTTGCTCCAAGTCATTGAAATCTAAGTAAATACGTGTTTTAATACCGTAAACATTTCGGGAAACTGAGTTTACAAATTTTGCGAAGGGAGTTATCAAACTACCCCTCCCTCTATTTCCACTCCGACAACTAACACGGTAGGCCTATTTCACCAGCAATTGAACACTGAAGGGAGTACGGTGATTGCTATCTCGGACAAAATGAGTATAAGACTATATGAAATAGCAGAAGGTGTTCTACAATTTTGATATTTTTCTTTAAATCATCAAAACTAGAAAAATCATTGACTCTCAAAAATTACCGATTTTTTGAAAAATGACCGGTAATTATTACCGGTTATTTTGAATCAAAGCATACCAGGATATTTACAACACTACTATGAACCATGTTCAAGGTGCCCCATCTTGGGTGGTTGAATGTGCCTCACATCGTAAACTTTTCAAAAACGTGTTCGTGTGCAAAGAAACACTAGGTGACATGCCACGCTCAATCACGCGTAATTCACGCGTGAACCACGCGTAATTACACATGACCCCAAACATCCGTGGCTATGCGGGATATTGCTGCAATATCTGTTATATAAGTTAGTATAGTTGGCAGTCCTGTTATATAGACTTTGCGTCTCATGTGTCTGCATGTATCAGAGGCTAAACAATGTGATAGGACCTCAATTTGATGCTCAGGGAAGACAGAACATGCTTAGCGGTTCATCCGTGGTTCAAGCGGCAGCGCAGACAACCGTAGACGACGCGCAAACTATAAACGCGCGCCCGCGCGTATTCATAAACATTTCCCATGTTTTAACAGCATCAGATCAAGTGATTTCTGACTCTTAGTGCAGCGCGTATGTACGCGGGTAGAAGAATAGAATGTCCTTAACCACGGATGTTTGGGGTGCTCCGTAATTATGCGTGAATCACGCGTGGCATGTCACCTAGTGAAGCTGCACTCAAATAGTTTTGAACTATTACATCAATGAAATTGATAAAGAATACTTGAGAAAAGTGCGGTCTAATGGAAATATACGCAAGGTATTGGCTAAATTAAAACAAAATTTCTGATTTTCTGAAAATTTACTTTTCCATGCAAATTTTAGGAGATCCTGTGAAAATAATGATGAAGAATACAAATAGTTGAAATGATTAGAGGAATCATGTCTATCTGTTACAACAAAAAATGTCTTAAAGCATAAAGTTTCCACTATTTATAGTTTCGAAGAGAAGGGTGGTGGTTGAATTTGCCCCACAGTGCAATGTACCCCACCCTCAAATATACAGTAGTTGGAAAGAGTCAGGAGTATTTTGTGATGTTGTTATAATCATTTTTGAATGCTTGTACAATATTTTTTAACTGCTATCCGGCAATCATCTTCAGGTGCAAAAGAATCTATGTAATGGATAGAGGATGGTTGTACGATTCTCTGAGATATAAAGTATACCAGATTATTACGTAGTTGTAGAATCGTATTTCAGAATCCCTTCTAGTATATTTGATAAAGTTTGTTGTCAGGAAAAATCTTGGCAGAGAGGGATTCTATCGCAAAAATCCATGGTTCTAATAATCTGCCATAATTTATAGTGGATAGAGGATATGTGTACGGTTCTCTTACATAGCTGGTGAAATTATTTGATGGATCAAATAATTTCCCTCTCTATATCCCAGAGAATCGCATAGCCATCCTCTATCCATTGGATATATCAAATAATTTCACGAGCTATTTAGTCTAGACAAAGTCTACAACGCCGGTTGGGGACCTTTCGATGAATTGTGTTTGTGGTATGAAAAATGATTTGAATCACACACTTAATTGTAAAGTTGGTGGTTTTGTCAATCTTCGACACAACATTATTCGTGACACGGAGAGTCTGTTTTTGAATAAAGTCTGTAAAGATGTCCGCATTGAGCCCAAATTACTACCAATTGAATAAGCGAATGACTTCATCAAAAGTGGTAATACTGACGACCAGGCGAGATTAGATATTTCAGTAAAAGATGTGCGGGGGAGAATGGAGCGTCATTTGTTTGATGTAAGAGTAACAAATCCTTTCTCAGCATCTTATGCCAATGATACGCCTGCAGCATTGTATAAAAAGCACGAGAATGAAAAGAAGCGACAGCATGAAGAGAGAATTTTGGAGGTTGAAAAAGGGCCATTCACGCCTCTCGTTTTTTCCACAAGTGCAGGAGCACGTCCTTTGGCAAATTTACTTCACAATGGAATTGCCTCTTTAATATCGGAAAAGAGAGATGAAAAATACTCAGATGTTAATCACCTGAAAACGAAACTCTGCTTTGCTATGATTAAAAGTGTGGTAATCGCTATCAAGGGATTCAGAGGGAGAGGAACTTTTGAAGTTCCCCTTGGTCAAATTTCCTTTAATTTGATTCCATTTGTTAAAGAGTGCGAGCATTTTTAAATGAATAATTTTTAGAGTTTTTTCTGTATTGAATGCTGTATATTCATTTTATTACCACATGTACTTCAGATGTACCTGTTCTTTGAATAAAGTTTATAGTGCAATAGCAAGCTTAGCTTCAACTATGGATATCTACATGTAGTAGAATGCTTCAGCGATACAGGAGGAAGCATAGAAGTGGATAATAGTAGACTTTCTATGGTATTGTTAATTTCTATGGGAGGAAGGATCATTATGATGTAGTCATTGATTTCCGTAGGTGGATATCATTGATAGAAATTCAAAACGACTAATCAATAGACTGTTGATTCAAATTGCTTCCCCGCAATGCTGTCATAGCGCTGTTCATATCCATTGCAAAGAATCTTGATTCATTCCCTTGAACGCACCGATAGATGGAGTAGCTGCTCGTATAATGTGATTCAGTGTCATTTTCTTAATATCGTAATAATGTTGGGTTAAAGCGTACTTGAGTATTGCACGCTTCATCGAAGATAGAAGTTTCACTTGAGTTTACCTACATTCGTTTTTTTGCTACTCGACCAAATTATGCGCTCTCCATATGCTTGAACTATGATAAGCTGTAAAAGTATGAGTATGCATGCCATGATGCATTGATTTGATACTTTCTAAATAGTGGAACTATTTGTAATAGGCCTGTATGTGCCATGTCATTGACAAAGGTAATGCTATTTGATATTTTAAAAATTCTAAATCACTTTAAGTGAAGCCTACCTGTTGTGGGTGCCTCCCTCGAATAATCATCGTATTGCAGAATTTGATTTTTCTGATTTCATGCTACCCAATCATTCAATTCATTGTCCGCTTTTAACAGTAGCTTATCAATTGATCATTCATATTGAGAGCGTATTGGAATTGTATTTTTGATTGTGTTAATGCATTTACAATATATGATTTGAATTAAATTGTGATGAAAATATATTAATTTTCTCTCTTCTTGCATTGCATGTACATAGGTGAGATTGGTTTGGTCTATAAACTGGTTAAAACAATATCATCAAGCCCACTCTCGAATTAATAGCAAATCATTTCGTCGACGAATGATTGGTTGCATGTATATTCTCAAAATTAATGGATTCCAAATCAGGGGTGTCAAGATGCTCATATTCATTGAAATTTCTACAACATAAACATGGCTTCACTAAAGATTTCATCTATTAATAATCCACCCGTTGCATTAAAAAACATCATAAAAAACATACTTATAGCTGGTGTTAATATTTCAGTACGCAGGATTTTCAAGGCAACTCCACCTGTAATCACTAGACATCGACAATCTAGGTGTCTGATTTGCAATGTTGTTATCTAGTTTGAAATTAAATTGTTCCGAATCACATTAAATTGACAAATAATCACCTCTTGTTATCTATTATTAACTTTTGCGTACATTGAAATGTATTCGTTTTCAAATTAGACAAGGAAAAAGCAAAGAAGCAAAAAGTGAACAAAACATGCAATTACTCTCGATGAATTTATTCATTTTAAAGGATCTTTCATTCGCCTAAATTAACAACCTTAATCTACAAAATTATTCAATTCAAAAATACCTAGGTCGATTGAAATATTCACCTAAGATGTCGGTGTCTAGCAATCATCACATTTCAGATTCGACTTTGTTTTGTATTGTTTTACTCCGTTTCATAAGCACTGAGAATTTATTTGCATCTCAGCGAAATGTCATTCAGTTCTGTAAAAAATTTTATCAACAGATCCTCTTGTTCATGTGTGACCTAAGAACCAAAGAATTTTGAATCACAGATACAGGGTTGCCACTTGTTCTGTTTTTACAAACTGTAGTAGGCCTATTTACAGCATGTAAATGGTCTACTTCACTGATGACTGAATTTTTGCAAATTTATATTTTCAGTTAATAAGAATACCAGGCTTGCCAAGGGACTTGATTTCTTCGTACCAGTCCCATCCAGTTCCCACGGGATTCCAATGGGAATTCTCAATGCAAATCACACTCCCACAAGACTTTTCAAAATTTGCAGTTATTTCCCATATATGTTCCCATAACCCTGTATAAAACCTTAGTGCCTGAATTTGAACTTAGCCTACTACCCATTGGTAGTCTCATAAGTTAGACAGCAGAAAGCAAAGGACTTTACACCTCTTACTTTATGTCTCTACAGATACGTATACAATCAATGATATCATACTACCCTGCGAACTTGTATCACAGAAATTTTTAAATAGAACAACAACAAAATAGGATGTTACAAAAGCAGACGTAAAACTAGGAAGTCATGCTCACTGTTTTGCTCTGGGGCATCATTTACGGCAAGCCCGAATTCCTTTGTTCACCGGTCCCAATCGAATCTGCGCAATTTTATTCCGATGTAAACATCTACGGCAAAAATTGGAATATCGAAATTTTACTCAATGCTACCACTGAAATCATGCTCATTGATCCATATTTCTATAATTTGTGAAAAATGTTTGTTTAAAAATCCGGTAACTCCGATTTTTAGTTTTTTTGCAATATAGCCAGGCCATGGTTTTTGATATTAAGTAAAAAATCTCAATTTTTTGTGATTGTTTTGAGATGTTCGTATACATTCATCTGAACAAGTCAATGCCATTTATTTTTCAAGAATGCCATCAAGTTGTCTACTAAACCAAAACAATGTTTGAGGATAACTTGATTTGATTAAAGTGCCTGCTGAACAGCTTCGTCGAAAATCGTCATTCCAAGACGTTATTTAACTATTTTTAATACTGCATCGGTCACAATCAAAATAGTTAGGTATTCATATTACATTTCTAATTACTTTGAGCATGTGTAAAGCCGTAGACCATAACAGTTAATTAGCTCATAACAATATGCTTACAGAAGCTAAAGACTCAATGATGTAGTTATAGAGAGAAAGGCGAAGAAGAGAGGTCCACTATACGCACCAGCGAGGAAAGTATTGAAGGAGAGAAACAGAGAAGCAAGAAAGCACATAAGTCAAAAGAAAATTAAGAGGACCCAAGTCCTTGGCTCACAGCTGTAGAATTACAAATTTGTGCGTATGCTTTTGTCGTATGGAAGCGTCTATTTCAGTTATGAGAGATAGATAATTTCATCCCAACTATTTTTTAAGAGTCTTAAGAATCTCAACTTAAATTTTTTGGAGATTTGATTAGCCCTTGAAATGGGGATATCCGATTCTACTTTACTTAGAAAATGCACTAATTGGTTATGCGGCTCTTCAACATCAAAGAGAATACTCTCCTTAGTAATGGGCAAAAGACCGTTCCAGGACACCATAAAATTCAAAAAATGGTACTTTTTAAAAACGACATAAATTCATGAATTTGAACCCTTTTTCAGGTTATGAAGAAAAAACCGTTTTTAAAAATACCCAATTTTTCAAATTTTTCAAAATCTCAAAATTTGAGAATTACAATTTTTACTCCCAAAATCATGACCGTTCCAGGACACCGAAAATCATAAAAGTTAAGAATCTCAAATTTGAGAATTACAATTTTTACCCCCCATTAAAATCATGACCGTTCCAGGACACCGAAAAAATCATAAGGTTAGTATTTTTAAAAACGTCTTTTAAATTCGTTTTTCAGGTTTTTAAAATATATCATGTGACTAATAATATTTCTTTAACAGGTAGCGGTTAATGCAAAATGAAAACACATTCTTTTTTCTTTTTGAAATATTTTATTCAGATGTATGTACAAGTAGTTTAGATTACAAAGTAAATATATGACAACTAGAAAAATGTTTCATTCATAAACTGGGAATGGCATTCCCATTTTTCTATTGTTTCATAAAATGATTGTCAATACACGACACTACGTCAAATAATATGCTAGAAGTCACACAGTATAAGAAAAAATAAAGAAATGTTACATTTATAAGCTGCGAATGCTCATTCCCATTCTCTTATTCCGTCTCACAAAATAAAATGTTAATGCATGCTACTCACATAATATAGCAAAGTCTTACAATATAAGAAAAAGCAACCACTGTTTCATTTATAAGCTGCGAATAGCATTCCCATTTTTCTATTCTGTTACATAAAATGATTGACAATACATACTACTCATTTTGTGTTTGGCGCTCCTGTATATGTTGTGTCTCTAATTGCTGCGTTAGTCCAGTTGTCATATCAGATGTTTGATTGGATTCTTGGGAAGAAAATATCCCTGAGCTAATTTGAAGCAACTGTTCCTCTTTTTCAAATTCAAAGTAATCTTCAAAATACTTAAAGTTTTTGAAAACAAAGAATATACTTAAAGTACATGTTTGAAGCTTTGTGTTAGCTTGAGAAAGGCGATATAATTTTATCAAAAACGTTACATACCTTCTTGAGAATTTAATGTTATATTCACTCTCCAACTTTTGAGTAAAGGCTACCATTGATAAATGTTCGATTGATTTTAATTTAGATATCACAAATCCTTGGCAAATAGCAATTGATAAGGAAGAATTATTGTGTACTTTTTCTTGATAAATTAGAGAATGTAGGGTTGTAACACAGTTTTGGATAGTGCATGTCGCCTGTGCACTCACGTCGAGCTGTCGTTGGATTAGTTGTCCTGATGAAAATGAGTTTCTTATTTCAGAAAAAATCTCATTTTTCTTGTCTTCTTTTTCTGGTTTTATCTTCTTTTGAAAATAGAATTCATGATTTACAATAAGAGTTTTGAAAAAATCTTTCTTCTCATCTTTGATGAGTGGAAGTACTTGATCACAAAATTTGAGGAATTCGCGATGAATAGAAGCACTCATTTTTGTCACAGCTTCGATGTTTAGGTCACGGATAAATTGTAAAAAGTCACAGTCTCGTAGAACGCTCACAGAATGAATGCACGCAGTAAGAATGAAATTGTAATACGTGGAATAATGGCAGCAGCTGTTTCTGAGAGAGAGAGAATCTTTATGACCTTTGCCCCCAGCGAAGCGTCTAAAGTATACCCGCATTTATGGCGCTATTGTCTGCCACAAGCCGCATCTGCTATCACTTCAATGTTCAACGTCAAAGCAAATCAAGCGAAACAAACTAAGATTAGCGACTTCTTCTGCAAAAACTAATTAAAATGTGCATTAAGATGCATGTCTTCCCAAAAAAGGATATTTTTCGTGGAATGAAGAGTAGTTTTTTATCCTCATAACATGCACGAATGCATCGGTATTGGGCAGTAGAGGTATACTGGTGTATACAAAAAATTCAATTGCTTATCTACGATTCCTACTGGCAAACAATTCCTTTGTTCTCTCTCCCTCTTCGTCTCATCGTCTCCCAGAGCTTTTGGTCTGACTGAGTTCTTTGAAATATACGGCAAACAAACAACTGCGTATTTCTATTTAAATCGAAATTCAGAAGATTGTATTCAAAATATTTATTCAAAATATTTCTTTAAAAATGGAAGAAACAAAAATGGAAGAAACCGCAAGAATATATCCTTCGTTTTCATATGAACGTAGTTCTACTTTAATGGACATTGAAAAAATGAATAAAGAAAAACACAAAGATAGAGTTAGGTATATGAAAGATAAGGAATCTCAATTATTATTAAGATTAGAGCATTATAAAAATTAAGAAAGAGATGGACTAATGTTAAGAATGTAACACAAGGAATTGGCATATTCTTAACAATAAGTTTAGGTGCTTTAACAATTGTTATATCTTCAGGTGTTTTAGTAATTCCAGTAGTTGCTACAGCTTTAACAGGTACGGGTGTTTTTGCAACTTCATTTGTTACAATGTTAGATAAATCTTTAATAACTAAGAAACGAAAATCATTAAAAACTAAGCATTTACATATTAAAGAAGTCTATGATAAACTACATTACTACTTTCAAAGAGTATGTGATGATAACGTTATTACGTTAGATGAGATTGAAAAATTTGATCAAATAGCTAATGAAGTAAATCAAATATCCTTTCAATTATAGTCCGAAAAAGTTGATGATAAGAATAGACAGGATGGCAAAATTTCTAGTGATGGTAAAATTTCTAATGAAGAAAATGACAAAATTTTTTTAGAAGAGCTAAAAACTTTAAGCGAAAATTTAAGCAAAACTTTATTAAACAAAACTTAAAACGAGAAAACTTTAAACGAAAAGATGTCAAACAAAAAAGCAATAAAAAAATAATTTGTTCAGTAAAATGTTTTTGCTGTATTCCAATGTTACCACAAAATTCAAATATTATATTTTAAAAATGGATAAAATTAGAGCTGATAATTTTAAAAGAATAAAACAATTAGAAGAGTTAATAAAACAAAGAAATATTATGAAAGAAAATCATCTTCAACATAGAATGATAAAAGCTGGTATTCAATCTGATATGTTTGAAAAAAATGCAGCAAACGGAGCAAGTAAAAACTGATTTTGAAAAAACTATGAAACCATTTAAAACTCTTGAAAAAGAACTTACAGAGAATGATAAACAAATTGATATAACAGATCCAGAGCACAAAACTATATTAGATGACTATGGATTACTAGAATCAAACATTAATAAGAAATTACCAAAATCTATGCAATTTGAACATTCTATCTCATTTATAGATGGAAAAACAATACCTAGATTTGATCTCGGACAAAAAGAAATATTTCCACAACCTTTTCGAGGTTTAATTTTTTCACCAGATAAATCTCCTTTTAATTTAGATAGAAATTTTGTTGATCTTTTATGAGGAGCAGATTTAAATAATTATGCTGTAGAAGATCTCATAAAATATAAAGCTATGTTAGATAGAGTTGGTGCAGTAAAATCTCTTAGACGTTATAAACAATTAGAAAATTTATTATCAACGGGAGTTAAAGTAGGAAAAGGTTTTAAAACAGAAACAATTGTATTTTTACCAGATGATCCACAAGAATTACTAAATAGATTAAATATTTTAATATCGGCAATAAAAGAAGGACATAATTCTAGTTTCAATGAAATTCATGCTATATTGAAAAGACTGCTGGAAAAGAAGATTCTAAATGAAGAGGATTATAAAAGTATAACGAACCGAATGTTCTAGGGCTTCGCCCGTAGCTGAAATATGTTGTTGTTTTTAATTTTTTATAAAAATTGTTTATTTAAAATTTTAACTAAAAAATGTGTTCAGCAGATTTAGACAAAATTAATAATCATTTAGAAAATCTAACAGAGATTTTGGGTTCATCAAAATTTAGTACGACGTTAAAAATTATAACAACTACTTCATCACACACTTGTAATTTAGAACCCATTCTACATTTAGAACAGAATAAAAATTATCAAATTGCATTGACTAGTTTCTCTACATTTAACACTATTCAAAACGTTATCAAAGATGTGAATGATCAATTTAGATATTCCACTGATAAAGGCAAAACGTGGAAAATACAAACTTTTCTTCCTGGTTCTTACGAAGTTGAATCAATATCAAATGAAATTAAGAGACATTTAGGTATACCATTTAAAGATAAGAAACAATTACATTTTGCAGTTGAACCGGCAGTCAATAAATTTTCTCTTACTTTAGACGAAAATCATCAAGTTGATTTTAATCATGATAGATCATTGTCAAAGCTATTAGGATTTAATAAACAAACCTATAGTCAAGGTTATCATTTAGGTGAGAAGATTCCAAAAATAACTGAAATAAATTCAATTGTTGTACATTGTGACATTATTGAAGGAGGATATATAAATGGTAAATTGTCAAATTTAATATTCAGTTTTCCAGCTTTTACTGTACCCATTGGTTATAGATTAAATGTAATTCCACAAACATTAATATATTTCCCTATTACAAGAAAAACTATTAACAACATTAACATTAGAATCACTGATGAAAAAGGACAAGAAATAAATTTTGGAGGTGAAGAGATTATGATAGATCTTTTGGTTCGGGAGGTATAAACTCCCACGCGAAGCTAGAGAAGTTTAATTTTCTTCTTCTTCTTTAAAAATAAAAATAAAATAAAAATAAATTTTTTTATTAAAAAATGAGTGAAGTGCCCCCATTAAATAAAAAAAACTCAAAATTTAATCATCATCCAAATTTATCTAATAAAGTTTTGTCAGTTATTTGCGGAAGATCAGGTTGTGTAAAAAAATATCTATTATTTAAAATTTAAACGACTCCAAATTTTTTGGATTATAACAATCTTATAATTTATACAACAACAGCAGAACAACCCGTCTATCAATTTTTAAAATATGGATTTGAAAATAATCTTAAAAAAACAGCAATTGCTTCATTATTCAAAGAATATGAAAAATCTGAAGATGAAGAAGAAATAAGTTCGTGGTGTGAAGAAGCAGCAAAAAATAATCAGTTAGTAGAATCCAATAAAAATAAGCATATAAAGATACAATTAATAGATGATAGTGGTAATATGCAAGATCCTAGTAAACTAGATAAAACAATGAAACATTGTGTAATTTTTGATGATTGTGTTAATGATAGAAATCAGTCAGTTCAGAGAAATTATTTCACAAGAGGTTGACATAATAACTGTAGTGTTTTTTATTTAACACAAATTATGTATTCATTAGACGGAAGTGTTATTAGAAAGAATGCAAATATATTTATACTATTTGAAATAAATGCAAGAAACTTAAGTGATTTGTTAAGAGATTTATGTGTAAGAAATAAAGATGAATTTAAACAATCGTGT
Organism: Prostheceraeus crozeri; assembly: GCA_907163375.1. Taxonomy (NCBI): domain Eukaryota; kingdom Metazoa; phylum Platyhelminthes; order Polycladida; family Euryleptidae; genus Prostheceraeus; species Prostheceraeus crozeri. Next base: position 222,927 of record CAJQUW010016820.1, on the reverse strand, counting down.
AACAATGCTTGGTCAAAAGATTATGGCTTCATTACAATTAATATTGATAAAAAAATTCATGATAGAGTTATCGAACAATTGTTCTCTGACTAGGCTTCGCCTCGAGGGGCTTCGCCCCGACTGAAAGTCGATAGAACATTTGTTTACCGAGTGATAAAAAAATATACAAATATAGTGTTATAATATTTTATTATTTTTTATTTTATGTATATATCAAATTTGTCTATCTTAGAAATTAGAAAATTAAAAAGGTGAAGTAGTTATTCCATCAGGTAAAATTTTTCTTTTATCATCAAATGGATCTAATGCTAATTTATGTTCTTCTTTTAAATACATTTTATGTTTCTTTGAATTAAGTCTATAATTACATGCTGTTTTTATTTCATTATTAAATAATACATTTTTATAATCTTGAAATGTTATTTGATTAGCCACTGATGCCTTTGAAATTCCTTTTAATGTTTTATGTGTTTTAATATTATTAGTTGTGTTATAACAATAACATTTAGATTTTAAAAATATAGCTTCTGTTATGAAATCTTCATTTCCTTCTAATTCATCTTTTACTTTACATAAATCAGAAGGATGAATGATATCTTTTATTTTATTAATTTCTTCATCAAGTGTAGAATTATACGGTATTATTAATTCTAAGAAAACAGAATCGGTATCTGTAAAGTGTAATTTATAGTTTTTGCCATAAGCAGGTGCTAAATAATCATATATAAATCTATACATAAATAGTTTAGCTAATTCTAATATAGTGAATCCTATAAAATTAAACTTATCATGTTTTACGCTGATTCGACGTAAATGTACAGCACATAGTTCATCACTAAATCTAGTAGTTCTTTTATATGTAGGTTTCCTTGTTAAATTTTGAAACCTATCTTTATCATAAACTGTTTCAATATTTTGTCTATTACGCACATTTTCTAAAGTCTTACCATAAAAATCATTATTCATTAATTTGAAGAACACGTTTCCAAAATCATCTTTATTTCTTTTAGCTATTTTACGTTTTTCAATATTGAACTCTATATAATTTTTTAACCACCTAGATTTTTGATAAAATAGTTTTCGATGTATTTTGGTGAGAATCATTCCATGTTCTAAATACTAATCTAGCATTTTTCCTTCAACAACATACTTTCCTTTATTACTTTGTGTTAACATAAGTTTTTTTGTTGGTCTGTATTTCTTAGGTATTATAGACTTTTGATAATCTGTAAAGTCATCTATATTAGGTATTTTATTTTCAGGACAGAATGGAAAATATTTTGTTGCATCTTTTATTTCATCAGGGTACTTTAAGTCTACTTCGTACACATATCCATGTCCATCTTCAACAGTACGTTCATAAACTAATTTGTCACACCATTCCATCTCACCTGTTGGTAATTCTTGTATCATGCAAGAAGAATATAAGCTATTAAAATCATAATATAACAAATAGTTCTCTCTCATAAACTCATCAATTGCATTTTCACGTTCTACTCCTTCTCGTTTCGTTCGAAAAATTTCTAATTTCTTTTCTTTCTCCTCTGGTGACAAAGGTTTCATTATTCCATAAGTATCAGGATTCACTTTCTTATTGTAACACTGTACATAACGATTACCTAAAACTGATGAAACTCCACCTCTAATTCCAGATTCAAAAAATAATAATTTATCATATGTATTTTCTTTATAATGTTTAAGTTTAACATTTGTATGTTTTAATCCTGCTAACCATGTTAAACCTGGTGTAGAATAACAATAACATGGATCTATTCCGTAATATTCTAAACACATGTCACGAAAGTTTTCAAAAAGATCAGCAAGGATTAATACATCTATCTGAAGATATTTCATTGTATAATCATACATTGTTTTACAATTTGACTCTCTCCAATTCTTTTCAGCTTCTGCATAGTCTTCTTCAGATAATTGTGATTGTTTTAATGTTGATTTAAATTTATTTATTGGAGGAAGTTGTTTTTCATCCATAATTTTATTGACAGAATTAAAATCAGTCTTCGACTGTGAACCACAGGTTTTATCTCCAGTTATGTACTCATACGGAAATATGCCTTTTAAAGGTTTTAAATTATATTTATTTAGTATTTTACATTGTTCAGATTTCAAAGTTTTTCCCATAACATCTAATGAATAAGGAGTAAAAAATCTAAAATGCATCTAAAATTCTAATACGACCTAATTGCATTGAAAAATATTCTTCTTCTGTTTTACATAGTACATTTATTTGTTGTAGTTGTAATTTTTCAGATGAAAATAAATCTTTCATTACTAGATGGAAATCATATTTAGAACCATTGTAGAAACATAGAGGAACAAAGTTATATTTAAATTTATTAGCATTAAGATCACAAGAATTATGTGCTGCACCTCTATATAATCCATTTAGATGATCATGATCTTTTACTTTGACGGCAGAGCCGTCGCTTCGCTTGTCAAGATATCTACCTTTGCCATTTTTATAATTTTTTGTAAATTCTTTTTCACAGCAATAACATTTTGTTTCATTAATAAAATTTAATTTTTCTTTTTCTGTTAATGGCATCATTGGTATATTTGTTTCAAGCAATTGTGAAAAACGTTCTTGTAATTCTTCTACTTTCTTTGTAAACATTTCTGAACTATCTTCACCATAGTATTGATAATATTCTGATTTAAATAATTCAGGATAATTTGAATGAATGTACATTCCCAAACATAATGGTTTTTGTTCAAATAAATATTTTTCTTTACTTTGTTCAGCTGCACTTTTTTCATAATTATCATTTTCAGAATTATCATTTTCAGAATCGGGTGAAGCCCTGGAAGACATCTCCGATGTCTCGTGATTTTGTGTCATATTAACATTATATGCTTCGAAATCACAATATATTGTAAAGGGTACTTTATTTTTAAAATACCATTTATTATATTCTAAATTATCATCTTTTGGAAATGTGTTTCTGACTGCTTCATTTTGTTGACAATTCTCCAAATGTCTATTCATTTCTTCTTTAGTTCTAAAATTTGTCATACATTGAAGACAAGGAAAATTTGTATTATCTGAAGTTTTTGTAAATATAGAAACATCTTTACACAATATAAAATGACCCCGATAATATAATATATTCGCTTGTACTGGTTGTTTTGTCTGTTCTAGTTTTTCAAATTTATCTTTATATATTTCATGTGTTTCATCAATTTCTTTTGCAAGATTAAATGTATTTCGATGAAAATTTTGATTTAATATTTGTAGCTGTTGTTCATATTCTTTATCATATTGTTCTTTATATTGTTGTAGACATTTTTTAAAGATTCATTTATTTTTTTGATTGGTTTCATTTTCTTCATTATTTTCTATATTTAATTTTTGAATCGTTTCTATCTTATTTTGATATTTATGGTGATATTCTTGTAGTACCATTTTTGTTTGTTGTTGATAATCTGTTTTACAGTTTTGTAAAATTTCATTTAAATTTTGTAATTTTTGTTGATATTCTAAAGATAAAGATAAATAATCGTAATCATAATCATAATTATAATTACGTCCTTTATAATTATTATGATTAATCATTATTGGTGATAGTGTTTTAACAATTTGAAATTTTTCAGTACATATTATATTTCCTTGGTAAAAAATATTATGATGCATGTAATTTCCTCTATCATTATATACTATTTCTGATTGACATAAATTTTTATTATTCAAATAAAATTTTTTTGAATCTGAGTAAAGTGGAGTAATTTTACCAATAGAAACATAATTCACATTTAATTCAAAAACATTTACTTCTATTAAATTTTTATTCTTTTTATGAAACTTTTTTAACCTATTATAATCATATGGAAATTCATCTAAGCCATCAGAGAGATCAAATTCATTTATGTATTCTTCTTTATTATAATGACTTAGTCTTTCTTTGTAATATTTTGCAGGATGTAAATGTGCTATAATACTCCACAGAAAACAATAATCATCTTCATTTTTTATGTTGATTATTTGTGGTGAACTGAAAGGCAAAGGAACATAACTACCTCCAGTATTATTTTTATATTTATCAATTACTATTTTCTTAGATAGTATTTTAACAAATCTCCAACCAGATTCACGTAACTGGGCTTCAATTATACAATTTTCTAATTTAAGTATCATCGATTCAAATATGGGTTGTATATCATTTACATTATGAATTCTTTGTGAATTTGTAAAATGTCCTTGTATTATTTCTTCAGAAATTCCATCAGGTCCAGTTTTTGTATAAAGTACTTCTACATTCATATAACATTTGAAAGATTTCTTAAATATATTATAAAAGTTTGTTAATACATTATAAAAAGTTTCATCGGTTTCATTATGTTCAACGGACTGATTAAATAAATATTTTATATCTGTTACGGCTTCATCAAATTCATCTATTTCGTTAAATTCATCAGTATCGCTAAATAAATATCTTCCATCTGGTACGGTCTCATCTTCACTATTAAAAACTTTTTTATATTCTGAATGTGAAAAATCATCAAACATTTTTTTAACTTTTATATCAGTAGGCAATGTTTCTAGATAGTTTATATAATTATTTAATTTCAATATATTTCCTTCATCAACTCGATCTACATTTTGTAAATGCAATCTACTATTTAAATGAGATTGACAACTTCTTTTTGTTTGCAACTTTTTTTACATAAGTTACAATAAAACTTGGTATTTTCCATTTTTTTTAAAGAAAAAATTGTGTTTTAATTTTAGATATAAACATTCTAATAACAAGGTCTTCAGAGTTATTATATATTATTATATATTTCACGTTCTTTAGTTATTTTATTTTCTTTATCATATTAAGTTTTATCATATTAAGTTATATCATATAACGTTTTATCAAAAGATAATTTAAATTTAGTTTCACTAACTATTGATTCTTCATCATCATCATAAATTGTTTCTTCAACATCATAAATTACACTTTTTGGTATAGGATGCCATTCCCTGATAGGATACCATTCTCTTGTTGGAATATCTAATTCTAAATTACATCTTTTATCTGATAATAATATAATAGAGAAAAATATTGGTCTTTGATCTCTTTTGGAAAATTTAATAACACCACCATAATCTGAATCACTTTTAGTTTTTATTAAAGATGATAAGATTTTAAATTGATTAGATGTAAATCCTAATTTAAATTTTGTAGACCCGACACATAGTTGTCAAACAGTATCTTCAACTATACCATCATTATTATTTTCAATTGTAAGAAAATGAAATTTAGATAAATTTTGATTATATGTAGTATTAATATCATATACATCAGTATGAGATATAAATTTTTCTTCACTTAAATTTTTATAATTACTAATATTTTTGTAATCTTTTTTACCATTTACACCTTTTTCAGATGTTTCAGAATCATCGTCTATGTTATCATCATCTATATTATCATCATCATTATTATTATAAGATTCTCTAAGATCGGGCAAAGCCCTAGAACCTTCGGTTCGTTTATCATTATTGGATTCTTTAAAATTATTATTATTTTTAAAATTATTATTATTATGATTATGGTCATTGTTAATCGTATAAGGTGTAGTCCACATATAAATTTTCTCTTGTTGAGCTAAACCATTTATATAAGATTTTAATAAATTAATATTTAAATTTGAATATAATCCTATATAAGTATCATCATCATATCTTTGCGGCATTTCTAATGTTTCTTGTTTATAAATTGTATCTCTATAATAAACTTGGCATAATAATTCTTCATTATGTTTTTTACTCTCTATGTGAATGTTATATTGATTTTGATCGTCAACAAATAATCTAATTTTTTCTTTCGAAAAAGATTTTAATTTTTTAACTAATTCTTTAATATTGATATAATTGATAATTTTAGTTTCTATCCAATCAGTATTACTAATTGGTAATACTGCTCTAATAAAACCATAAACATTATCATGACCTATTATAACCATATTTTCTTTATTTAATTCCACATAAGCTACATCATTATATTTACTTACAATATCCATAAATTTAATAAATGGATCACCTGGAAATAAACAATAATTAGTTTCTATAGAAGGTAAACCTTTAGTCTGTTCTCTAAATATTTCGGCTTGTAATTGAAATAAAATATTAACATCTATACATGGATTATTATTATCATTATTATCAAAACATTTATTTTCAAATCCCGTTGATCTCGTCGAATAAGAAGAACAGGATGATGCGGACGAATATAATTTTTTTAAATTTGCTTTATCCATTTTTTTTATTTTTATTAGAAAAAATTTTATTTTTTTATTTTTATTAAAAAAATTTATTTTTTTATTTTTTTTAGAAAAAATTTTATTTTCCTTCTCATTATATAAAAAAATTACTTTTTTATTGTTTTAAAAATGATGATACCAAATGTTGGTGGAGGTGCATATATCCCGAATAATCGTGAATTAGAAATAGAAATAGAAAATTATATTATGAAAACTGGAGACGTTTTATCTGGTCCATTGCATCTTTCTATTCTTCCGCAACAAAATACAGAGTTGACAAATAAACAATATGTTGATACACAAATCAATGACTTAAAAGAAAAATATATAAACGATGTTTTGGTTCCACTGATGAATGAATTAAAGTTGCTAAAACTTAATGACAAATCATTAAACGAAAAATTATTAAAACTTGATAAAAAGGATAGAGAGCTAGAAGCAGATATAGCAAAACTTTTTAAAAAGATTTCTGAACAATCAAAAATTTTAATATTACTTTCTATAAATTTAAAATCTGCAGTCATTAAAAATAAACATCAGATAAAAATGTTAAAAGAACAATTAGAAGATGAAATAGAAAAACTACCTGAAACAATTATAAAAAATTTAAAGCAGTTACAAGCTACATTCCAAAAAAGTGTTGATGAATTAAGTTCTAAGATTACTCAACAAATGAAAAAGATGTATAGAATAATAAATGAAGTAAACTCGCTTAATCAAAAAGTTGATAAAATGAAAACTCTTAAAATCAATTTAGAAAATGAATTAAAGAAAAATTTACAAGAAAACTCTAAAGAAAATAAAGAACAGTTAGATTCTGTTAAAAGACAATTAGATGTTCTTAAAATTAAGTTAAATGCTCTTAAAACGGCGTTGAAGATGAATCAGGAGAAAATGCAAGTTAATAGAAAAGAAATTAAAGTACATCACACGTTACTTGACGCAATAGATAAAGTGCAACAGACAATTAATAAAGTTATCTCGAAGTTGTTGTCCATTCACAAACGTAAATCTTAAACGGACCAAAGGTCCTCAGGTTACTAACCAATAGAACTTTGTTCAGAGGCTTTAGCCGATCGGACCAAAGGTCCTCAGGTTACTAACCAATCGTAAATATTTTTTCCCAAAAGTTAAATTTAATCCTAAAAAATGCCTATAATTTATAAACACAATCTTAAACATTTTGCTTCAAATCAAAGAATTGCTCATGAACCACGTATGAATCCTGTTTATCATTATGATAATAGAGAAACAGTTCACACGGAAGGAGCTGGCATCTTCTCTGGTATTGGAAGTATCGTTAACTTAATTAAAAATAATAAAGATTTGATTACATCTGCTGCAAAAGGAGCAGCTGCTATAGGTAGTACAGCTAGTGCAATATCAAATGCTGTCAAGTCTCAAAACGAATTAAAACAACTAGAAGCTATTCGTAAACTTAGGAATGATTCCGAAGAACTAAAAAATTTAAAAAAACTTTCAGAGGAAACAAAAAATAAAATTGCTAACATAGCTGTTGGGGAAACCTTGAGGAGCGGAGCTCCGTCTGATAGTAAACATAAGAAGAAATCAGGCGTAGCCATAAAACGTTCAATTGAAGAAATAAGAGGAAATGGCGTGAGTAGCAACCTTCGGTCTAACCAGCAAAGCTGTAGCGGAGCTGGTCTAGCAAAATTCTAAAATTATGTTTTTTAGTAAAATTTTTTTAGTAAAATTTTTTTAGCAAAATGTTCTTAGCAAAATTTTTTTAGTAAAATTATTTTAGTAAAATTATTTTAGCAGAATTTTTTCTGTGTGTGAGAAAAACAAAAAGTCAAATGTCTTCGCTTATCGAAAATAAATTTAGATTAGACGATCCTCCGTTCGTCAGTTGCAATCAAAGAAAGAATGACTATATAAGAATTGCTATGAATCCCGGATCTTCCAGTAGAGTAAATACTGGAGGTGATTTAATTTTTGAAGTTGATAATCAGCAAAGTTATTTATATCTACCTGATTCATTTTTACACTGTGAATATTCTTTATATAGTGATGCCAATTTTACAACACCATTACCAGATACCGATAATATTGCATTAGAGAATAATTTCTTTCCAAAATTATTTACAAAAATGCGTTTAGATGTTGCAACTCAAAATATAGAAACAATAAGTGATTCTCCCGGTGTAATTGATACAATGCTTAGATTTGTAACAATTGGTGAAAATAATAAAAAGTATGAAATCGAAGGTTGGTTTCCTGATACTAATGATGGTATAATTGCTGATGATTTAACTCACGCTGGAACAGATGCAGCAGGAATTGCGAAAGATGTAGAAAATATTGCAAAACATTTAAATAAAACAAACAATAGTGCATATAAAGAAAGACGTGAATTTAACAAGAAAAGTAAACAGACAGTAAATTGGTCATTGTCTCCATTATTCGGATATTTAGATTATGACAAAATATCATATCAATTAAAATTTAAGTTAATAATTCATCGTACAGCAAATAATGAATTAATCTTTTTTGGTAAGACTGGAAAAAAAGCATATTTAAAAATTGATAGACTTGAATGGTGGATTAAGCATATTACTCCTAGTTTAGAGATTGAAACAGCTATTGCAAAAAGATTAAATACTAACAAACCAATTCCAGTAAATTTTCTAAAGCGTACTGCTAGTTCAGTAGCTTTTTCCGAACAAAGATTTAACTGGCATTTTACTAGAACTTCGAATACTCCAAGATATTTATTACTAACATTTCAAAGAAATAATTCTCCAAGTTTTGATAAGAACAACAATCTTTTTCATATTAATACAATTCGAAGTTTACAAGTTTCATTAAATCAAACCCGATATCCAATTGATCCATTAAGATTCGATGATACCAATAATCAATTTATGGAAAGATATGATTCTTATCGAAATCTTTGTATAGAATTTGGAGTTGAACCACAATTAACTCCTGGAGATTGGAGACATTGATATCCTGTTTTCTGTTTCGATTTAAGTGCACAATCTGAAGATATTATCAAGACTGGTTGTGATGTAACAATTAATATTGAAAAGAAAGATTCCACAACTTCATTGATGGCTTATGGTTTATTGCTAGAAGATGTAAAATATTCTATTGAAATTCTTAATGGAAAGATGGCTAGGATAGGTTAGTAACCTGAGGACCTTTGGTCCGATCGGCTGAAGCTGGAGGAGGTTCGCTCCGATAAGTTAATTAAAATTTTTGTTAACTTAAATTTTTTTAGTAATTAGTAATGAAATTTTTTTGTAACTAGAATAGATTAAAAATTCCTAATTTAAAATTTATTCATAACTACAATAGATTAAAATTTTTCGTAACTTAAAATTTTTTTATTAAAAATGTCGCAAGCGAAAAGTAATAATAATAAAACTGTTGAATTAAAATTACGTAATATTGTTGACAAAAATACCCCTAAAACTATTACGATTAATAAAAAAAAGTATTACATAAGTAAACCAATGATAGAGAATATTCAATTACAAGAAGAAAAGAATGGCGGGAGTCTCCCATTAATTCCACTAATAATAGGTGGCATAGCAGCAGCAGGAAGTGTTGCAGGTGGGACAGCTGGTATTGTCCAAGCAGTAAATAAAAGTAAATCAGAGAAGGCAGCATTAGAAGAACAAAAACGTCATAATAGAGAGTTAGAGAAAGTTGCTAGGGGTGACGGAATAGTAGATAATTTTATTAGTAAATTAAAATTAGTTGATGAAGGAAAACGAGTTCTTAAAAATATTCTCCACAATGTTGATGATTTAATTGAAATTAAGGAAACTAAAGATGGTTCTGGAATATATCTAAGTCCTAGTATGATTCGGTAATAACCTCAGGACCTTTGGTCCGATCGGCTAAAACCTCTGAACAAAGCTCTATAGGTTAGTAACCTGAGGACCTTTGGTCCGATTAAGTAAAACATTTATTTTATCTTTTAAAATGAATTCTACAAATTCTGAAAATTTAATTAAATTAAAAATTGCTAATTTAGATTTATTAAATTATCTATTAAACAAAAATAAAAATTCAAATTGTAAAATTTATGAAGGTAACGACGACAAACAAAGTTTGGCTACTACCTACGGTGGTGACATGCAAAAAACATTAGAAAACTTTCCTGGATTTATTTGGAGTAAATATTCGAAAGAAAAACCTCTTCCCGGTCATTCATATACTGGTCCAGGAACTCGATTAGATATAAGACTAGATGAGAATAATAATCCGAAACCAGGTGAAGAACCAATAAATAGAGTAGATGCCGCCGCTTATAGGCATGATTTAGCTTATCGAAATCATGATCTAAGTTCTCGACTTGCAGCTGATAAGAAGATGATTCAAGAATTAGATAGTATTCAAAATCCTACATTTAGAGAAAAAATTGAAAGAATGTTTGTTAAGAAAGCTTTACAAGCTAAAATATTATTCGGTCAGGGTTTAAATGAAACGACAGCAAAGCTGTCTGAGAGCAACGCTCGAACCTATGCCTCTGAAATTCATAGGGAATACAGAAGGCCTAAATATTTATTGAAAGTAAAAGTATTTAATAAAGATGATATCTGGAATGCTGATCTTATTCATATGCCGAATGAAAGGGACTACAAATACGCATTGACCGTTATAGATTTATATACACGATACGCTTGGGTAAAGCCTTTAAAAAATAAAAGTGGTCTATCAGTTAGATATGCGTTTGAAGAAATCTTTAAAGAAAGTAATAGAAAGCCAAGGAAATTGTTTGTTGATAAAGGGTCGGAATTTTATAACCGAAACGTTCAGCCACTATTTGAAACTGTTTATTCAACTGAAAACGCTGGAAAAGCTGTAGTGATAGAAAGATTCAATCGGACGTTAAAAAATAAATTATTCAAGAAATTTACTGAGCAAAGAAATCAGAAATGGTTGAAGATATTACCAGGAGTTGTAGAAGAGTACAATAATAAAGTTCATTCTGGTATTGAAGAAACTCCAAAGAATGCTTCTGACGACCCTGATTTAATCCGAAAGAAAATATTCGAGAATAATTATTCGAACGAAAATAATAATTTGAATGAGAGTAATCCGAATTTACAGAAACGTAAGCCGAAATTTAAAATTGGTGATAGAGTTAGAATATTTAAATATAAGAATAAATTTGAAAAAGGCTTTGTTGGTTACTGGACTAAAGAAATATTTGAAGTTTGTAAAATAAACCAAACTTATCCGATTACTTACGAAATCAAAGATTTAGATGATGAAGATATCAGAGGCCGATTTTATCAAAATGAATTACAACGAACTGATTTTTAATTATCATTATCATTATTGTTGGAACTAACGTTTCGGGAATGAAATTCCCTTATTCAATTCCCTTATTAGGCGTAGCCATAGAACCTACGGTTCGTTCAATTCTAACATAATATCTAGAAATGGCACCCCTTTTTGTAATTTAAATAAAACATAAAGACATAATTGACCAGAATAAGTAGTTCCCGGTTTTTGAATTTGAAATGTATTATAAATTCCATTGCCAAGTAATTTTTTGACTTCATTCGTAGGTGGAAGTCCATAAGAGTCGAACCAATAGTTCTCAGCCTCCGGGCGGTCGAAATAGTAATTATCTCGATTTTTATTAAAGATACCTGCAGACCAATGTACTCCTTTTTCATCTGTTGTGTGAAGATTTGTTATGAAATTTACAGTTGAAACTTTGTTCCGGGAACTGAAGGTTCCTGTTGGCTTATTTTTTAGGAATTGTAATTCGTCTCTCATTAGAACATGAAAATTCTTTATTCCTAATTGATTTGCAATTTTCTTTAAATCAAAATTTGTAGTTGTTTGCGTTCCATATAATTTTAAAAACTCATTTATGTTGTTCATTTTATAATAAAAAATTTCTTAAGGGACCCCTACAAGTCAGAAGGGACCCCTAGAAATTAGAAGGGAGGGGGTAGTAGAACTACGTTCATATGATATTGAAGGATACATCCCCGCGGTTTCTTCCACTTTTGTTTCTTCCACTTTTAAAGAAATATTATTAGTCACATGATATATTTTAAAAACCTGAAAAACGGATTTAAAAGACGTTTTTAAAAATACTAACTTTATGACTTTTTCGGTGTCCTGGAACGGTCATGATTTTAATGGGGGGTAATAATTGTAATTCTCAAATTTGAGATTCTTAACTTTTATGATTTTTGGTGTCCTGGAACGGTCATGATTTTGGGAGTAAAAATTGTAATTCTTAAATTTTGAGATTTTGAAAAATTTGAAAAATTGGGTATTTTTAAAAACGGTTTTTTCTTCATAACCTGAAAAAGGGTTCAAATTCATGAATTTATGTCGTTTTTAAAAAGTACCATTTTTTGAAAAATGGTACTTTTTGAATGGACTAAATTCATTTATTTAGGTCTTAAAAACCTGAAAAAGGGTTCAAATTCATGAATTTATGTCGTTTTTAAAGATACTATTTTTTGAATTTTATGGTGTCCTGGAACGGTCTAAATTCATGAATTTAGGTCTTAAAAACCTGAAATAATGACATAAATTGATAAATTTAGTCGTTTTTAAAGATACTATTTTTTGAATTTTATGGTGTCCTGGAACGGTCTTTTGCCCATTACTCTCCTTCAGCGACAAATTATGAAGACACAGAATTTAGCACATCGATTGTTGTTGCGCCTGAATCGCATGCATAAGTTGATGTGGTTTTCTATTCCTTTGATGATGAACTATATCGAAGATAAACACAGAGCTTATATTTTTGTTATTTGTTCGAATAGTATGGCCTCGATTCTAATTTCATTATTTTTAACTTCATGCATGGTTATAAGCCTACTTGTAAACGGAACGCATGTATCCGAAATGAATACAGATAATGACTTTATCCATGACTTTATTTTCGTCATTCCATGACAATTGGAAATCTCTAATTTCTTCAAAAGTTAAAGTGCTTAGCAAATAATCAGCAGTACGTAGTCGTAAACAAGGGTTCTGGCGCATCATTTGTTGTCTATATTCATAGGATACATTTTATAGAGAGAAGAATTCTTCAAATGAATGAAATTATATCATTTTAATGTTTTGCAAATTTTGTTGGCATACAAGCAAAAAATTATGCAGCCACATAGAATTCTGTGTGCTGTATATAGATGCAAAAGCTCCTTGATAATATCATTTATCGTGCAATCACTTCAATGTGCTAAAGGTATTACGATATTGTGATTAAAAGTAAAGTATATTACAGGAAACCCGCGCTATCTTCGACATTCCATGACAATTGAAAATCTTCAATTTCTTCAAAATGCAGACCATTTGGCGAATAATCGGCAATACGTAGTTGCAAAGGAGTTCTTTATTCTTACCTTCGGAATAAATTTTATAGTGAGCAAACTTTTTCAATTGAATGACATGCTAATAAGAATATTTCTATAGACAAATTTACCAGAAGTGATTCGGACAAATTGACTTCCATAGAAATGAAGACGAGACGTGCGGAGGTTAAAGCTGTTCCTTCCTTTGTGGAGCACAATATTCCAATTGCTTCTGCAGATCCCTTGAGTCGCCTCTTCAAAGAAACTTCTGATGATTCTGACATTTGCTAGAAAGTACAGCTGTGCACGCACAAAATTGACGTGTATCATAAATGAAGCTGTGGCTCCGTGCTGCCATAAGAACCTGATCGAGATGATGAAGACGGTGCCATTTTCAATTTCGAATGATGGGTCTAATGACACCGGACGAAAGAAAATGAACCCGCGCTAACTGTCAAAATCTTTGACGTAGCTGGTGTCAATCAAAGGTTCCTTGACATGGGTACCATATCAGGCAGAAACGCATCCACAGCCGGCACCATCTTGGCAAAAGTGATTTAATTTTCATTTCCGATGGAATTTCATGGGAAAATTGTATTGCGCTATCAATCGATAATGTAAATGTGAATATTGGACCCTCCAACTCAGTTAGTTCCAGAGATCTTGAGAGAAATCCCAGCATTTATATCCATGGATGTCCGTGTCACATACATGTACTCCACAACAGCGCTTCTGCAGATGCTGATACATATTACAGGGTGACAGGCTTTGACGTTGAAGACTTTTATGTTGATATTGCGTATTTGTTCCAGAAAAGTACGAAGCGGAAGAATATTTTCGAGGAATATTGCCAATTTTGCGATTCACAATTCCTGGAGGTAATCAACCATGTCTTAACAAGGTGACTTTCGGTAGAAATGGCGGTGAATCGCATTCTGAAACTTCACAAATCACTGGAAAGTTACTTTGTTTCGGAAAATGAGACTGTGCCCAGGTTTTCAAGGCTTCAGAAAGCTTTCAAAAGTCTCATGACTGAAGCGCACCTTCTTTTTTCTAATCAATCTTTCCTCTGTTTAATAATTTGAATTTGCTACTTCAAAGAGGCGAGCCTTCAAGTTTCCTCATTCATGACGAAATAAGAGCTTTCCTTCGAAAACCCTCTTGTCGTGGTTCATAGAAGTGCATATTTTACGAGATGGACCCGATGTTCTACAAGTTGACTTTAACGATCCTGATTTGTCTATTGGTGATCTTAAAATTCATGCTGGTCTACTGACATCTCAATGTCTGTCGAAAATGCTTAATGGAGGTGATATCACCTCAGAACAAGCAAGCCTTTTTCATTCGGATGTAAAACTCCGTTACACCACTGCGGTGTCTTACGCATAATTTGGATCTTTCATTCGGAGAAAGACTATTGCAGCAAGCAAAATTTGTGAACTTTTTTTTGAACATGAGTGCTCAGTTCAGAGTGATTTTTATTTTGTTGATCGATTCAAAGCACTTTAACCTTTCCACGATCATGACTCAATTTCATCTTTGGAAAACGAAGTTATTGAGTACCACCTCATGAAGGAGTCCGATATCGCTGATCACATTTTGGGTGATGCAAATGGCAGTAGCGACAGTGAACATCATCGCCAGGACTTGATTTGGGATTGCATCTCAAACTTGAAAGATCCCGTCACCCGAATGTACACGTGTTGCAAAATTAGTGCTAACTTTGCCTCATTCGAATGCTGATGAGGAACGTGTCTTTGACGTTGTCGGACAGACTAAGACTGACACAAGGAATCGTCTTCAACTGGATGGGACCTTATCATCCATTATGACCATCAAAATGGCAGGCATTGGTCCTTGCTATTCTTATGAGCCGCTAATGGATATTTTAGAGTCATCAAAGCATGCAACCTACAATTTATCATATTTTTTTGTCCTGCTCATTTATCAGGTCTGGTAAAGCAGCTGTATAATCGCTGTTTTGGTAGTTGAGCTTCTGCTGAATCTCTAAATACTCAATATAATTCATGAGAAATTTGTTACAATTTGTTAGATAATTATTGGTATTTGGATATATGCCTAAGAAAGAGAGAATGTTTCCTACACTTTCCTAGGCTTTCATTAGGCTTTATTATATATCAATGATGGATGAATTATTAATGAATGTCTGAGTTGTAGCTCATAGTCAGTTATATTCAAATTGAAGAATGTTCAAGTTATCAAACTCAAAGTTGATGAAAATGATACAATCATGATAATATCTATTGATTGTGAGCTTCGGTTTTCGAAATTTTAATGCGGCTTTCTATATATTTATAATTCTGATATTTCCTTTTTCAATTAAAAGCAATATTAATCAGCTAAATATTTGATTGACATGTGCAATCTTTGTGCATCAATCTTCTATGCAAGTCGAAATGATTTAGGACTTGCACATTTTGATGTACTGATATAACGACTGCGATTACTTAATCGTGACTTGCTCCTATATGTATTTGCACATACTCATTTTGAATACTCCCCCATATCCACTGCGTATGTGTTGAACAATTTAAATCTTTGCTGCATAAATTCCTTTTTCATCCAAATTCCCTTTTATGACATCGTTTTGTGAATTGTTTGAGTTTGTTTTTGATGATTGCAATTCAGATTTTTTGCTCGACTCAGTAAAAAAGTGTTATTTGCTCACATGCAGTCAAGAAACATAGTTTCATGAAGCTGTTGTTGTTATGATTTTGTACTACAATTTCCTTGTTTACAGAAATTCCTTGTTTATATTTGAAGCATGAACTTGTAGTTATTGTTATATTTTTTTATACGTCTGTCTTATGTCAATGATGCATGTCATTGAAATCACACATGTATTTCGAAAGCTTTTTTATAATAATGCGATTGACAAGTTGGCAAGACCACTGAAGCAACAATGTTTTGGTGTACATATGCACAACATAATAGAAATATTGCAATTTAAAAATTGTTTAATTTCAATTGCAAGCGCACACTGCAATAGGTGGGCCTATAGATCTGTAGAGTTATTTCTTTTAGGCATGGTAAAATATGCGAAGATTAATGTTGGACGACTCAAGTTCGTTGTATTCATCTAATGTAAAAATCTCATGCATTACACTAATCAAATGTTGGCAACGCTTATGTTACTTAAAACACTCGACGCTTCGCGTCTCGTGTTTCAACTAGACAGTTCGTTGGTGGAAGCACTGCAAGATATGCGGTAATAAACATTTCTTGACCTGCTCTACTACAGATTGTTTCATAAAAAATGGATCACCCTTAAACATCGCCTTAACTTCAACTTTGTCTAACTCCGCCAAACTTGAACAAGTTTCTCTGAAATTTGGAAGATATGTTGTTGTGCTTACTAATATCATTGTTGGAAATTTCAAGCATGAATATTGAATTGTTTTCCTGTTATAGATAAAAAAGTAGTAGATAATTTGATCTTCATTTAGCAATGTTACACAAAATCATACCTCACTCTTATAAAATTACATTTGTTTCCTTTGTTATGTAATATGTTGTTCTACAAGCCAAAAGCTATCAAGCAAAACAAAAATAAAGAAAATCGGTCAATCAGAGCCAGTATAGCACCATTATTCATCAACAATTATGTAACTGCTACATGTGATTAACTGGACTTCATGTTCCATAGCTTTCTGACTTCGTTGCGGTGGTGTAGGCAGCACTCCTGATTGCTTTCAGCTAGAAATCTATCTCTTACCGGTTGAGAACAATGCAAAGCACAAATGAACAATAACGAGATCGCATTCACAAAAGGCAAAGTGTCAGCCTTGCTAGAACTAGGCTTTTTTTGCGAGCTACAAGCAAGCGACTAAATGTCCCTTAATGTGCATCGAGGGCATAATGATGATTTTCGACTCTGTCGTAAAGAGGGCTCTGGCCGTCCACGCAAAACATCCAAACGTAGAGACCGCCAAATTTTGAGATTTGTTAAAGTTGATCCAAGTCTCTCGTTAACTGAGATGGCTGCACTAGACTCGTCTATTTCTAAGTCCACTATTCGTAGAAGACTTATTGAGTCGAATTTCAAGAGCTGTAAGAGGCCCTCTCAGATCGAATTATCAGATCAGCATACAAAAAGACGTCTCAGATGGGCAATGAGTCATTGTCACTGGCGAAATCAATGGGATCGGGTTGTCTGGTCTGATGAGGCATCAGTCCGTCTGAAGGATAGTGATGGTCGATTGAGATTATGGATAAAATCTGATCAGGAAATTCCGAGACATTTACATCGTCCCCGGGTACAAGGTGGTGCGACTCTACTGATTTGGGCTGGCATTTGGACCAATGACCGCTCTGAACTTCACATACAGCAAGGAACCATGAATTCTGAACGCTATGTGAATGTTTTACGAATGAACATTGGCCAAATGACAGATCAACTTGGTGATCCATCGACTTGGTTATTTATGGATGATAATGCTACGTGTCACAGGAGTAGTAGAGTCAACTTATGCAAGTCTCAATTAGGGCTTAGGACATTATTTTGGCCAGCTCGTTCTCCTGATCTGAATCCCATAGAAAATGTATGGAGTATTCTAAAACGTAGCGTTTGTCGTTCACTGCTACCTACAGATGGCGTATCACAACTTACGTCACTGTTAAAAAGAGAGTGGAGAAAGTTAGATCAGTCAAAAAGCAACGATATCATCGAATCAATGCCTAGACGAATTGGTAATGCCATTGACAATAAGGGTAGGGCCACAAAATATTAGCTTCTTAAGAACCGTTAATGTATCATAGCTTATCAGATTATATAAGGACATTTAAATATATTAGGGACATGAAATAACATGAAAAATGCTTTTTGTATCATACTTATGTTTTATTTAGTCAAATTTTAGGATGATCCACTTTTTATGAAACGGACTGCTCATTGTTCATCATCTTTCATGTTTGGTCAATTCTCCTTTTGCTGCTGGCAAAGATATGTAGCCCAGTACGACCTGTTTATATCTACTCATACATTGTATCATACCATATCTCTTCATTGTAAATATCATTTATTTGACTCCGTGCATGTATTGTAGATATCCTATCACTTTATTTGACCTGTAAAGCAGATTATTGGCCGTGCGGGAAATAATATTTAGTCCAATGCACGCGAACGAGCGTAATCTATGCCAATTATGAGCAGTTGGAAAAGTCGGAATTGGAATTGGAATTGACGATATTTAAATCTACTGGAATTGGAATTGGAATTGACCTTCATAAACCTCAATTCCACTTTTTCGATAGACCTGTGATAAATCTATTTGTACAAAAATTGATATGAAGTACTCGGCCGTTGTATTGACTTCACGCAGAGATGAGAGAGAGAGAGAGAGAGAGAGAGAGATCGACAGAGGTAGCTTCATTCTATTCTTGAATAAAGGGTGTTAATTGTGACTTCGATGGGCCTATAGCCCCGGACAATGTTAATTCAGCGATTAAGCAAACAATGAAAAGACAATCATCTTTGTTCAATCTGTTATTGAGTTATTTATCATGTAAGATAAGTAATCGAAATAAAACAATTGTTGAATTTAGTTATTGATAGGATAAGCACAAAAACTAGAGATTAACTTAATTGTTGTACACACGAAAAACAATCTGTTTGGAAAGAGGAAAATTAACCCTGGCCTACATTAAAGGGCAGCCTGTCAGTTCAGATCACGATATAGACAGTGTCAACAAATTATTCTAATAATTAATGATTCAATTAAAATGGCAATGACATGAAATATTATTCAACTTCCAATCACAACAATTGACAATATTAATTTTCAAGACTATAGGTATACAGATACGATACTCAACGAAAAACTTTAAACTTCAAGTTCACTTCTTAATGTTAAATTCACTTCAATTCGATCGGACGTACTTATACCAAAATAGTATCATAAATATCAGTGTCACTTATGCCGTCAATCTTCAATCGCGGTCGCTGATGTGGTGACGCATACGCTGCTTGCTGTGTTGTTGTTCGCTGTTAGGCAGTTGTAGTTGCTACTTCTGTAGTTAAGTTACACCGCGAGAGCCCGGAGTTCTTCTAACAGCTACTGAAGATGAAATTGTTGTTGCTAGTTGTTGTTGTTTCAATTTCTCATCGTTTCTAATTTATACAAATTTTTGACACTTGACGATAAATCCACTTTCTTTTGAAAATTGAAAGAGTTTCCTTTAATCTCTGCTCGTTGGCTTTCAACCCGACCACATTTCGTTCTTATCACGGAATTTTTGATCTCCTTTTTTAACATGGACCATTAATCAGTTTTCATGATATCATTTTTATCGTCGTTTTTGCTTTCATCAACAATCACGTTATTCGCACATTGAATTTCTTTCTTCTGTCAGTTTATTAATAGATTTATTCGCATCTCTCTCTCTCTCTCAGCGTTTGATTCTTTGCTGATCGTTAATGTTCTTTTCTCTTTTTCACGAGATATTGAATATCTCGTTTACGAAACGAAAATGGCGTAGGCTGACCGGCTACATATATACATGTACACAAGAAATATGAACTATGAACATGAGAACGCACATAGGAACGGCACACAGGAACAACGAAGATAGGATAAGGGCACATGGGTTAGATTGACGCAAACAAACTTTAGATAAATTAACATAGTACACTATACGCGTCATGCAATTATCGGAATTGAATCTCATTATGGAATTGGAATTGCAATTTCTGCTCTGGAATTGGAATTGAAATTGGAATTAAAAAATTTCAGTGGAATTTTTCCAGCTCTGATTATGAGTGCTCATGTCATGCTTTAGTATAGAATAGATGTCTTCCTGATTGATCAAGCTAAATTTCTATTCAAATACTCCTTCTCTTCGTTCACTCTTACATTTATTCAGATTCGACGCAAATTTTCTTCCATATTGTTCTAAGTATAAAGATAATAAGCTATTACTGCCTTCAACTTTGTATTATCTGCTAGTTTTGATCCGGTTATAAGATTATGGAGTTTGGCCGAAATCATTATCGCCAGGCATTGCTACAGTAGGTGGGAGGGTCTGTTTAGATCAGTGGTGGGCAACCACGTTTGGATGGAGGGCCACAAGTAGTTGCCCGCGAATGTGTTCGCGGGCCACCAATCTTAGAATGTGTACTTTTGTGCGTAATGTTAAGGACTGCTTGTATATATGCATGTGCATAGTGATAGCGCAAGGCATAGTTGTATTTGTAAATGTATGCATCAGCAGTGCATTCAACTATACTGCTGTATTTTAAGTAACTGTATTTTCCATTCTAAAATCTATATGATTAAAAATTGTGAATAGGCCAAACTAATTTTCCGGAAGATTTTTGTGTTGCTAAATGATTATAATATGACATGGCGGGTTTCACTATTATAACTATCTTATTCAACTTTTATGGTCAAATTTTATATTCAGACAATGCACAGTTCTGGGTTTTCTTATCTGTACTGTGTATGTTGTATCTGTACTATATATGTTGATGGCAAACTCAAATGCGAACTGTCATAATTTTGATCTGAAATGAAAATAAATTTCATTAGCTCTATTAGATTGTATTCACGCTTTTTGTATTACCCTAGCATTACGAGCTAGACGGTAAGAAGGTGCTCATTGTTCTATAATCATCACAAAATGTTTCACTTTATCAATCCCGAGATCCCGGAGCCCAATCCCTAAAACTGCCGAGATAGTGATTCCTACTTATCACATCGGTTAGGCTTTATTTATTAGGAATGTTGCGTGTTGGATCCCTGATGGAGCAATACCAGCACAACAGAACAACTGAATGATAGTGTTGCTATTGCTGCAATGTTAGTCAATAATAAAATTGCATTTGATGAGATTTACGAAAACACATAAAGTTTTCCGTTTTTGCAACGATTAATGAAATGGTCTGTATATATTGAATTTCACGAGCTAATGATGCAGCGCAGGATCGATTTGTTGAAGTTAGCTGCAACTTAAAACTCCATAGCTTGGCGCAGGTTGAAATGTGAGATTTCATCTGCAATTTGGCACTGGACATAACGTCGACGGAGTCAAACTGTGAAGAACCTTTGATCGATTGTGTAGAGCAATATCCACATTTATAGAATAAATCATCGACGAAGCATGAAGACATTGAAAGGTGTGAGAATTCATGACTAGAAAGATTCGATGGAGAAGTTTACGAGATGGATACCGCAAACGATTAAGAGAAGAAAATCAGAAAAGATGCAGTGGTGCAACTGGTCCAAAGAAAAAGAATACATGGAGATGGATGAGCCGATTGTCATTTCTGAATGTGTCCTCTCATGTTAGTACAAGATGAACTCATTTGCCAAATCATGACGATTCAGACGATGATTTGGAAAATCATCGTAATGATAGCACGAGTAATGGTATCAGAACAAATTTCAAGACAATCTAGGAAAAGACAAATGGAATATTTGGAAAAACAAATGGACCGTGCCCTTGAAAAATGGAACTCCAGAAATCAGTCGGATGAGTGATAAATGCGTATTTGGCGTCGACACAAGCTAAATGCACAATTGAATGATAATTTTCGTAATTATAGAAGCTCCTTTTACTATTGTCTGGTGCTTTAATAGCAATATGTTTGCCGTCAATTGCACCAGTACAATTAGGAAAGTTCCACAATGAAAAAAATCTTTGCCAATCTTTTCCCAATCTTCAGAGGAAGGAACACCGACATAAACCCCATTCATCTTTCTCCAGAGAGCTTCAGATGTCACTGTACCCGTTCCTGTTAGTATTGATAGATCTCATGTACCATCTCTTTCTCTTTCGAGATATCGTGTAAAAACTTAAAGTCAGGAGTAGAATGAAGTCGTCGTTACGAGGCATGCTGTGAAAATGATGAACCTGCGTCGGTGAAATGGACTATAAACACATTTGGCGTCAGCGCACGATCAGTTCTTCGTCACAAATTTCAAGCCTCCGCCGTCGAAATGAAGTTTGCAACTCAACCTGGACTCTCTTCCAATTATAAACCTACCTTTATCAGTTTTCAACTTAGTACTGCAAATTTTAACATTTTTTGGAAAAGCATTGGAAACTATAAAGAATACTTTATTTAGCACTAATCGTCTCGGAATGATATGAGCTTTCGTTTTTATGCTGAGTTGAATTAAATCAAGAAAATTAAAATTTCGAAAATTGGAAATAAATTGTGAATGTGAACCAGCAATATGCTGAATTCAGCTTCTTTGTCGGTATAGTAAAATATAACATAATGATCCAGATGCCATCATCACTAAAAAAATTAATCTAATTTCCCCCTTTGAATTTGATAGGTAATTATGCAGTTTAAGCGTAAGGAATTCGACGAGCGTCATCTTCATCATTCATGGTATCCGAACTATCACTTTGAGTGAATACTTCAATATCAGCATCTTCTTGTTCGAGATCTGAACGCCTACAGCATCTACTTTATGACAAATATTATTCACTTGAATAAAATTTGATTTAGAATATTTGAAAATAGCAAAATTTAGTGTTTCATGACGATCAGGTTTAAATTAAACTGAGATGGAAATACTGGACATTTGTCAGCGAGCAAATATACGAGCAAAAATAACATTTAAATTAGTGAACTCAGCCTAGCCAAATATTGGTGTAATTGGCAACATTTATGAATTCGAGTTTGATTATAGACATATACTGAGAAGAGATATATTTTTGTTAATATGTAAAACCAATGAGCAAGCACCAATTATATTTTTATAATAGATAAATAATCGAATTCTATAATTTAGGCCATGTCTATGGAATTGTAATGTTTAGGATTGCATTATTTTAGACCACTGCTATTGATTGGCGTTATTCATGTAGAATTCAATGTATAATGTCACATAAGTCTCAATGGGTCTGTTACAAAATTAATTGCGTGATGGTAAAAAGTATAAGTAACATATAATTAAGTTCTTCATGTATTCACTAAAAAATCAGTCATGCGGCATATTAATAACACAAACCATAATTAATTAGGCTTCACAACTACCTTTTCCGAATAACAGCTTGAAGTTGCCACTAGTTCCTGCTCTTTTTTATGTCGGACGGACATTTGCTAATTATACTTTGTTGAAGTATTGACTAAATACAGAACGTTTACTGTGATTGTCAGCCATTATATGCATCTGACGCATCATTTAATAAGTACAGTATAGTAAAATAATCAACACGATTCTACTTTGCGAAAACATGCTGATTAATAGTGTGCAATCAGTTATGGAATGCATGCCAACAATAAAGTTTTATGACAGATTTATTAATGATCAAATAAATAGATTATGTTTTCAAACTATGAAATTTCGTAGATGCTGTAATGATAATTCAGAAAGATATCGAAATGTGCATTGTTAATAAGACGAATTTAAATATCGTGTCCGTCCAACATAAAAACTCTTTCATTTCTAATTTCAGTTTTTACTGCATCATTCATTGTTCTTTGACCTTGAATGTACAACACAGGAAGCTCTTCATGAAGTTTTTGAGATCGATGCTAACGAAAGATGAAACGATTCGGTCATTCCTACTTCATCAATAGTGTTCATTTTTTCAGCTAGATCTTCGGTTTGACTCGTTGATGAATGTAATGTCAGCCTACTTCGGTCATACTCAATTTATTTTATTTGTTGCAATTGCATGCAGTCGCAGCTGCAGCGTCGAGCTTCTGAAAACTGTCATGCCATTGTCTCAGAAGCTGGATAGTGTTCATCCACTAATCGCTGCTCACACTTGCATAAAACGGATTATAGGTGAGAGGGGGACTTGGTCGACCTAGCCTAAAGGCTAGGTTCCTTATTATTTTTTTTCCAAAGCCGCTTATCGTGTGGACTTAAAACTTGAAGTAATGCTATACCAGAAAATTACAAAATATGATTTTGATTCCAGATGACTACGATAACTATGGCCTACAAGAAGCTTTTGATGATTGTGAGTATGATATCAATGTGTGAAGACTTGGCCAACACCGGAAAGACTTGGACAGCCATAAGTGAGTAATATATGATGAATATAGCCAGTAGTATAGTGATGAATATAATACTACAAGTATTTAGTTACAGAATCTATAATCATATCATGAGAAATTTTCATGGACATCATGATCCCCATTTGCGCTATGGACTACAGTAGAGGAATAGACCTACAGTAAGAATTATAAACCTATAACCGAAGCTCATTCTTGAAAGTTCCGTAGACTCAAACATTGACCTATACCGATTACAGACCAGGATGTGTACATAAAAAGATTAAATTCACGACTGAGGGTAAGAGGAGACTCAGTCAGTTGGTGGCCAACTCTCCACATGATGTTCCTTCCATAATGTATAAATGTTTTAGCCGTCTTTTTAGAGCTTTTTAGCTTGGATATTCACAATAGATTTAGACAAGACTAATGACACATCTAGCCAGCACATCTAGTTTTCACACGGCTTTAGAGTTGCTCACAGTCGGTGGGAAATATCTAAAATTGAAGCAAAATAATTTCAACTCTTGGCAAAGTTGTTATGTGGCGTAAACATCAGACCAGCACGGCTGAACAGCTACTGCACAGTGATAATAGAGCGCCACACGATTGCACTCACACGCCATTATTCACTGACATACATATTTGTATTGACTGTGAACAAGTATCTACTGGCCATGTCTCCATGGTAGAGCCATGCGGACATTTAGATTTTCTCGCAGGTTCTAATGACAGCTAGTGTTATGTGCCTCATCAGCGAAATTGGTAGTAGCTGGTAATTTTTGCCCATTGTAAACAGTTGGTACCATGAAGTGTGCTTTTACAGTACATAGACTCTTTCGAAAAGAACTAAGTGTAATGAAATATATCTTTCGAAATTTTGCGTTTTTAAATTTTAAATGTGCTCAAAACATGACGGGTCATACGTCATTAGCGATTCTTGAAATGCATATTTTGCCACAACTATGGCATACAGGAGAAAATTGCATGGTTTTTGCTGGAGAAATGAATCGTCTATTAGTTAGAACATGATTGAAATTTTAATTTGAAACTTCATTTTTTCATGACAAAGTATCCGTCCGACATATTAATCTTCGATGTGTTTGGACACCTGTGTTAGAAGAGCATGATGCCTTAAGACATCAAATGAGTTTGTTGTGATGCATGATGTCATTAGGTTTTAGAGACAATTCGACTTTTTTTCCTGAAATGCAATACTTTAGATATAAATTGCAATCACGTACAATATTTTAATACTGTAATTTCTATCCTGTCTGCTCGACATAAAAATAAAATCAGTTTTTCAATAGGAAATGAAATATTTCTCCTATATTTATTCAAATCTTAAACTTTCTCGACAATATACGAAAACTCATCATCACTCGTGCATTTTTTTGTTGGACTCTGAAGAACAAAACGTCCGTCCGACATGAAAGCTAATTTTGTAACAGACCCAAATATCATTTAATCTGCATTCCGTGGACTACTACACAATATACACTTGCCTAGCTAAAATAACTAGCCTGTCTTACAAAGTTTGTCGCCAGGACGCCCGGCGGCCAGTTCCAACCCCTTTGGAAATTTATGCAAAGGAAGATTATCTTGTTTTTCTATGAAAGAAAGGTCTCTTGAATTGCTCAGTGCAACGAACAAGGACTAAAAACAAGGTATATAGATTTGCTTATTCGCTTCCGTTTATGTATTTGGTTTATGTATCTGTTTTTTTGTTGGACTCTGAAGTATCAAAATGTTCGCCCGAGAAAAAAAACTAATTTTATAACAGACCCCAATATCATTTAATCTGCATCAAAGTATTTCCTCGTATTCAATCATGATTATTGGCTCTAACATTATCAGGCCCGAAAGTGCTCCTGATGGTATATGTCAGCCCAGTCCCGGTCCTGCCCGTTGACTACCCGGCCCACTTATCAGTCTGGTTCCAACAGACCCACCGTTCCGTTGGAATAGTGGTTCATTTATTTCTAAACACGATATAATTACCATCATGCAGGCTCCTGCTCATTATCATCCATTAAGGAGGAACACTCTGAAATACACGAGTCGCCATTGATAAACGGCAAATGATCTCGTGATTCCATCACTTTCAATAGGTGCACGACTTTAGATAACACCGGCATAAATCAAACGACTTGTGATCATTTAAATACGCTAGAGATATAAGATTTCATGAAGAATTAAGCATAGATTAAATTTAAATATTGTCAACATAACACTTATTAATTGTAGAGGTCACAAATTATTTTCTGAATTTGCACATGAAAATAGCGCTCTCGGTGAACTGCAGTTGATGCTATAAAACGTAAGAGGATTTTTACCTTTTGTAGCACAACGTCAGCAGTTGAAGTATGATATGACATGATATAAGATAGCTTATTTCCAAAAATTCACGACTCCTTTCGAAGTAGCCTTTAAAATCATCATTCTATTTCTCATGACCTTCAGGATGCAACGCTTTCCATTTTTATGAAACAAGTTTTGAAATCACCTGAAGAATGCATGAAGAATTCAGAGTTAAAAATAGTCAAAAATGGATCAAACATATTCGAAATTAATTGCTTGTTAATGTAAATACATTAAATTTGATATTCGGGACAATGAACCAAAGCTTTTTATAAAAACATGAAATTAATTCTAGATTAAAACCATTTTCTTTCCTTTGATATATTATTCAGAAAATGTTTGATAAAATTAGATTAATCAGCTTTCATCGGGACATAGTCAAACGTTTGGAAGTGACATCGAAGAATGTTTGAATTCATTAATTCTTTTCTATGTGTTAGGAGAGGGCGGTTGTTAATAATTGATGGTATCTGGGGATAGAAAAGCAATGTCCATCTGATAAAATGATGCGCGTAAAATAATATGACAAATTCCATCACTAAAGCCTTTTAATCTCTTGATACCAATTGGATGAATTACGTATTTGACATCGCTTCAAGGAAGCTTCCCCGATTGGTTGTTATCAAATTGAGACTAGAAGTATAAATGTGATTATGCAGTTTCCTTGTTCTTGATGAACTACGCGTGAACAAGAGTGTCGAGTGGATCATGCTTTTGAATATTTGGAGTCACATAAGAATTTGTTCGCTGATCCTTATCATCATTCAGATGGCGGCAGGTCAGTAAGATAGAGATAAACTAAACTTTATCTTTGAATCCAGCAAACTGCCTGTGAGAAAAAAGCATTCAGATAGGTTTAGGCGATTGACTTGGCTAAGTCCATAAAGTAATTGCACAAATGGTGGCATGTGCAAAAGAGAGAGTTCGAGATTGGTCCTATGGGAGAACAACTAGTCAACAAAGGTAGGCCCACTGCAGCCATAACTTTGTGAGCAGCCTACAACCAGTGTGAAGGGTGTGCAATTTTTTTTAAATTACAATTGCAATTGCAGTTGAACTTTTACAATTGCAATTATAATTATAATTACTTTAAAATCAAGATCTTCAATTACAATTACACAACTTTCATTCAATTACAATTACAATTACATGTGTGACTTTGCAATTACAATTACAAAAAGTTGTAGTTAATTACACAATTACTATTACAATTACATCGATTTTCCGAACTATGTTGGTCAATTATAAGTTAGTTGTGCAAAAAGATTTCAAGTCTTAGTAAATTTGATTTTGAGTACAAGATAGAGAAAGAAGTAGGGCCTATTGTCTATTGCAATTGCAACGTTGCAACCTTCCAGTGATCACTTTAAGATGGAGTATATCAAAAACTTTATCCTGATGAGTCATGATATGAGTCTTATCTCGCCGATGCAGTTACAGCGGCCACCAGAAGCAGGATGAGTAGTCTGTCTCTGAGTCATCATTAACAGCAGGCAACTATTTGCTACGTCAGGTAAACCTATTTCTAAAAACAGTTTCAACGCCCAAAAATAGGCTGCGCCATCTCCTCCTAAAAGGATCGTCACATACCCATGCAAAGTCATTCTCTTACATTTTCAATATAGCAATCCTTGGATTTTAAGCTTCGTCTAACCGAAAGGACAAAAGTAATGTAATTGCCCGGCATTTTTACTACAATTACAATTACATCATAAAAATTCGATTACAATTATAATTGCAATTACAGCTGAACTTTCGCAATTACAAATATAATGACAATAACTTTAAAATCAAAATCTTCAATTACAATTAGAATTCCTCGAAAATTGCAATAAAATTCACAATTACAATAATTGTTCCAACACTGGTGTCCAATCACTTGGAACATGTAGTTTGTGCAAGAAAACGTTTCTAACACGTCTTTTCTTAGATTCGCTTCGTAATTGTCATCGAGGGTTGAGCCTAGTTATCTTGTATAGTTTGACACTATTAGCGATAGGGAGCTGGATAGGGCTATCGGCCTTGCAATTGTTGAACTGAAAGACATTTGCATTTCACTACGAGAAGAAGTCAGATTGTATGATATTTTGCAACAATGTTTGCAGGAATGAACGAAAATATGTCTTTCAAAAAAGTTATCCGGACACTTTTTGAGCTCCTTTTTAACCAATGTCTGACACCTGTTAGACAATGATCTTAAGTCAGCTCAACTGAATTCAAATTTCAAAAAAGTTTGAATCCTGAGGAGGGTTCCTGAAAAATATGCAAGCCATCACCATCCATGATATCAAAAGACATGTTAATACAATTAACTGAGAACTCATAGCTTTTGAAAATGTCGCGTAAGCCTATAGCCTACATGAAATGCATGAATGGTAAGCCTACCCGTCCTCCAGATGATCTGATGTTTCCGATGAGGCGTGCTGGAACCGATTTTTGTAAATTTCTATCTACTCTAATCTTTAGTTAGATAATCAGACTTCTGTTCTTTGGATATTGAAATTTTGTAGGCGTGAGCAGTAATATGTGCAATGACCAGGGCAATTTTTATGACCTAAAACTAGAAAAATATGACCAAAAAATCTCAAATTGTAATTTAATAAGATTTAATCTTGAAATATAGCAAAAAGTGTGTTTCCATTTTCAAGCAAAAAGTTAGAGTTCAATTTGTGACAATTGATTTATTTCAAACTTTCACCACAGCATACTCATTTACAGCTTGTTACACAATGTAATCTGTACAAAATGTAATTTACTACACTTGATGTTAAAAAAAGTCTGTCTTTGCAAAGCATCTTCTTCAACATGGAGAAGAGCGCTCTACCGAAGCAGCGGTTGGCTGACAAGGACAGGCCTATGATAAGCAAGCCAATCCTGGTGCCGCCGGTTACAGGCACATGTGTAGGCAATGCATGCATTGGAACTGCCCTCAGACTGCATCGCGCTGCTGAGAAGACCAAAATTGCGCCATTCTGCAAGTATCGGTCATTTTCTATCCACTCTTCCCAGCAACTGTAACAGTCTAAAACTACAGAAGAATGACCAAAATATGATCAGACACAGAAAAAAATGACAATACTACCTTATCCTAAAAATATGACAAAATAGGACATGTTATAGAGGATTGCCCTAGTAATGACATATAGACCAATCTAATGAGTTATAAGTATGCGCCATAATTTGTAATAATGATTAAGTTTGAAAGTCAAATATGTACAATCAAGAGTTTTTGATGGTGCCTGTACAACGTCAATCAAAATTTATCGCATGCTGTTGACTTATCAACTAATAGACTGTCAAATTTTCAGTGCTGGTATTATGTGGTTCATTTAAATCCAATCATACATTGCATCTCCAGAGTTCCAAGTGCAACATAAACCACCCTATGCAATGAGCATATTCAAGATAAGGAATAGTTTTGCAATAAGTAGGCGAGGAATTTAAAATTCAATTAGGCTGGAATTTACGACAAGGGTCTTAATGATTTTCAGCGTTGCATTTATGCCTAACTACAATAGCTAGCCTGTCCTCAAAGTTTGTGGCCAGGACGCCCGGCGGCCAGTTCCAACCCCTTTGAAAACCCTCTTGAATTTCTCAGTGCAACGAAAAAGGACTAAAAACAATGTGTATAGATTTGTTTAGTCGCCTCCGTTTATGTATTTGACAAAAGGACGAGGACGTGGAGTAACAGATGCACTCCCATGAACTGCAATAGAAAATGTTTGATAGTAGATGACCAAACTATGTACTCTTATATCAAACTTTGAAGTAATATTGATTATGAGAAAACCGGTAGATATATGAGTGAAATGCCAGTCACGGATATCGATATAACTTTTGAGATTATTTGATCTTTTTTATTTTTGTATTCTAACATCAGAAAACCATAGAAATCGAATTCCATAATTTACATAGAAAGGTTCGTTCATATATTTGTAACATTTCTACGTCACAATGAGGGCTACTTTTGACACGTATGATTCGTGGGTGTGGGTCTAAGAACACAACTGGAATGTGTTTATTCACTTAAGCCTCATCACCAGTGATTTGAATCAAGAAATTCTTTGAGGTAATACCCTGATTTACTGATTTCCCCATCATCACAGGTAAGTCGAAAAGAATTTTCAGCCCCAAGATTGAAAATCTATGCGTTTGTTGAAAACATATATTAGAAGTTTGAATAAATAGCCAATTCAGTCCTTTGGAAGAGATAGACTTGCTGTACAAGTTAGGCACTGGCAATATATTTGACCTTCTGGTGGGCCAAATCCCATGAAATTTGGGGCAGCTTTGAAAGCAAGATAAAACTATGAATCGCGATATTCTGGGTCTCACGCAGGGTTTTAAATCATTGCGCGGTATAAAACAATACTTTAAAGCAGCTTCAAAAACCAGGTTTTAAACTGTGCTTCTTTATACACTGTTTTCAAAGCTTAAAAACACGCTTTGAGCATGAGATTATTACTTTGTTAGTATACAAGCATATGTATATGTGGCTGTAAAACCTTGTTTTTGAACATGCTTTGTACCGTGGTTGTAAGCACACTTTTATGCAGCGCTTTTAAACGTGCACTTGAATAGGCAGTCATTTCAGACTATCAATAAATGCCCAATAATTGAAGAGCATGATACAGACTGATTAACAGGCACCTTATTGTTTTAAATAAAGCGAGAACAAATCGCGACAGACGATTCCACTAAGTCTGCTGTTTATCCATGACTTGATAGAGAGGTGAAAGCGGAGGCTTCGTGTGTTTACACGTGCAACTTGATTGCTAACACTTTTCGATCCATGATGAGTCAGAAAAGACAGACAATGGAAACAATTTCATGGATAGTCCATGCGGGATGTTGGCGATATTCGCGGGAAAGAACAGAATCGCTCCCTTTGTTCGACGTAAGTTTGAATTCTTTGAAATATTGTCAAAACTCGCCCGACGCGTTTCGTCCTTCATGCAGTATCAAGGGCTTTGCATGTGATACCAGTGTTAAAAAATTGGTCTTACATTACAAATCACTGGTGCATTCAGGAAACTCATCAAATCCGCTCAAGACGTCTATTCAATTGCAGCATTTTCAATCCAATGTTGCGTGATTCAGCCATCTTAGTAGAAATCGCCGTGTTTTGTTTGTCCAAAATCTTGTAACTAAAATAATCAATGGTCATCGCTTCACCGCAATGGTCCAACAAGGATAACAAGTTCAGTTAATGCACTTTTTACATATTGATTCTTTAAACTACGTTGGTTTTCATTGAATCTAGTTCTGAAAGGTCGACATGTTTGATCTTTCTGCTTCTTTTGGCAGAGATTGCAAGAGAATTAATTAACTACATATGCTGACACTTAAATTTTGGGCCAATTGTCAAGCTAATATTGCAAGTACACTCATTGCTAGATTTTTTTTAGATGCTGCGCTAATTTTTTACCAGGTTTTGATGCGATGCTTACAGGTATGCTATGCTTATTCTCTAATTTATTGATTTTTCGTAAAAAGCTTTCACCAACATAGTCAAGGGATAGATTAACTTCGTTATTTCTTTCGTTATTCCTCACGTTGATTCTGTCATTTTTATAAGTATCCACATTATCAACATGGAACCCATTACTTTTCCGCCTATTTTTCATAGTTTTCATGCTTTGAACATATCGGATGCATTAGAACATCTGTCAACATACCGAAAACTATTGCTGACAAAATTTTTTTATGTAGTTGGGAGCTAACTATCTCTTCTTAAAATAAATACTCCTACCCAAAAAGCTGATTGGCTTGCCAGCATTATATTAAATCAATTAGTAAAATTTGTTCCATCACATTAGCACAAATGCATTGGTTCAATGTCTTAGAAATAACAATGATAAGTTAAATAACACTGATAGCTGCGTCTTTATCTCCTTAGATTAGTTATAGAAAATTTTGCGAGACAATACTGGAGTAGCATTGATTAATTATGGATTGCATGTTGAGGATTCTAATATTTATAGCCTACAACTATGAAATAACGTATAACCAAAAAACATATTTGCAAATAAAAGGTTGTCATATGGGAACACACTTTTCCCCGCCGTTCCTTGTAATTTATATGAATAGCATAGAGAATAAAGCGCTTGATATATTAAAAGTACAACATAGTATTATTCCATTTATCTTCAAAAGATGCATCGATGATATCATCATGGGCATGTTGAAGACAGATGTTCTGATGCATCTGATATCAAAGCACATAAAAAGCTATGAAAATAGGCTAAAAAGTAATGGGTTTCATGTTGATAATGTGGATAGTTATAAAAATCATGAAATCAACGCAAGCATTAACGAAGAAATAACGAAGTACAGTATAAGCAGCAAAGTATATAGTATATAGAATAAGTATACCTGTACGCATCGCATCAAAACCTGGTAAAAAATTAGCGCAGCATCTAAAAAAAATCTAGCAATGAGTGTACTTGCAATATTAGCTTGACAATTGGCCCAAAATTTAAGTGTCAGCATATGTAGTTAATTAATTCTCTTGCAATCTCTGCCAAAAGAAGCAGAAAGATCAAACATGTCGACCTTTCAGAACTAGATTCAATGAAAACCAACGTAGTTTAAAGAATCAATATGTAAAAAGTGCATTAACTGAACTTGTTATCCTTGTTGGACCATTGCGGTGAAGCGATGACCATTGATTATTTTAGTTACAAGATTTTGGACAAACAAAACACGGTGATTACTTCTAGGATGGCTGAATCACCTAACATTGGATTGAAAATGCCGCGATTGAATAGACGTCTTGAGTTGATTTGATGAATTGCCATGAGTGGACCAGTCATTGACATATATTGACATACAGTGCTTTGGTACTTACACAGTATCAGGTTCTGCAGTTCTTGGACTCACAATCTGGAGATGTAGATCTAAAGACGACGTTCGATGAGCTTCCGCACTCACGTATTATTGAAACGTCGACATTTCTCCCTTCACCCTCATATTGTCCACTGGATTACTAGTTTTTTTGGAGGATCGCATGCAACGTGTTTCCCTCAATGGTTCTACTTCTGATTGGATGAATTGCCCAGCTGGGGGGGGGTCTCAGGGAAGTGTTCTCGACCCCTTTCTGTTCATCCTGGCCGTTGATGACCAGTCTCCTGTGTGTGAGAACTCTTCTATCATAAAGTATGCCGATGACATACTCCTTCTTTATTTTGTCCGTACAGCAACAGATGATAAATTACAGACGGAATATGAGAATTTATTGGAGTGGTCTTCTTCTATATCTTTGCCAATTAACAACACTAAAAGTCTTGTAATGGATATTATTACAAAAGCAACCTCGTAATGAAAGATATCTTTTTGTCATCCACTTCATTGCTACGTCGTGCAGTCTTTCGTGGGTGTGACTTTTTGTAACAATCTTAACTGGAATGAACATATTAGTTGTGTTGTAAAAAGGCCTCTAGGAGGATGCATATTCTCAGAAATTTACGCAAAGCAGGTTGTGAAAATGACTTGCTGTTTAAGGCCTACGTTGCATACATTCGACCTCTGCTAATATATGCATATGCATGTTTTTGCAACTCTCCTAATTACTTGCTTAATGAGTTGGTGCGAGTTGAAAAGAGAATTTCCGATTTATCGGCAACCCACTTAACCGTGAGAGCTGTCTTTTGGTCACTGCGGACAGAAGTTGTTTCAAACTTTTTGAAAAAATTGTTAAATCGTCCTATCCACTTCGCAAACTATTTGTTCCTAGATCGGCTTCTGCAAATACCCGTCATTCATCAACAGCATTGTTGCCTCCCTTATCAAGGACGCGACGTTTTAGCCAATCTTTTATTCGGTTCTGTAAATAAAGTTGTTATTTTAGTTCCTCTTTGCTATTGTCACTTCCTTCTTAATTCTTTATTGTCATCGTCAACTGCTGTAATGCTCTCACCGAATGTTATGTGAGACAATAAAGGCTATTATTATATTGGACCAATTTTTCAATACTTGTGTCACAACTCACATGCAAAGCCCTTGATACTGCCTGAAGGACGAAACGCGTCGGGCGAGTTTTGACAATGTTTTAAAAATTATATATTTGCGTCGAACAAAGGGAGCGAATCTGTTTTTTCCCGCGAAAATGGAAAAAATGACATACTTTTAATAATCGTGCTTCGTGTGTCATCAGACAGAGTCCAGATAATGGCAATTCAGTGAATGGTGATAAAGATAAATGCAGTTATTTTGGGGCTATTTTAGTTTTAACTGAAAAAACCTCGTGACATTATAGGAGTGAATAAATTTTTGATTTTCATCTGACAATGGTGAAATTGAATTACCTCCCGTACAGTCACCTAATGAAGTATGAAGAGCATTCTCTTTATCACCATTCATTAAATTCATGTTGTCTGTACTCTCTGATAACGAACGAAGC
Source organism: Prostheceraeus crozeri (assembly GCA_907163375.1). NCBI lineage: Eukaryota > Metazoa > Platyhelminthes > Polycladida > Euryleptidae > Prostheceraeus > Prostheceraeus crozeri. The sequence continues at coordinate 187,619 of CAJQUW010016820.1, read as the reverse complement.
ACGATTATTGAAGGCATGCCCTTGCTTCCATTGTTTGTGCAATATTTTCTGACTTATCAAGGATCGAAAAGTGTCAGCAATTTGATTGCGCGTAAACGCATCCACCGATTGCTCCAAAGAAATTATATGGCTGCCGGCAAATATAATCACACACACAAGCATAAAAATGAGTAAACTCACGAACAATATGCCATCGTTGTTGCTATTGCTTTTAATGTAATTCACACATGGAAACAGCGTTTGAATTTACCGGTTTCATTATGTTGTTAAATTGAAGGCTAGTGATGCGAAATACTGAGATATAAAATCATTAAAAACAACAGAAGAAAAAAAACATAAAAACAAGAGACATGATGTTTATCTGTTTCAAAGCATTTCAAAAAACGTGGACTTTAAAGCCAGAGTCAAGGCGTTTGCTTAGCTTTGAAGATATGTAACAAAATGGACGACAGGGGGCAAAAGCCCCACAGCATAGCCAAAATAGTGACAATCATAATAATGCAAGAGAATTACTTCATAATCAAATCAGTGCAGGACAACATAAAGAAGTTAGATATTCAATCTCAACGAGCAATTGGCACCACGAAGTGATCGAATTATTAAGATATTAGTGAGAAGCCGGGAAGGAAATTGTTTGAAAGATGATCGTTTGTGAAGGAATCTAAACTGCTTGTCAGAGAAAAATAAGACATTTGTGACAGGGTGTGAAATAAAGTGAAAAACAAGTATAATACTTTTTACAAACACGATTTTCATCGAAGTGGGTCAAAATACCCTGTCAAATGCTCTAAAATTAGGCCGCACTTTGATCGCCAGATTATATACCTGCAAATGAATCATGGCGATCAACTACTATTGTTGATATAATAGATATAATTAGATATAATCAATCTACTATACATTGTGAAAGAGATTTTTTTCTCACTTCCCCTGTTTGACGTATCACCTTTTTTTAGGTAAAATAAGGACTCGCTCGACGCGTTTCGTCCTTCCGACAGTATCAGGGGCTTGAGTCTGACACAAGTGCTGAAGTAAATGTCTTTCCAGTAGCTTTAAGCCTATATAAAAGTCAGTGGTGTAGTCACAGCAACTCATCAAATCAACTCATGACGTCTATTCAATTGCGGCATTTTGAACACAATGTAACGTAATTCAACCATCTTACTAGCACGGTAGTCACCGTGTTTTTTCATCCAAAATCTTGTATCAAAAATCATGAATGGTCATCACTTCACCGCCATGGTCTAGCAAGTTGTGTTCAGTTGTTGAATTAAAAAATGCTTGCGTCAAATTTTAGGCCAATTGGAAAAGGTATCACAAATGCGTACAATCACTTTTTAACACTACAATCAGTTTCTCTTTAAATGCAGTTGTTAATTTTTTTGTCAGGCTATGATGCAAACAGGTATATCATGCTTATGTTGAAGCAAATGCTCAGAGAAGCATATTCAGCAATAATATGAAGCAATTAACAGAGTTGTAGTATATCATATTCTAATGAGCTCAATAAAAGATATGTAGTCCACTATTATTTCCTGTTAATCTTGATGTCTTTCACATAGGAAACATTTTTAATAAAGGATAATTAAGGAAACATTTTTGTGAATTTTCAGGAAGGAATTAATAAGCTGCGTTGTGTTCAGGTCACATTGTACAAAGATTGCGAATTAAAATTGATACGAAAAATTTTCCGGTTTATAGCAAGCAAAACTAGATCATCTGGGCTCATCTTTGATTCTACATTTGATGTGAATGCTTAAGTGTGCATGGGAAATTTTATTTTTAAGCCTTGCTTAGGCTCTGGTGCAGTAATGTTAATAGAAAAACATCATTGCAAATATCTAATTATGCAACTTGGTATGTAAGGACTAACATTATTCATACCCTGTGTTTAAGCATGTACCGCGGCATTGTCACATGCTATTTTAGATTCTATTCGGAGTTCTATGTACAGTATTAATTTTATCAATTGATGATAAGACCTATCTTTAAACTCCTCATTATTTTTATAAACTAATACACCAAGTCCTAATTTCGATAATAAGTCCTGCCATCGACTAAACAAAAACATGAATGAAGCTTCCAATTTCGACATGTGTGTCTGCTTTCATTTGGAATGAACAGTAAATCATTATGAGCTTTATATTTTAAAAGCAATGACTAATGGATAATAGTCCGTAAAGATCAGAAGTCATTATTGATTGCTGAATTCGAATTGATAAAAGTCCTGAGAGCAGTCAAACGTTTTGAAGACAGCGACGCTTGAAACAAACAACACAATTAAATTTTTTACAGCATTTTAGTTTTTAGTTAAGATTATTAGTCGAATTTAAAAATTGCTCACTGGAAAATGTTACTTGCAAACTGTAGACCACCTTGTAATCGGTTTGAGCGCTTATTTCGCATAAATACATTTTTGTGTTTTTCCCAGCATTTACGGTCAAATTAACAAGGGTAGCACAAGTAGGACCATCAGTTGACCCCCATTTAAAATTATACATGATAAATTCATATTTAGTTGGTATGAATCACAAAGTTGCATTTAACAGGATAGGCTATAGTCTCATGAAAAATGTAACGCAGTTTCTTTTTATTTTCTCGCATTAAACGGAAGCTCTTAGCGTTTACATTTATGTTTGTCCTTTGTTTTTCTGAATATGTCCTCAATTACTTGAAATTAAACTTGCATTCAAAAACAAACTTTACTCAATCACTACCTGAAAAAAGGACTGAGATGAACTGAACTCTACTCGTTATTTTCAACAGTTGGAGAGTTTAAGCAAACGAATCTTTAGTAATGAACTAAAGCTCCCTATTGGGATGCGTAGGTGAAAATATTGTTCTACAAGATATCACAATTTTCATTTCTTTGGATGCTTGATATGTGCAGATTTTGACTATCAGAGTTTGTGGTGGTCTGAGAGGCTTATCATGTTTGTTCTTTTACAGACTTGTGTCGCAACTGTAGTTATAATCGTAATCAATTACATTATCTGGTGAAATTTCTAATCAATTACATTTATAGACATGTAATTGAGAAGAAATTGCAATTTCTTCAGAGTCAGTAGTGTTAAATGCTCATATAGCAAGGAGTTCAAATTGCCTCGTCGATAATGCGTTGCCATACTTCGACATATTTTTTAAAAAAAGCTGAAGACGAAACGTATTGTCAAAATCATAATCAAACACCGGTGCAATGACATCTCCCCCAAATAAGAAAACTAACATAGGAAAACTCCCCCTCATGAAATTATAATGAAATTATTCATGATTATAATCATGAAAAAGAAAGGCACATGAATTCGTCTAGAACCCCGGTTTAAATCTCGAAATCAATTAGAATTTTAAAAAAGGTGCACGTGCAAACTTAATAAAGTCTTCCAGAATCCACAAGCCTCGATATTTTAGCATAGTATACAGATTGTTTCATAGATAATTGAAATGGGTAAACGTAAATTGCGCATAGAATATTGTTTCCAAATTCAGCAAACTGTACATATTTAGAAAGCTCATGTTTTGAAATTGCTCCTGTGAAAATTTCATGACTATACTCAAAAAACTATTGCAGTCAGTAGACTAAATAATGTTTCAATCTTTTGCAATTTGTTTGGAATTCAATTCTCATTTTCATCGCTAACCAGACAGCGTGACTCATCACTCTCACGCATGTATAACTGACAGGTCACACATATCTAGCACAGATAGATTTCTTTACCACGCGGCTGTCGTTCGGTGTATGTGCATTGTCTATACAGACGAAAACAATGCTGTGTAATCGAATTCATTAATTTCATTTGTTTTGTGTTTCTCAGTAACATGCGAACTGCTGTACTGAAAGCTCACCAGAAAGGCTGTCTTAGGGGTCAAGCTGAGGCTTTGATCCGATGTGGCAGGTCAGTTGCCACTATGTTGCAACAATTAATAGTCCCCAAAAGTACTATTTACTTTTGGTGGCGGGGAGGCTGTCAGCGGCCTGATGGAAGGCCTTCTGGCCGACCAAGGCTGATTTCTCGCAGGTCAAGACATGTGTGGGCAAGGCATTCCTGATCGTTTTTTTACATCGAGGAGTCAGGACAATTGCAGGAAATTGTTCATCTGGGGAGCCAGTCGCAGTTCACTGCAATTTATGAGGGCAAACATGAACTATCATTTAGCATTCAGTTTAGGTGATCCATCAACTGATTGGATTCTCATGGATGACATTGCTCCATGCCATCGTGCCAGGGCAACTCAATTATACAAAAGACAGGCAGGAATACAAACCTTAGACTGACCGGCAAGGTGTCTTGAATTGAATCCAATCGAGCATGTCTGTTTTATCTTGAAGCGGCGAGTTCGTCGACGAATTTGTACTGGCAATGATTTGAATCGGTTGGAATCTTTAGTGAGGCAGGAGTAGAATCAGATGGAACAACAGATGATCAGAAATTTGATCCGCAGTAGGCCTATGCCTAATCGCATCCGAAAGGTAATAGAACTTAGAGGAGGCGAATCTGGCTACTAGGGAACGCACCCATCAGTCCTTTTAAGGACTAGGCCCTTACTGGGCCAACATATAACAAAGAAAAATATGTAATATGATATAGGAAACAAATTCATTCAATTATAGTTTAAAACTTACTGTTTACTATAAAATGTTGCTGTTTTAACCAAAGATCGGCAATGATAAAATGATATCATTTTATTTTTGAAAAGTGATATAAAATGATATCATTAAAACTTTTTGTTCCATTATATTTTCTAATCATAGATTCTGCGCATTTTGTATTGAAGCAAATTTAGTCTCTTTCGTTTGTTCTACCCATGTCTCTCCGCACTGGTTGATTCATGTTGCGAAAAGCAGCCGGCTATTGTCTGTCTGTCTGTCTATCACACAAATTGTCAAACAACTCATTAATAACTTTGCCTTGATGTTTTTGAAGTCTTGATTGTAATCTAAATATTTTTAGCCTTTTTTCGTACTTTAGATACTTTTGGCCCAACCAACTGCATATTGTAGGCGTATTTGTAAGTCGAGTGTATAAAGCTTGAATCAAAACTTTCGATGTCTAATGCGTAGGCCATAGGCCCTACCTAACTTTTGATATACAAGAAGCTTTGTATGACTAAACTGCTTTCTTCGGTCTTCCATCATTTGGAATATATCGATGCTGCATGCAGTCAAATTTTAATTTCATTGCTGATAGCATTAAAAGTAGCATGGTAGCAGTGTAAATCGAAAAATTCGTATAACTAGATTTATTTATGATGTAGGCCTATGTACATTTCACTAAAAATAGTATATTTTCATTATAAAAAATAAAATGATTTCATTGCCGATTTCATAGGCTTTAACTTATTTCTAACTTTTTATGAAACGCACTGTATTCAGTTTGAGCCTTGGCAGATATGTAATGCAAAAAATACTCGGGGAAAGAAGAAATGGCAGTTATTCAATATCAATGCTTCAAGCGCAGTCTGCTTTTCAGAGGAGCAATCTTATTCGACTTTAGCATTTCCGTCCGGAAAAATTATTGGTGGGAAAACGTGTATTGTAACATCGGCAATAATCTAAAGTAACTACAAGGAAATTAGAATGTAACTGTAGAAAAACGGATAATTAGTAATTGCAATCAATTACACTTCATGAGTAATTGACACAAGTCCGGTTCTTTAATCCATTGCAAAGGTTAGACCTGATTGTTTACACTCAGGGTACATGATCGTGCGAGTAATATTTCAACAATGTTTCATGATCATAGCTGTGCACAATTTATCGCTTACCGCCTGGTGTATTCCATATAATATAACACAAAATAATTGAGTTTCATCAGGATTTAAGAATTAAATGCTGCTTTCCTTGAAAGGATCGGTGTGACAAACTGGCCAGCCGATCGGTGCCACCGGTCTCTCTTAAATAAACCGTTGGTGCCGGGCTTGCGTTAGGCGTCGTTGCAAAAGACTGTCTAACGTCAGACTGGAGGTGGGAACAATTGGAAATTCGGGCCGCATCGGCCGGTTTCTTTCTAGTAGCTCACAGAAGAAAACACTTCAAAATCTGACTACCGGAGTTCCTGCTTAAGTGGGATGATTGAGTTATTCATCCCTCAGGATTTTGACTGCAATTAAACAATTGCTACCCGTGCATGTACTTTGTAAGCTATGTTCCTATGTAAAACGATCAAGCACTAATCTGTACACTTCAAACTTATGTGCAGACTCAATACAAATGCATGCATGCACTTGCTTTACAACATGAACAGGCTTATCGTGGACATAGATATCCATCGATAGACATCCAAATTTCTGAAATGTCCATGGATATCGTGGAGAATTTTTTGAATGTACATTTCCAAAAATTACTGCTACATTGACATGTATAATCTAAGGCTGCGTTTACTCGTGCAACTTGATTGCTGACACTTTTCGATCCATGATGAGTCAGAAAAGAATGGACAAACAATGGAAGCAAAGGGATGCCTTCAATAATCGTGCTTCTTGCGTCACCAGACAATAGCAATCTAGCGAATGGTGATAAAGAGAAATGCATTAATTCATCAGCTTATTATCCTCTGAGTGTCAGTAAAAAGTGGCAGATAAAGTTCAACACGGCTGAAAAAGTGTCAGCAATCAAGTTGCACGTGTAAACGTAGCCTACGAAGCATTTTTTCAAATCACAGTTGATCAACAATCGAAATGCAAAATATCACAGCCTCAAGTGAACTCATTATTAAAATGTGTTTCGACTGGTGACCGCATTGAACATGAGAAACAACCAAAAATGAAGCTGGACGGCCGCTGGGGTGACACAATCGCGGTTATTATCTAGCTGATTTCTGGTTTTTGGATTGCTATAATACACTGCTAAATTCACCAATTCCTCGCTGCAGCAGATATCGTCAGCAAAGTGATGCATTCTTGCGACTCACAAGGTCACGGAACCGCATTTGAAAGAAATATCACATGTGCACACATACGCCAAAAATTGACTATTTATAATTCAACGTAGCAAAGTGCGTTGGTTATGTGACTACTTTCAGACAACTTCGTGTGAACTGAATTATTTTTGCTTAGAATGGAGAGGTCAAAGTTCTTGATTTGTACATCAGTCAAATTGCTGTGATCTTTATTAACATGTTCAGACAGATACTTAGTCAAGCCGTCGTGCTGACAAGTCCGCGCACAATCCACCATGCTAGTATATCATGATATAAGACCCTCATCCAGAAAACGTTAGAAACCTTCGGAAGCTCGTGTTGTAAGGTTGAGGTAGAGTCAAAATGAGATTTCAGATTTATTAGAATCAAACGTCAAGGATCTTGTTATTAAAGACGCTCCAAGCGATATTTACCATGTCAATTTACATGTACGACTATATATGTTTACCATGTTCGCAATTTCTAAATGAAATGTCAATAGTCACACCTAGTAGGCGAATTTTAAATGATTATGTAAAACATTCCCATTAGCGCTTCAGATGAAGTTATTCAAGATTTTTCCTGGTATCGCATGCACACTTGCTATTATTCAGTTAGTTGCTGTCTTTCTCAAGCCATTGAAAGATCATTTTCAACTTGTCATTAAACGATTATTATTAGGTAAGCTATTGGCATCTTAACACTGTAAACCGCACGCTCCTAAATTAAGCTGAAAAATCTCCGACCGCAAGCTACTAATTAAGAGCACTATTACTAGTAATGCTAGTAAGCATCTGGAGCAACAGCAGGGGCTTCTCATTTTCAGACAACAATAGCTCCCTTCGTTAAGACAAATTTATTTTATTGTTTTAAAACATGCTTTCGGTTCAGGAGAGGTTTATTCTTGGTTATGTGACTACTTTCAGACAACTTCGTGTGAACTGAATTATTTTTGCTTAGAATGGAGAGGTCAAAGTTCTTGATTTGTACATCAGTCAAATTGCTGTGATCTTTATTAACTAACATGTTCAGACAGTATCTGTCGGCATGAAGCAATCAGGAGCGTTCACCAGCTTCTGTTGTACATTTGAGAGTTAACTATTTGTCGGTGCAATCTATTCGGATGAACTCCTGAAGTTCTACAGCATCATTTAGAAAAAGTGACTCAACTGTCGATGTTACTCGATTTTGCCTTATGATTATGACAACCAATGCTTTTGTAAGCATTATGATATCACAAGTGCAAATATTTCATGGGAGAGGACATTATTTCTATCCTTAAGGAAATTCCTTTAGCCGCATCGCAGCGCATTATTACGATACCCTTTGCAATCAATAAACTCAAGAATTCAAAAAAGAAATGTAAAAATTTTCATGTCGTTGCATTTTATTTAGTCATGTTAGCATAATTTTCTGATTATAAATTCGGAAAATTGAGGGTTTTTTGATCGAATTTAATTGAGAATTTGAATATGCGACTTTATTCGAACACGAAGTGCATCTAAGAGGGAAAGGAATTAGAAAATATGTGTACGTCCATGTTTTATGAGCAACCGTTTTCACAAATGGCGTGCAACAAATAGTAATCATAGAAGCATGATCGGTTGTACTCACTGTCACACTCAAGCATCACAAAATCAGAAGGTCAATTGTTTCTTCTCTTTCTTATAATATCTTCCATGATTTTTTATCAATACTTTCACTATTTTTTTCGTTTTCATTAGCTTATTTCTTTTTTAGTTCTAGAATCTTAATTGTCTAAATGTGTTTCATTGTAGATCTGAAAATCTTCTCATGAAGCTGAAGGATCCACTTTTTTCTTAAAATTAATTGCCATGAAATCAGATGTTTCGCAATTCCGATTATTCTATTCCCAAATGGCCAGTTTGACCTTCAAGAATGATTTTTTTATTCCAAGTACAGTATTCCAAATACTGTCTCGGCGAAGTGAAGCATTCGAGGAACCTTTGAGTTACAACACCACAAACAACACCACAAATGAGCAATTTCCTGCAAAATTAGAAAAATCGCAACCTTGTCGCGTGAAATGTGAAATAAAAGAGTGCAATACATGCTTTGAGCTTTATTTATTCTCCTTGGATCAATCATTGCATTCATATGTCCCATAAAATTAATGCATACAAGTTCTAATTTCTTGTTTTCCTGTATCTTAATTGCATAAACGGACGCTCAGTAAATTTTCAACCAAGTGCTCTTTGTCCTGGATCAATATTCCATCAATATTAAATGTATTCTTCATTCTTTCTACATAAAATTGACTGGTAATTCATTGAGGAGACTTTTTTTGCACAGATGATTCAGTAGGCAGCATCTTCAAAGAATCCATCATCATCAGATAACTAAACCTGAATAAAACAGTCGGACTGAATGTGAACAATTCGAAGGATTTCTATTCTTAGTTATAGCATCACATTGCCAATTGATTCGGAGGTTGGGTGTTATATACTCATTGATAAAATTATTGAAACCGCTGTTTTTCCATTGCCACAAGCCTAACCCATATCTCAAAATGAAAAATCATCATCTGAAAAACTCATGTGTCCCAAAGACTTCCGCCATTGTCGATCATTCCACGAGCGACGATTTTCACAGTCCGTTTCTCCTTCAATGCTCAATATTCAGCAGAATTCTTACAGATGGTCGTCGAGATAAAATACCAGGTTTTCCAATGAGCAGTTCCAACGCTGCAGTCTACGGTTGCAGCAGTTTTCTAGAGTAGAGTTATCCTTGGGACAGACACATATTTTACTCCCAGCAGCGAAAACTAAGCGTGTATATGTTCGTTTAGAAGAAATCCTTGGTCTTCCTGATCCTTTCTTCTTTTCCACATTTTATTCTGCTTTCCAACGACACCACCACCTCCACAAAACGACTCTTGAAAAGTTTACTTTGGCAGCCGTTGTAGAACATCATTCACAACACATCATTCCAATTACAGTGCTTTTTGGTAAACTGATCGCAAAATCATAAATGTTGCAATATACGACAATTACGTATGTTCAACTTGCAACCGTAATTTTGGCCATCATATTGATACATAATTTTGACCTTTGACTGTCCTATATCATTCCTCTTGTGATAATGAATTGAATGGTGATACATAGATAGCGAGATTCTACTTCAATCGCAGAAATAAAAGAAACAAACTTCAATTCAAATCAATGATAGTTGGTTTCAATATCTATGTCAATGGGGCTGTTCAATAACTAAAATTCTGCCGGCTGAATATTAAACCGATTTAAGTTTCTGTCGGCAAATAGTTTTTGAACGAAAGCAGAATACCTAAACCGACTGAAAATTCTGCCGGCAAAATAAATCGGCGGAATTTTCAGTCGGTTTCGGTATTATACTGTCGTTCAGAAACTATTTACCAGCAGAAAATTAGGCCTAAATCGATTTAATTTTCAGCCGGCAGAATTTTGGTTAATGAACACCCCAATGAGTATATCATGGGTATCTTGCTCTTTTTACACCATAGAAATTGATAACAATAAAACTTCTACAAGTTAAGCTTCATACAACACACAATAATGGCACTTAAATCGCTCGCATTTTCATTTAGATAAACCTGTCAACGGCTGAATCATTGGATTAGAGTCAGTCGCATGTGCAATTCCCAGCATTTCATTGGTGGTGAATGCGCCAACTTAGATCCCCCTGATTTGTCGCCACTTTGAGTCAATTTCCATGCTAGTCAACTTCAGATAAACAATTTATTTTTCTGTTTTACAGGGCTCACAAATACACAATTGCAGTTTTTGCAGACTTCATCAAGAATGATTTTGCTTGAGCTGGAATTTTTGAAGGCTGATATGACCAGGCATTAGTGATGAAAATTTTCCGGAAAATTATGGAAAAAATTGGAAAATTTTGGAAAATATTGGAAAATTTTGAAAGTTTTGATTTTTTGATAGTCCTTATAATTTGAGCGCTTCCACTGCCGAGGCAGCTACGTACCAATAAATTGGGTCTAAAACTCTTAATTTCATCATTATTTCGATTAAAGCGATCGTAGCAATCCGAGTTCCGTCCACGGATTTTTGAACATTCCTTTGCCACCAGTTGCTTGTACTAAATTGCTAGCATGTTTAATTATCACACAGACACAATTTTGGATAACGTGAATCTTGCTTTACTATAGGGATATAATTTCATGCAATGTGAAAGATCTGGAGCAAAAATAATGTACTTCATTTTGGAGTTTGCTTATTAGCTTGAAAGTTAGGCTAAGCTTTACTATGCAGCGTTGATCACAGTGATGCAAATTCTTCATGTGTTGATGAACAAGTGAAGTATAAGCACACAGTCCACGCAGCATTCATGAGCGACCATTTTGGAAGACATAAAGACTGTAAACTCGTTAGACATTTGGTCACTAAAGATATCTGTGATGAATAAAAGAATATCTATGATAGCCCCTAACTTTTGACCCATTGTCCGACATCTTCGCTGAGGATAATACACATCTTCCATTTCTAGTTCAGATGGTTCAGATAGTTTCAATTCGATTTCAGATCTGCCCAAATGAATTTAAGATATGATCCACATGAATCGCCAGTTGAATTTAAGATCTTTTCAAAGTTGTGCTTCTGACAGATATCTGAAATTCAGCTAGAGAAATCTGAAATCCATCTAATGTCTGAAATTCATTTGGAAAGATCTGAAATAGACATGGAAAAGGTGCAGTTGGTTATAAAAGTTGACATACAGGGATGATAGAGAAGTTTTCGGTCTTTGAATATTACATAGTCTTTTCAAACGACTAAAATAAGTCTCCAAAACAAAGGAAAGAACGTCAATCACCGGAAAATAAATTTAAAATTTTCAAGTGGAAAATTTTCCATTTGCATCATTAAGTTCAGATGGTTCAGATAGTTCCAAATCGATTTCAGATCAGCCCAAATGAATTTCAGATATAATCCAGATGAATTGGATGGAGATCTCCAGTTGAATTTAGGATCTTTTCAAAGTTGTGCTTCTGACAGATATCTGAAATCCATCTAATGCCTGAAATTCATTTGGAAAGATCTGAAATAGACATGGAAAAGGATGCAGTTGCAGGTTCCAAAAGTTAACATACAGGGATTATAGAGAAGTTTTCGGTCTTTGAATATTGCATAGTCTTTTCAAACGACTATAATAAGTCACCAAAACAAAGGAAAAACGCCAATCACCAAAAAATAAATTTCAAAATTTTCCAATGGAAAATTTTCCGGAAAATTTTGAAAAAAGTGGAAAATTTTCCGGAAAATATTCTGGAAAATTTTCCATTTGCATCACTACAGGCATTGATTGAGCTTCATCTATTCATTTACAACTATCAAGAGAATCAAAATCAAGAATTTACTCTTCGAAGTAATTAATTTCCTTGTAATTTGCATCCGCACTATGAGGATAGACTGATTCGTCATGACAAAGCCACAGGAAATTGCATGTCATTATGTGATCATGCTGATGTACAGTTTACTAACAAAGAATGCGTAGGAAAACGTCTCCACGTTCACACCTGTGCGTAATGATTTTAGCAATTTTGTTGAAAATCCTTACAGGCGATGTGGCAACGATATTTTCAACTTGATAGTGACACTATTCCATAGAATAGGTATATTAGGTAGAGTGGTAACTCCGCATTTATTAAATCCCCATTGTGCATGCACTTTCGAATTTATAAAATGAACTCGATGGGGATATAGTTGGTGAATGTTACCAAATATGAGATATGCAAATTGTTTGCAGTTTTGAAGACATTGCCGCGGAATTGAGTGATCAGTATAGTAATGCAGAAGGAATGATGGTATTTTACAGATTCTCAGTGTCATGACAGCCTTGGAAATTTAATATTTGCTAAATTAACAATTCGATGGCTTCCTATTACTTTCATGCTCAACCTCAAGAGTATTAAGTATTAAGCGTGATCATATCACAGGCAACCTGCCACTGGCAGAGCAAACTCACTTAATCAAAGACCATGCACTATTCCATCATTCATCAAATAAAAAATAACACATTTAGTGCATATTTGCATTGCTGATTGAATTACTGAGTTTTCTTTACAATTTGCAAATCATGGCAATTCCAATTTTTAGGTTAAAGCAAGTGGGCCAATTATCATTTTTCGGCAATGGGCCTTCTAGAAGACTAATTTTGGCTTTCCTAGAAAACCGAAATGGGCCGTTCTTTAAGTACAGATTGAGGAACCAAACTTTTTTTAGGGTGAAGCAGTCTATGGCTAAAGCAATTTCAATCGAATGCTTTTACAATGATTTTCAATAGACCTTATCTTTGAAGCATCGTGTTTCCGAATAGAACCCGCTTTCAAAAGGATTACGCATCTGGAATGATTAGACATTTTTCTTTTGTGCTTCTATGGAATCATTATCCGAATGTACTGTGAATAACAAATTTCGCAACATTAATTTGCAAATTAAATTGCATTGAATTATTAAAATTGATAAGCTAATATTTTCAAAACATCATCATGTATACCCACTCAAAAACAATGGAAGAATTCCGTCCACCTGCGAGCATTAGTCATTTTTGCTATGATTCCTATAAAATATTCATTCTTTTAGTCTGATTGTGACTTTGATTTATACCGGTATTACCAGAATTTAGCTCATAGAAACGCCTTCCATGTGACCTCTTTTGAAAAGTACTTCTTGAAATCTGAAGAAATTGCGGTTAACAAGATTGCGCACAATCAAGACGCAAAATTGATCTATCTATGTAGTATTGGGTTATAAATTATTGGGTTAAATTCGGAGGAAAGACACAATGCTAAAAAAATGACGGACTATTTTTAACTGAATGACTTGAAATTATCGACATTTCCCATTTGAATTATGCCGCTAAATTTTGATGCGTGCTGAATAATAGACCTACAAACTAAACTGAATTTGATTTTCAAACTTTTTTATAGCACATACGTTTTCAGTGACTTGTGCATGAGATATCGATGGGATATGAATGATTTTATAGCGATAGACAAGTGCATCGTATGAATACAAATACAATAAAGTACAATTTATTAATAGCCACAAAATATATTTTACAAACGAATTCATATCAACTTTGAAGTGCTGTATATTTAAAGTATTTACATAAAGTCCATTTCAGACTTCAATTTTCAAACATGCAAAGTTGAAAGAATAAATAGTCATTTGGAATGTGGAATTTTTTAAGTTGTGGTATTCCTACGCACGTGTTCTCAATTCATTATATCAAAATGTACTTTGATATCCTGGTGCGATGTAATCGAAATTATGCTGTATCTGGATTATCTGACAGTGATGATCTATGCATTTAAGACCACAGTATCCATAATAAGTTATAAGCAGGGCTGGACTATCTTAATCAAAAAGACGCTATCAGACTTTGTTGGAGAATTCGAAAATTAAATTGTCTCCGACTTCAAGCAAAAAGTGATTTCAAAAAATACCCGGATGCTCTCTTTAGAGTAGTGCGTTAATTGAGTTCTTTAATTCATTTTTCAACTGAATTGATGCAGATTTCATCATTGCGAAATATGCGTCTTTTTCCACATTATCAAATAACTAAATTACGCACAATGACATCATACTTCATTGAAATGACAACCTTTATGCATGCGACAATAAAAGAAACCAATGATATACAGGCATCAAGTTATAATGGTCCTCGTATAAGATGGTCTTGACAAAAGTTTCTCAGGGAAAGTCTCAGAACATGTAAGACATATTTCTGTCAACTGAGAATTAACGGCAATTAATTTAAGCAACAACAGAGAATGAATTGCCTTTTGTGGCTTGAAAAATGGAAAATTTAACAGTTTAAAATTTTACAGTGTGTCAATTTAGATCCATCGACGAATTATCGTTTGATGATTATTTAATGAATTTAAATATTGAAGTTGGCAATATTTTGAAGTTTAAAAAAAATAAAAATTGAAAACAGTAAACAGCAAACCGTAAATATCCGTGACAGCTAAAATTAGTTTCACTGTTTCACTGTTCATCTAATATAAATCATCAAATCCTGACGTCATCATTTTTAACAGATATTTGCGGATATTTTGTGTGAAGCATTTCTGTTGAGTTTAGCGGTTGCTTTAGCTGTTATTAACGGTTTTCAGCTTACAGCAAACATTAAAAATTTAAGAGAGTAATCCAATTACATCAATGTTGAATTTCTCAACATTGATGTATCTCATTATGGGATATTGACCAAGCTAAGTTTAATTGTGATGGAAGAAGCTTCCACATTAAACAGTAACCTAAATTGAATGTCAAAGTAAAGCATGAAGAAGTGGATGCACAACTTTCTTTCTATTGAATATTTTCTTGTTTTAATTCAAACACGTAGACCTTCGTGTAGTTCAACGTGTTGAAAAGCGCTGTTACTCAATGAAGCTGTTTCAGTTTAACTTGCTAATGTTCATTAAATGCTTCAATAAGATCATGGTGTCTTTTAGTCAAGGCTTTATCTTACATATTACGTTGTGGCACTTATTGAATTATAAGAACGACAAATCTGAAAAAATAGAAATTTATAGTTCAAGTTGCAAATGATGTCCCATGGAAAATAATAATCATTTATCAATTATGCAAGCATTATGGAAGAGCACTGCTAAATGATGTTTTGTACATGAATCTTACACTGTAATGAGATGTTTCGCTTTTCGTCTATTACAACGCGGGCCTCGAATCTGGGGAGGAACAGTTGAAATGTAATTGAGCCGGGATAGCCTTTTTTGATGCATCTCACCCCAAATACCTGTAGGATCGTGAAGAGCGTCTTAACGATTCAACCATTATCAAACTCTATTAGTTATTAACCATATTCAGCTAAATCCATTATATATAGCAACTTTTGTCAAAAAACGTGACTTTTGTCTGAAAAATCTTTAGCTCTGGACCTATTTTCATACTTTTTTCATCTTGATCCTTAGGATCTCTTCTTTTCGGTCAAATTAAAATTACAATTGATCTAACAAAGTTTTCTTCATGGAAAATTTAGCTCAAGGCAGAAAAAGTACCAAAAATGTCTGTCCCAAGCATAAATCCTCTATCTTCGGGAAGTAATTTCGTTGTGATCTACTTAGATTATGCACATAAAGTTGCATATCATGTGAAAGCGCATGAACCGCAATTTTAACCCGACTATAATTCATGATTCATTTATACTTTTTTAAATAGCCTTTGTCCCCCCAAAAATTGTCTTCTGACCACTGCACATTTCGCAACTTATAGAAATGATGTTTTAACTTTCCTTATACGACTAAATACATCATTTGTGAATCTACATGTAGTTGTCACATCAAAAGGAAAAAATCAAATATGGATCTTCACAATTGATCAATTGTGAACTTAAAAAATGACATGTGTTCTTTCGACCAGACCTTTTCGATTTTTCTCAAAATTTCAAATTGTTGCTGAAACCACAGTTTTTATCCGGATTTACCCATTCATCTATTCATCAGGCTTCACATTATTTGATTCAATAGTCAGTGGTCACCAAGCACTCAAGACGGTTAAGCTAGCTGAAAGAATAGCGGTCCTAAGAAGTGAGTTCAGGTACCGACCGGTATACATGTACAACGATTATCCGCAACCTAACTAGTTATGAACTTTTATTTGCCACCAGTCAAAGCAGTTGCCAGTAAATGATAATCGGTTGAAAGAGATGTAATTAATGTGGTGAAAATTGCATGCAAAATTAAAGCGTCTGTCATATCAGCAAAAAGAAAGCTATTTCACTTTTATAATATGGTATTGTTCACTTATTAAGATTGGAAAACTGGAAAAGTTATTCACGTCAATTACTCTAAAAAAATCATCAGAAAATGATCTTCATTTTTTCGCATTTTTACCTAAATATGTAAAAATCATGCGATAAAGAAAATATAGATTGTCGCTCAATTAATCCCAAACAATACCTGAAAACTGCGAACACCAAAATCAAAAGAATTTAATGCATGAGCGCATCCGTGGTCTCTATTCAAGTGCAACGACCAAGTGAAATGCAACAACAAGGAAAACTGGGAATGCAACTGAAAAAGGTACTAACGAACTGTCAATCATCACGGTTACAGCGGGGTGAAAACGAATTCTTTTGGACACAAGGTCCAAGTTTGGGACCAAGAATGAACAATGCTTCCAGAATAAGCAACTTGACACTTTGTCTGGAAGAAAGTGGAGGATAATATATAAAAAAAATATAAAGTAGATATTTTTATGATGATCCATGCAGCCCGGGCCTCCCATAGAAATCGGGTGAGGAGAGTCAGGGAAGACAGCTAGTTAGCATCATCTGTGAATGAATGTCAGCATAAATGTTGCACATGATTCATCGAGGGTGTAGTAAGATGACTTCAAAATTACATTTTCTACCCCATCTGCACAGAGATGATTTCGCACTTGATGATTTATGCATCATTGTCAATAAACACCCTCGTGTTAATTGATTACATACACTCTCATAGCATCGTTTTTCAATATGAGTGGCAAGTAATTATTTTTCGCCAATCATTGCTTGTTTAAGACTTATATTTCAGACAATGTTGTCTCAGTTATTTGAACTAATGTGAACTGAGACTTTCTGTTGAACTGGGCTAATTAATAAATCAGAAACCTTGTTATTTCATATTCCATAGACATACAGAAAATAACAAAATATCAGAAAATACATTTTTGAAGTAGCCACTTGAGAATTTATCTGATCAATGAATTATTGAACTTTAATTCAAAAATCTGATAGGTATTTTATGTATTCTAAAAAAGTGTTATACTAAGAATATGGGCATAATGGGATTATGCAGGCAATAAGCGATGAAAAGCGATCTACTGGTGGCAATACAGTATATAATATTCAACAGTTTAACTATTTGAAATCTACTCATTCAGATGTATTCGGAGACTCATGTGCTGTTTGATGATACTAGCCATCAATTTGTTTTGAAAACGACAATGAATGTTTCCTGAACGCTTCCGAAGCCCAAAAATGTCATCTATATTATAAAAATTATCACAAACTTTAACGAAGAGAACACACTGCAAGTAGCAGAGGCGATAAAAAAAGAAATAACAAACTCCTAAAGTAAATCGAAGAGGTAAATAGTAGCTGACACACCACCTGAGTATCATTTGATTTCATGATTTTCATACATCTTCTGTAGGTTTTTGAATTCTACATTGACTTCAGATTTCTTGTATGCCTCCATTTTATGCTTTTATAATATTTATACATGCATCATAACTATACGTGCATTTCTGAAACTCATTACAGTAAAATACTCACAATTCATGGTGCATGCATGATTGAAAATTAAACTGACAACTGTAACTCTAAGATTCTTAGCACAGATACGTGATTAAAATTTGTAAGTTCAGAAACACTGAAGATTCAAATTGAGTGCAAACTATACGTTGACTCCCATAAGGTCTAGGTATACATGCATCAATTAGAAGAATCTTCGAATTCGTGTGGAAATTTATCATCTGAAAATAATATTTGAATTTTGAAATATGAGGAGTGCTGTTTATAATCGCTAGCATTTGCCATTAGCCATTCCAAATTATGACATTGCATCAACCAATTTCTCAGGAAACACGTGGGACTGATTAGACATGCTAGGGCAGTGCGAGGTTCAGCAATTCAGTCCTCCAATCGTCCACTTGTGCTTGATCCATTTATGTTTGTCAACAGTTATTATCTCAAAATGCATTTCAAGTAATGACTTCGAATGATTCACTAAATGAAATAATTGTACTGTTTACATCTCCAGCACGAAGTGCAACATATCTGCTCACTTATAAGTTCAACCACCGGCATGAGTTTCTGCATGGGAAGAGGACGAAAATGAGACCTTCGCAGATGTTCTGCATGCACTCATTGACTTACTAATCTGCGCATCTGCCGACTTCCACCCGAATGTTTTCTTTTTAGAGGGGACCAAAGAAAATGCATGAATTCATTGGGAAGTAGACTGAGGCACTCGCTTAAAATGACATCCGCCTTTCCTTTCTCTGATTTAGTGAAAATGTTAGGTCCACAGCAAAAAATTTGGCATGAAATGTCTTGAGGTCATCTTCTATCATCTGTATGTGTTGCTTTCATGCGTCTGATCGACATGCGAAAATGCGATGCATGCGAAAATTTGGCTAGAAGCAGTTTCAGCTGCACTTTGATAAAGAATGTCTTTGCATAACGCATATGAATGAACAAATGAACACATACGGTCATGAGCTGAGGACATTCCATGCCAAAAATTATGGTTCCAGACTTGCTCTGTACCTCTCATTCAATCAGAAAATACTCAGACAAATGTTATCTAAATG
This sequence comes from Prostheceraeus crozeri, assembly GCA_907163375.1. Lineage (NCBI taxonomy): Eukaryota > Metazoa > Platyhelminthes > Polycladida > Euryleptidae > Prostheceraeus > Prostheceraeus crozeri. The sequence continues at coordinate 168,388 of CAJQUW010016820.1, read as the reverse complement.
AAAAACTCAGTCTGCTTACCATTGGGTATACATGTGCATCTTTTATTCTTTTTGATAAGAAAGGGAACCAGGTAGAACTCGTGCTGGTGGCCGAATGATACATCTTTTCAAACAAGTCCATATAATTATATGGACTTGTTTGAAAAGATGTATCATTCGGCCACCAGCAAGAATTAATTCTTCAAGGCGAATATGCACGTGTTGCCATAGGCCGGGGTTACACAGAATGAGCCATAAGCCATCGTTCGCAAGTCGAGTCAAGATCCCTCATAAGCCATAAGTCATTTTGACAATATTTTTTCTCAGATAATGCAAGCACGCAGAAGAAAAAATATATGATATTTTTCTAATTTTTGTTCAAGCATAAAGCATAGTAAAACATGGTCATAAAGAATGTCGCGTTATATCACAACGTCGGTTCTATTGAGCATAATTCTTCGGATTCTCAACCGGCTTATGGCTTATCCTGTGTACCTCCGTAATCAAATTGACTAATGGCTGATGGCTTGTTGCTTATGACTTTTAGCCTTTTCTGTACTTCGGCTATCATTGAGACTTGAGTGTTGGAACTCTGTAAACGGCTTATGGCGCATCGTGTGTGCCTCCGGCCTTACTGCAGGTTCCTACTTCCACTAAATCTCGCGCGTCTTGTTGCACCACACGCATCCTCTTCTTTGAAGAGTTTGTCGGTCAAGTAAGCTGCCTCTTCGTTTACATGGCTGTGACGTTTCACCAGCAGACTAAAACCGCACAATTCATTTATTTTTATTCTTTTACGACATGTCTAACACACACAGAATTATACAGGTCGTCTGTTCTTCTGTTTGACTAGAAAGGAAACACTGGAAAATGTAACGTTAGTGAAACGGCACGATCTGCTGACATAATATCACAGCAATCAAACAATAAGCAGCAGTTCAATACACCAAATTGTGCGAAGTTTCAGTGACTTATCAACCGGATCACACAGCAAAGAGACATAGTCGATGTCAAGTTCTGTAGAGAAGATTGTGAGCGTTTTTTTCGTGCGCCTGCTATCTTTTCTAATAATGATCGGAGGGACCAACATCATCGAGGAAACTTTCGCACAATTATCTGAATTCTTCGAATCTGAACGAATCGGGGCGATCGGAGCATTTTGAAGGAATTCACAGCAATCCACAAGCGGCTCACGACTATGTTTCCTATCTCTGCAACGCATTAAAAAATTCTTTTTGCCCACTTAGTAAGTTCCTGCATGTGCCATCGTTCTGAATCAGTTTGCACTCCTAGTAAAGTGATGCTTAAACAATCTAATGCTGTGCTAACACATGTATATGATGCAATATTTTTCAACCGGACCTACACCTCAAACATTTCAATCTCATGTAAAGAAGGTGCACTTTCAGGTACCTATAATTTTCAGGACTGGTTGCAGAAATCGAAATATTAACCAAGAAAAATAGGACTCGTTTACACAGGTTCATTGGATGACCCGACGTTAGGCACACACTGCTGCAGACACAGGCACTTCAAATTGCGAGTGCATGAAGCATCCGCTTCACATCATCAAGCAATGAAAGTGATGATATATGGCGGACAATGAACTGTCGATGTGTGATTAGAAATCAAAATGCAGCAACGACCAACAACACTCCATATACAATAAAGAATTCAACCTAGTATAAAAATGCAACACCGCAAAACAAGAATAACATAACACACTACTGAAGAGACAGACAAAGAAGAAGCAATGAAACACTAAAAACCCACTGCCTTGCTGTGGATTGAATCATTCATACGTGGACGATCAAGTCGTGTAGCTTTTAATTCTACACTATCTGATTTCAGTCCTGTGATAGCTGGTGTTCCACAGGGCTCCGTGATTGGACCGCTACTGTTTGTTCTCTATACATCCGAACTCCCCAGAATCATACCACAGTTTGACCTGTCCCTACAAATGTATGCCGACGATGTACAGGTGTATGGTCACTGTCATCCTGACGACTCAAGTGACTTGGTCTCTCGCATGGTTAAGTGTGTAGATCAGGTTATTGCGTGGTGCTCATCGAATCGTCTACTATTAAATGCAAGCAAATGCGAGATAATGTGGTGTTCATCTTCCCGTCGTGCTTCATCCCTTCCTAATGACTCCATTCGTGTTGGAAATCATATGGTGAAACCATCTTCGTCTGTTCGCTGTCTTGGTGTTATCATAGACTCGGAGGTCTCTTTTCGTGCTCATGTGACTCATGTTGCATCCTTGTGTTTTGGTGTCTTGCGACAGATACGTTCCATCGGCCGCTCTCTGTCTCGTCCTCTCCTTATCAAACTAATAGAATCACTGGTCTTGCCTCTCCTCGACTTTTGTAATTCTATCCTGGCCGGTATTCCACGTAAACTCTCTAACAAGTTTCAATCCGTGTTACATGCCAGTGCACGTTTGATTTTTGGAACTTCACGCTTTTCATCTGTAAGTCCTCTACTTCGAGATCTGGGTTGGCTTCCTGCGGACATCCGTCCGCTTTATTGGCTGGCTGCGTTGACACATGCATGTTTTCATAGAAAAGCTCCTTCTTACCTGGCCCACGACTTCAAATACACTTCTTCAAGACGCCCTGGTCTTCGATCCTCAACAACACAATCACTATTTGTTCCTCGGGTAAAGTGCCCAACTATCGGGGGACGTTCATTTTGTGTGCAAGCCTCTCGTACATGAAACTCATTACCACCGCATATAACGAACATTTCTGAACCGCATATTTTTAAGAAATCAATTAAGCAGCATTTCTTAAAATCCTGTTATACGTAATTTTTGTACTAAATGCTTTTTACTTACATACTTTTATTATTATAATTTTGATGAAATTTTGTACAGTGGCCTTGAGACGTGTAAACATGTGAAATGTCACTCAAATATAATTCGTTCCTGACTGACTGACTGACTGACCCAAGGAGAATAAAAGCAATGCCAGAACTAAGACCATATTCATATCTTATCCGCCAAACATGCACCCACGTCTGGTCAATATGGTATGGTGACGGTCCTTTATTCAACTTTTTGCACCATAACGTTTCCTTATATATATGCGCCTGAATAACCTGATTCTTTATCGACCACCTTAGCCGCTCCCCAGTCCATAGGATGATCCATGTCCATGATGTGTTTGACTATCTCAGAGTTCTCGTCCAACTTGCTCACATTTCTTCTGTGTTCTCGGATACGTTCTTTGAGAGTTCTGCCCGCATCACCTGTGTATAACCATCCACCATTCGCGCATGGTATGTTTCATGCATCGGTCTTCCTAAGTTAGAAGCAATGACTGGTTTTTTTTTTCAATCATCTTCAGGTACAAAAGAATTTCTATTGGTGTTAGTAGGGGTTTGAATGTATGAGATTAGTTTGAAAATGATATTTACAATGATATTTCAAACAAGAATTCATGTTTTTGGTCATAAAGCCAAAAGCTCGAGAAAGTCTTCTAAAATCGGCAGCTGCTTTGCGTTTTCAAAAAAGTGTCTGTTAGCTGGCGCTCTCTGACAATACATTTTTATCGTCTCTTTCAAAATCTAGGAGAAGTACCTTCGAATTTTTAAAGAAATTTTGAAAAGGGTGGAGCATTGATAACTACAGTGTGCATGTATATAGAAAAATATAAAAATAATACAGATTTAAGAAACACTTTGCCGCAAACATTCTTCGATCGAGAAGCATATTTTTCCATTGTACCATCCGAAACGAGATGTGATGCAACAATGGATTTACCTCAGTTCGTGCTTATAAATTCTACGTCAAGTACAACTATGTTCGGTAGATGTAATTGTAGATGGCAATGACGGAGGGATGACCCACTTTCTGAGCTGTTACTAAAAGTGAAGCAATTCATAAGATTTGCGCTTGTGAATGCTTTACAATAATAAGAGAAGACTTGCCAGCGGAAGTCAATGTCATAAAATTATAAAATCCCGTTTACAAGAAAACAATTCAGACAAAATACAAATAGTCAATTAAATCGATTGTATAAGTGACCAGATGCGTGCTGTATGACATGCATACTAACATGAAAAATGCTTAACGTCTGCATGGACTGCTATAGGTTCACAGACACGGGACTTTGCGCGCACACCACCAGAAGTTTTTAATCTTCAATTTAATGATTTTCATAGAAGGGATTCAGTAATAATTTTCTTGATGAAAATTCTTCGCTGACGTTTTCTGACGTGGGAGCATAATATGCAGCAATGTAGAAGCATGCGACATTTACCAGTTTTAGTAGCTGAGATGCTTTGATCACCGAGTTCATAGGAAATAAATGAGAATTTTATGTACGACTGATAAATAACACATTTCTTGATGTTGAAGGTAAAGTTTTGACCTTAGTTATATTTATATAAGGGATTATTGAATCGTAGAAGATGCAGTTTTGAGTAATGTTGTACAAAGTTCATAACTTTTTCTGAACCAAAAACAAGACTGCAGCGAGTCATTTCCCTTTATATTTGCTCTTGGTGTCAGCAAATATTTCATGCTGTTGACGATCAATGGACTAAGGCGCCAATGACAAAATAATGCACTGTAGAATTAGTGAATAATATGTGCTAAATGGCAAGACGACATCCCTCACCTTCCAAATATAATTAGGCAGACAAATGAATTTTGGAGAAACATTCAACCAAAATATAAACCAAGTTTACATGGTCAAGTGCTCTGTCAAATTAGGATTTGACAGCCAAATGTGAACACCTGCAAATTCAAATGTGACATTGCACGAGCAAATGCGATCTATTATGAACACCTATTAATCCAAATACGACATAACAAATGTAATTGCGTCATTAATATAGCAAATGTGAATGAAATACAAAGTAAATGTGTGTTGCAGTCAGGTTCTTACAATGTCGTATTTAGATTTATAATGTTCACATTTGGGTTAACTGCGGAGAAGCCCATCGGAAATTTCCATAAACTTCAAGATTTAAGAAGATTAAATTGAACATGCATACAGTTGAAAATTAGCGCGTTATGTCTAAGAACTGCGGTGCCGATGTCGTGATATTCCATCACACACACCGCTAATCTAAATTGCTGGCCGGGAAAAGTATATAATAATACTGCCTTTACTTAATTTGGAAAAAGAGAGACAAATATATTCTTCCAGAATCCACAGTTTAAATCTACAAGTCAGTCTAAATCTTGCGAGATGTACACCTTTCCCAGATCAATAAGCGTAAACTTAAGATCATTTGAAGGAATCTCATATCAATTGCAAACAACACATCTCAGCTCAACAAGCGGAATTCTTAGATCAAAAAGCGTAGATATCTCAAATCAATTGAATTTCAAATCTCAAATCAATTGAATCATTCTTTTTTTCAACAATCACATTCGAAAATCAAAAGAAGACGATGGAACGCTCTCTATTATAATTCAAATTCAGTTGTTCATTTCAATAATGCGATATTATGCAGATTGTTGGAAGTCGGCGATAAAAAGGGAATTTATGTATTGAAAAAAATCCTGGTTGGAAGTATGTGTTAGACTAGCCATGATATGATTCGAGGGAGGACTCATAGCAACCTAATGTTGATTGATTCCGTGAACATACCGTACATGTACCTGCTTGTGGTAGCGAAACGCATCGATGTCGGATAAAAACATGGTTTTGCCTTACCATGCATCGGAACCTTAATTTCTTCAAAAAGAACCAATGCTAACAAATTCAAGTTTTAATGATGAGAGTTGTTGCAAGAATTAAGTTGAGACGTTATCAATAAGATAGCGGATAAACTGTGCACAGTTTGCACTTTTCCTCGATCTGAGCAATTGAAACTGTTTCAATATACTTAAGCTAAAGATTTTTATGAAACAGACTTAAAGAATGATTTTAACGCCCTTTCAGCTCCATTGCTTTATTGTCATTCAGCAATACTTAATCACCCAGTAGTAAAGACAAAGTAAAATTCGACATCTTATTCAAAAATACTCTTGCGTGCATATTTATCGTAACTAAAATGCTAGAATGTCTTCTTCACGAATGCACTCCGGGAGAACTGAAAGCAAGTGAAAGTTCAAATTCTGGACTTTAGGAAGTGTCACAGCAGCGACTGATTGCTCATAATTTCTGACATGGAATGTCTTCAGGTCATTTCCTTTCATTTTCATGCACCCCTGTCTATAAAGCTAAACACATTTAGATTTGGTGAGCCTCTTAATGTCGGCAAGCATAAACATTTTGAGCAACTTTATCCACATTCAGCCACATTCTCGGATACATCGCCGATCAGAAGCTTCATAATATCACGTGCACATCATAGGAAATGACCTGAAAACATTCCATGTCAAAAATTGTGAATCTGGGCTTAGTACTTATCGCTTAATTAGAGAACACATTCAAAATTTCATTTTAACCAAAAACTGCAAACTTCGTCCCATTGGATTTACATGTGTTTTTCTTTGATTTTGTCTGACAAGAAGAGGAACTCACTAGAACGCGGAAGACGTGCCGATTCGAAGTAGGCATAGGATGTACATCATTCTCTGAAAGTCTCACTTTCGGCCTCGTTCCCTGCAGAAACTCGTTCTGGCTGCCGGACTAGACCGTCCCTGCGATATCGTCGAATAATTGAATATACAGTTCGTCTATTGATTGTAAGAGCATCAGCTAGCACGAAATAATCATCTTTATAGGATTATGACAATCCAAGATCCGTTGCTTGCCTCCTACAGAAATGCATTGTCTTGGCATGACAGCAATAATTCTATTCTGATTGTGTTGATTTGCGATGTCTTTTATTGATCTGAGATTCATGACCTACCTTCACTAGATTTTCGTCCCTTATCTTGATGATTTGACCTTTGTTGTCAATGATCTGAGATAATGTTCCTATTGAACTGAGAATCGTAATACTATTGAAATGAGAATTCTATTGAAATTAGATGCCTGCAGATGATATGACAATTAAGCTTATTGATTTGGAATAGGTGCAAGTGCAAACTTAATAAAGTCTCCTACAAGCCACAAGCCTCGATATTTCAGCATTATATCTTCCGTTTGAATCCCAAAAAGTATAAGCTCTCAGTTTAAGATAAAGAAAGGCAAATTGATAAAAGCGGAACCTGAGAGTCAATCTCCCGGAAACTCTAAACTGCATTCAACTTTCCTCCCGGAAAATGGGAGGAGGAACGCCAGTAACTGTATATTCAGAAGAAAATGGAGAACGTTCATTCTGTTATGAAGTTGTTAGCATGTATTGACTTAAGTTGTAAATAAGTTTAACCTCATAATTTGTTACTTTGACAAACTCATCATACTGAAGAAAGATGAATGCATTCTCTCATATTTCAGATTCAAAAGCATCATCATTCGTCGACAATCGCCTGGACAAACGGTTTAATTATCATTTTTCAGTATCCTGTGAACGAAAGATAGTGTGTTTGAATCACAACATGTGCCCCAATCGTCTATTTTGTGCAGGAAATTATCACTGCGGTACTGAGTGTATGAAACTTCCATTCCCGGTAAGTCTCATATAAGAAGGTAAAGTAAAATCGATTGGTTATGTAGTACCAGTGTGCCATTTATGATAAAGCAGTTTTCCCATCAGCGTGCTGGGTGCCGCTAAATTTCACTCCAAATTGTACATACTATTATTATTATGGATATACTATATGATATAATAGAAAAATCATATAATAATAACATATAATAATAGGCTTATTGTCTGTAGCGATTTCTTACGAGTAAAGCGTCTATGCTCTATTTGAGCATTATTTTCGTTAAGAATAATCATTCATGGTCTCATGGGTATCATGATAATTTTGTTAAATCTGTTTGTGATAATATTTTAGATCATTGCGACAATAGTTCGAAAGATGTTAAGAACAAGTTTATGTAGTATCTCCTTCTTTTGCTAGTAACCCCATGAGTCAGTGATGCTCTTCGAGAGTTGTTAGCAGTTTGCAGTAACAAAGCTCTGCTCGTTTTAACAGTTATGCATCCTGATAGTTTGACAATGTTTTCAAATTTTCGCCGATGTAGAGGCCTAGCCGCCTGACAGACACACTGCGAGCTTTTCCAAGCGGTTCCGATCAAATACAAAGTACAAAGTCATCATTGCAGCAGTTGTTGACTGCCACACTGCGAGGAAAGAAAAACAGAGAGATTAATAACTTGTGGACATTCGTTTGCTGGGGAGCTCGGGTTTTTTCTTTGCTTTCAGTGTGGCTGATACCTAACGCGATCTGATACGGTAGTGCAAAAATTTAATTACATAAACTCAAAATATCAATGTCGACAGCTCCCAACTCACATCATTGATGTCAATTTCTGGTTTCATGGATTTTATTATCATAGCTTCTCTGAAGTGCAGATAATAAGGGATACCTTCATAGCAGATGTTGCGTTACCAAAGTTTCGTCGTAGGCTTCATCAAAGTAAATTATTAAATGGACTGATTTACGCAGTTATTTAAAATTCGAAATCCTACTTACATTGTCTAAAAAGAAAAAAGAGGAAGCCATGAACTGAGTATATATGTTGTACACTTACATCTGCATATATATGAAATAGATCAACTGCATTGAGATCAATAGGGTTTAGGAAAGTCTTAAGGAAATGAGAAACTACAGTTTTTATCCACGTATATAGAAAGAACAGACTAGCGTCGAAATACAAAAGGTGATTTGTATTATGGAAGTGTGTTTTATATGGACGTGTATATTATATGGCAATTCTATTATATGGAAGTGGATATTTACAATGCAAAATATGTTAACATAAGATGCACATGTGCATGTGTAACCTGAGATAACAACCTAAGTCATGCTTCTATGGCCCTATTGATCTATATAGATCTATGTCATACAATGTATGAACATTCTTACACGGTTTTTTCTGTTTTCCACTTTAGGCAGTCAATGCAAGATTTTGAATTTTGATAAATATCTTAAATCTTCATGTATTCATGTTGTCTTTGACAAAGCCTGTGGAGAAAATTTGATAACATAGCAATCTGTTTTTATAACCTTGCGAAAGATGGTCTGCTAGGCCAAATATCCAGTTTTATGAAAATTTATCTCATCAATCAGCGACATACTTCAAAATTGACAAAACAGGATGGTCTGTGCTTTTGTACAAAATGCCGTTACGTTTTTTGAATCTGTTCTGCCATTTTCTTCCACTCCGAGCACGTATTCAACTTTTCATGTCACATCAAGCAGGTACAGGCTCTGTACTTCATCGCAAATGGCAAAATTAACAGTTGCATAGTTTGCATCATGCTCTATCACTGTTCCGTTTTGTCCGATTTCTATCATATGTTTTGATGTACAAGGTCTAATAAATCACAAATGGATAATTTCCTTCGTGACTTGTCGAAAGAAAGCAAATCGATTATTTCAAAGATTGAAAAGTTTAAGAAATGTCAAATCAATGATTTGAAGCCAATTTTTGTGATTTGATTAAAGAGACTTAATTTAATTGCCGGTTTTGCAAACACAAAAAATCACTATGAAACCCAATCTTTAGATCAAATGCAGCTCATATTTAATTTCCGATGACGTTTTTGATTATTGACATTAATTTCAAAGTTCGTCGGATAGAGAGGTTTTCGAAAGTTTCAATCGTGAAAACTTTTCCTGTTCTATGACATTAGGACGAATATTGTGGCCGTAAGTCATAAGCCTCTAGCCAGGCTGCATGTGAGAAACCGCAGATAAGCATGCTGTCTTGTGACACGCTATTTACGATAATTGTATCTTTCGCCGCATTAGGCCTATCTCTTGTCAGAGGGTGACAATTTTCGAAACTATGGACAGGTAGTCATTTTGATTGTTTACATCAGGGATGCGGAGTCGGTGTCGGAGTCCCGGAGTCCTATCATTTTTGCTGGAGTCGGAGTCGAAATCCTATCAAATGATGGATTAATCAATCCGGACTCCGGCCTATAGCTAGACCCGAAATATAATACAAGCAAATCATTTGTTCTCGTGCATAGCTGTCACTATCTTGATGCCAACTTTCTCCGTCAAACAAAAGTACAGAGACACTGCAGCATGCAAAGTTGTAATAGTTGACAGAATGAACCGTGATAGTGAATAAAGGATTGTCTTTTCACTCGGTAATTTAGTAGAGAAGACAAGCTTTCCTAGCCTCGATCACACCTACGCACCAAAGGTCACGGCAGAGACAAAAATGAAAAACTAGTTTGTTTGAGAACATTGCTTCTTACCCACACTTTAATGATGGCTTCTCTAAAGCGCATATTAAAATCGAAAGTGCACTCATATTTTTGGAGAAGGATGGGGATTTTCCTGCCTGGTAGAGACTGGAGAAGCACACATCAAGATGTGATGAGCCGAGTCGCATACATCCAACTGAAAGCGACATGTGGTAAGTTTTCATCGAAAATGATTGATAATTGATGCAGCAATGATCACTAAAAATAGATTCGGGTAAGCCTATAATGATCTATGATGTAGGTTGCCAGTCAATTTTTCAAAAAACTGGGCTTTATATACTTGCCACCCGGAGTCGGAGTCGGGGTCCTATCAACCCCCGGAGCCGGAGTCGAAGTCCTATCAAAATGATAGGACTCCGCATCTCTGGTTTACATACATACACAATTATCCAAGCATCTATGTATTTTATGTTCGATTGAGAAATACATGATATACATTTTTCTGATATGTGTTTAAAATGTGGCAAAATTTGCAAATTGGTTTTGTCACGTCACCAGTCACATCTCCAAGCATGGTTGAGTTGCATTATTTTTCAAGATTTCAGCGGAATAAGTTACAGCCGCGTAGATGTGACAATTCAGAATTTTTCTTTGACTATGCACGCTTGTATCTACCTCCAAACATAGACTGATGTAGAAAATCAAGCTTGTTAATTTTGTGTCAAAATTTCATCATGAATCATGGATGAGATTTAAATTGAGAAATTTTATTTTGAAAATATCAAGTGCTATGTTAATGATATTTTGTGTGTTGGTAAAAGTTAAGATTGCACGGGCATATTCGATATTTCCATAAACAGAGCAAGGTGAATTCTGAAATTTTCTTGTGTTTTCATTATTTCCTATCAACGACTTCATTTTTAATGTAGTCAAGTTGTTAATTTAGTTTACAATCCAAAATCTCTGACAGCTAATTTATTTGCTTCCAGAATTTGATATTTCTCTCTCCTGTGTTTGCTAATCCCTTGTAGTTAGTTAGTCGCATCGTTTTATGTTATCCAAAAAATAAACCCAAAGAGATTTACTAATAAAGAATTTTGTAATATTTAATTTGAGTTAAAGGAATCGCAATTACAATTCACAAATTCACGTTGGAATAACAGATACTATTGATTAAGCACATTGATGATCAGTTATCATAAGAAAACCAGACACTTTCGACTACATAGATGTCGCTAGGTCAGATAGAAAACAACAAGCAAAAGGTAATAAATGATGTGACACGAGTTTCACGCAGTGTTGTATTCAATGAAGAATGTCAACAATGATCACAACTCTATCAAAAATAAAGATAGATCTCCCGGTAAAGGAATGTTGCTACACCTGGTTTGCAGTAATTGATGCAGGAGAAATATTCTTATAATGGCATTTCAGTATTCTATTTCACGCCGGACAACACTGGTCGATTTCGATAATCATGATCATACCGGCCCGGTGCCGGCATGCCGGCTCCACCTCAGCACCGGACCATCTGCTGAGAGCGTGAATTAGCCAAGAAGGCACTGCTTTAACGCAGGCACGTGGAGGACATGTTGCACTCTGCAGCTACTTAATGTCGCATCGGATATTGAGTCGCTTCACGCATAGGTGACAATCATCACATGTTAAGACATATCTTTGATAAATTCATCTATTGCCAGGTTGCTTCTCATCATAAAAAATTCTCTCCCTGAAAATGAACAGCTATCTATCAACAGCATTTAGCTGTGCATTTAGACGCATTATGTAGGAATATATATCTAGGAATTTATTACAATAAAACACCAACCAAGGTTAATTCGTCAGCTTGCATATTTCGGCACATTTTCATTGTTTGCTCATCATCACAACAACAAAGAACAAAAATTGCTGTCACTGATAATGGTGCGTACTGAAGCCGGAGTGACAATAACTAGACGTAATCATTGCGGCGCGCAGTCTCCTGAGGTGCCGAATAAAGTGGATTCCATTTAGCAAAATGCATGCAATTTTTTTTGATGAACTATCCACATCCCGCGGAAATGGAAGCCAACATTTATCCAACTGGGGTCTGTATACTCTAAACATTAATTTTTTAGCTGCCTTCAATATTGAGGAACTGAAAATCACTTACGTGCACCGCAAGTCGTGCAAACATGATTGCATCATCTTCATTGGATTGTCATTCTTGGTATTTGTTTCTGTTACACAACGGAGATTAGAGACAACAATTTCTTGAATTCCCATTCCCAAGATCAAAACCGGCAAATCACACGATTCACAAACTACTTTGCGACTATTGACTTATTCGATTATTGTAACATATGATGCCGAAAAGATGACAAAATAAGAGGACAATTGGGCTATGATCAATGACTTCTATCAAAGCTTCTTCATGCTTATTTCACAGAGGCCGTTACTTAGGATCACTGAGTTATTGTGCTGATAGCTAAGTGAGCAATACTTTACTATTAAGATTTTGCTTAGATCCTATCAGTGGGTGTACCCACCGTTTGTTCTTCTAACATTATGGGATATTGTTCTTAATGATTTGGCGTCTGACTTGAGACACCTTAGGAAACATAAAAGCTCGTCAGTTGAAGCAATTTCGGTTGAGGTGATGGAGCCTTCTAATAAAGACTTCCATTAAGCTATCAGCAGGTCTTTTTTGGAAGAAGTCATAGCCAATCGATCATGAGATCAAATCTGCCACAAGGAGATTACGCTATCTGAGATCTACTAGGTGCTTGAATTAGCACTAGGTCCTTAAGCTAGAACTAGAAATGAAGTGCTGCAGAATACGTGTAAGATGAATTGAATAAATACATCAAGTCATCAGCAGGCGCTTGGTCAGGATTATCGCGTTAAACCTCAGCCTCACTGCGAGCTTCTCCAAGCCTTTCCGAGCAAAACGTTTTCAATCAGACATAAAGACATCTTGAAGTTGTATACTGTCACACTAACCAGCAAAGCAAACCAGACATGCGTTTGCTCGAGACGCTCGTGTTTGCTTTGATTTGATTTGCTTGTAGTGTGACTGAAACCTTACGATCTGAAACCATCTACTGGAGTTTACCACTTAATATACCCGGTATATTAACTGGAAAATGACGAAATTGCAGAATAAGTTTGGATCAGGTTAATATACCCGGATATATTAAGAGTAAACACCACAAAATAACAATATTTGATATATGAGATAGAATTCGTCAATTATAGTTTATATTATGGTGTATATTCAGATTTTATTCAGATGCTTACTAAGGTATTCCTCATTACTACGGTATTTCTAATAATAGTAATAAATTACATTCAAATTGTGACTTTGTTTTCATTACAGTTCGGTTTCAATCTCATATATGAATAAAATCTGAATAAGAGAATAATAGTTCTTGGGTATACAGTAGGGTTTTCAAACCCGGTATCCAGTAATTATCGCATTTTTACAGGATTCTGAATCCTGGCATTAGGCAACATCTGTTCTTAGGCAGCTAGGAGCTGCATGAAGATGGAGTAACAAGTCTGTGGACAGGGAACATAGAGTAACAAATGCAATGCGTGAAACGTGAATGTTAGCTCGATGCAAGAACTAAGTATACATCCCACGATCAGCTTAACAATAGTCACTTACAAACTCGAGACAGAGCTACTCCCATATAGAACTGCATCGAATAATATACCTATTGTCTATCTCAAACAATTCACTTATATCAAAAAAATAAAAATATGTTCGGGCAGTCGAGAGAAGGAAAAAGAGAGCGTTGTACTCGCACATAAAGGCGTAGTAACATCTAAAGAATTTTTGCGGGATTGTTATACAATATCGGCTTGACATGTTACAAAGACATAATGAAAGTTTGACGCTAGTTAATTATACCCGAGTATATTAAGTGGAAAACTCCTGTATATCGTGGACGCTCAAGCCCATTGTGATAAGAAGTTTATGCTTGAATTTCTATACTAAATCAATTTCTAACACCTGATACATTTAGATAATTGGTTTACACATCAGATGTATTTTTAGTAGAGGTGTGTTCAAGAGTTGGAACCGGGCTGCTTTTATCGGCCCGGCATCGCATTTACTCGAAAAAAAATGGCCCGGGTCCGGCCTGGGCCCGGACCGGATAAATTCTTCATCAGGGCCCGCGTGACAAAGTTTGTCGCTTTGTGCACTTGACCACCCTAAATATAAATGTCGGTTTCGATTGGGTAGGTGTAGTTGCCTTGAGAATCACCGTAAAAAGGTGATTTTTGATTACATGATTGTGTACTGCAAGGCATGTGCACCAACTGTAAGCAAATTGATTATGCTTACTGTTGAGCAGTAAGGTGAATTTTAAAACATTCAATATCTAGTAAATTTTCACTTGATTGAAACATTGTGGATCTTTTGTCCATCACATTTAATGTTATTATGCCCGCCGCATCTGACATAATTTCCTTAGATGAATAAGTGTACATGTACTAAAGAGTCACTTCATTTGCCAAATGAAAAAGCATTACAGCTGCTACAATTATAGCATATTTAAAGTGAAGTGGTGTCTCAAGTTTCCGCTTATGGATTCAAATAATTCAACTAACTTGACCCACAAATAAAAGTGCTATTTGTTAATTATTTCAAAATATCTTTCCAAAGTTGCAATGAGATGGAATCGAAATGAGAAGAAAAGCTCAATGCTATCATGTATGGGAATTGGTTTGAAGTCTCGTCATCTATGTCATCTTAAAAACCGCCTACATGTTAACAAATTCCATTGCCAAGTTTTTTTGTGATATAGAAGATAATTCAGTCATTATTTCCATTTTGAAGTCTAAAATTTGACAGATACTGCGCGCCTAAATCAAGGTGACATCTTAGAGGGATTCCTGTAAGATTCTTCCAGCATTCTAAATTCGTTTGTGATCAAATATTTTCTGAATTCGACAAGTTCATTCGGAATATCAGAGATGATTTATTCCTGTCATGAAGCTGAAATGCAGGTATTTTCAATCATGTGGGTCGCAAGCTTTTAAGTGCAGTGATTGACTAATAAGTTCCAGTTAGAGACACAGAGAAATCTGTACACAGACCGCGCCCATGTGTTGTTTAAGTCTCTTTTCTGGAACAAGAATTTCTGTTCGGGGGACATTCAACAATAATGGAGCAATTTCCTTTCGACTTTACATACTCTAAGTAGTAGAGAGCTACTGACATTTTTATTCCTAAATTCACACACGAGCTTCTTATTAATTTTAATTTATAGATTGTCACCCAAAATCACCAAAGCGACAATTCTTAAGTTGTGATTCTAGTCGTCTTGAAAGTTATGGAGCGTCAAACATCACAAAATCCCATTTGTTTACGTAAATCCATGTACTTTTGAGTTTGGTACACTCAATAGCGTAATGATCCAACATTCATTTAAAAACTCTGAATGAGATTTGTCATCTTTATGATCATGAATGCACTTCCGGGGCAGAGGTCTCCAACGGCAGGCAGAAATGCGACATTCATGTGAGTGGCAGGTTGACCCACAGAAATTGACAGGTCGTCTCTTCTTCTGTTTGACTAGAAAGGAAGCATTGGAACATGCAACACTTATAAAATGGCACAACTATGAGCAACCAGTTCAGCATTAAGTGCGCCAAACTCTGCGAAGTTTCAGTGACTGCTATCATCTGAATCACAGACGCCTGCTAAAGAGACACAGACGATGTGAACTTCTTCACAGAAGTTTGTGAGTGTTTTTCGTGTGCCTGCTATCTTTCCAATAATAATCGAAATGACCAGCATGATCAAGAAAAGCTTTTGCTCAATGATCTGAATTCTTCGAATCTGAACGAATCGTGGCAATAGGAGCATTTTGAAGGTATTGAGCAATAAGCAATGAGAAAGCGACGTGCGACTATTTTTCTTATCTCTGTAAGGCATTAATAATTTCTTTTTGCCCATTTACTAAGTTCCTGCATGTGCCATCGTTTTGAATCAGTCTGCACTTCCAGCAAAGTGGCACGCTTAAACAATCTAATTCTGTAGCTTGACCAATTTTCTCTTTGAGAGAATGAAAACGTCATGACAATCGATGTTGCTGTTGCCGATAAACAAACAGACTGTCATATCTGCAACAGTAACATCGATTGTCATGACGTTTTCATTCTCTTACAGAGCAAATTGGTCAAGCAAGCAATTACGAGGAATGTCGTTTTTCTGCCTGCTGTTGAAGACTTCTGCCTTAAAAGTGCAATCATAATCATAAAAATGACAAAATTCATTCTGAGTGATCAAATGAATGTTGAGTCATTGCGTCATTAAGTGTACCGAACTCATAAGTATGGCCTACATGGATCTAAGCAAGTAAAACTTTGTGATACTTTTTGTGATATTTTTTATACTGATGCTGGGTGACAATCTATAAATTAATGAGAAGCTCGTGCGCGAATTTAGGAAGAAAATGTCAGTAGCTCTCAAACTGAAGTGATTGCATGCGAGCATTAACGACCCGATACTTCTCCTGCGATCAATCACTTGAAAATGATGTGTTCAATGTAGTATCTATTAAAATTCTTACACTTGGCTTTATATTTTCCTATCTGTTACTAAATCATCTTGTTTAATTGATCCAGATGTAAATATCGCATCGAAGAAGTCACCAAGCTTAGTATCTCCTCGTACAAATACCATCCTCCAATAATTTGTTCATTAATGTCATGTTCAGGAAATTCGTTATTCGCCTGTTTACCATACACATTTTCACCTGATTGTGTGATCGCATATAGCACATTTCACGCCCTTTTACGGAATTCATGCATTCCTTTAAGCCAAAAGACAAATTCCGTTGACTTCAAGAGAGAAATCGATATTCTATTAGGGACATGCATTGCAGGTTCACACTCAGTTTTATTCGCAAGAAGTCTGTAAATCCGATGGAAAGCAAATTGAAGCTTTCGGTGAAATTGAGATTCTCGTTGTTTTCTGACTAAATTAGAAGTAGTAAGTATAAAACCATAATTTTTGGCATGGAACGTCTGCGGGTTATCTCCTGTCATGTTCATCCACCTTTGTGTAGGAAGCTAAAATAATTCAGAATTAGCAAGAAGCCTCCCAATGTCGGCAAACACATCATTTTGGTCAACTTTAGACACATTTAGCCGCATTCTCAAATGTCGTTTTCCTCGAAAGCTTAAATTTTTTTCCCGCTATGTTTACATGACTAGCCTATTCTCCTTTAATCCTGTCTCGCAAGAAGAGATGTGTAGATTCGTAATAACCGAGGTATATACTGTACAACAATTCATTATTCTGTGGAAGTCTCATAGTAGGCCTCGTTCCCTGCAGAAACCAGTCAGGAGGCCAGAATAGCAATATTAAGCAATACTTTGGAAATCATGAAAGGGAGATCCCGATGCGTTTTTATAACCCTGTACGGATCGGGTTAAAGAACAGTCAGTTTGGAAGGCGCTTGAATAGGATGGATGTCAAAATAATTAAATAGGCTTCATGAACTTCTCCTGAATTGCTATGTAAATCAAGTTTTATGAAGTGTTGAAGTCTTATACATGTTTCTTATAAATTTTTGCAGAAAGATTGGAATCCTGTTCCCTCATTTGAGCAAATGAAAAGCCATATTCGACGACTGAGAGCGAGAGCGAGGAGACACAATTGAGGATGAAATATTTCGATGCAAGGAGACACACCTGGATCTTTTTTGTAATGCTCTGATGATTATTTCCATTTTTAAGCGACAGTTCAATATTTATGAGTTTATGATAAGCAACATGACAGGATTAAAATACCTGATCGACAGTCATTTTTGGCTATGTAATACAAAAATCTAATTTGAATATGTTGTCAGAACAAACAAGTGCAATATGTGGAAAGATGATGCCTGTAGACGTATTTTTCCAATAAGTATTTCACAAAGATTTCTGACAGATATGACAGTGATGTTGAAAAGAACCTCTTGACATGTATTATGCCGATGGACATATCAACACAATTTTGAAGTAAATGTATTTTTTTGTTTTGAAATAAACTCTGGCCGTGTTCTCCATCTTTTTGCAGAGACATGATTTTGTCATAACAAGAACCAAAAAAAATAGTTTGGGGGATTTTGAATTGATGAAATTTGTTCAATTTTTCCGAAATTGCGCTTATTCCTTTTTTTGGGTTGACTCATAGAATGCGTTATTCTTTAGAACTGCTGTGCTGTTTCATTAGACTTGACTATAACCATCTTGTGTAGCATTTGTCGCGTCAGCCAATAGTCTCTACATTTTTCTTTGATTGCAATAATCATAGCCCAATAGTAACAACATGGAAATGACGATTTCAAACATTTATAGTTTACTTGTGTTTTTGAAGAAAGCCAAGAGGATAACAATTCTTTCTCCAGATATTGGTTATCAACAAAAACTTTCTTTCTTTCACTTGTGAACATGAATCAAATGATGCTTTATCCTTTTTGGACGTTTTGACTGTTCGAAATGAGTATGGCAATGTTAATGCAAAGATTTTTAGAAAAAACGTCACATCTGTTCATACCGGCTTTCACAGTTTTCTTCAGATATAGTACAAGATTAGCATTGTAAGAATTTTATTTTATAGAGCGCTATGTCTTTGCTCTTCGGAGTTTTTGGAAGAGGAGTTGTTGCTGTTGAACCATTATCTTGAGAAAGAATGGTTATCCTCTTGATTTTCTCAAAAACAATTTTATGGGGATGAATTAGCAAGGTCAGTTTGCATTCAAGTTATGAGATTGTGTTTTTTATATGCTTCCTCAGGCATGGGCAGGCCTTCCTAATCGCTCACTCGGTTTGGCTGACCTGGCCTCGCCATGTGGCACAAGTTGGAAGTAAGGGGCCGAAATTTAGCCTTTTCCAAGCATGTGGTTCCTCCCTGATGACTCCCTACACAGCTATAAAATTCTAGCTTCCGTAGTTTTGTGCTTATCTTCATTTGTAACTATGGCTGGCATTTCGTTACTAGTTTTAGGTTGCATTTTCGTCTTTCGACTGCAAAAAGAAAAATACTACTTAAATTTTATAATTTTTCTCCTTCTGCTGTCATTTTGGTCTTGCTACTTTGTCCATTATACTCTATATCAGGGTAAGGATCTCAAAGTTTCAATATCAAGGCTTTCGTTTAAGCCAATGTCTTCCTGCATTTCCTTTAAGGCATTCAATTTACCTTGTATTTCTTCCATTTCTGGAACAGGTTCCTGGATTTTCCAAGCTTTTAAGTATGACGTGCTTGATGTAATCGATGAAAATGTAAGGAAATTTTCTAAACATGGTCATCTACTACATGCCTGGGCAAAATTGATCAGCGTATTTGATTTATGTAAAATTTGCAGCTGTCTGTGCAATCATGAACGATGTCGCTTAGTTTTCCTAAAGCCATTGACATGCTTAAGATCATGATTTTTACTATAATAGGATATTCAAATGAGTCTGCAACTACCTGTGACACAATTTGCATTTGGTGTAAGAAAAAAAGCGGATTTTAGATGAAAATGGAGAAATTGAACAAAATTTGCGTTTAAAATCTAATGTTTTATCTTATTCTGAAATAGGCATACTAAACTAGATCTTCAGTATAATATTTCTCTCATACTTCTCACAATATTTCTAAGTATTTCTTATGTTATGATTCAAGTTTCAAATCTTTATGTACACATAATTTGTAATGCCCGTAATCAAGCCTCAGTGCGAAAATTTGAGTTGCTTATAAATTTGGTTAGTTTTTATTTCTTGATTTTGCGCGGAAGAATTTGATTTTGAACTAAACCAAATTTTAAACCAAAAAAAGTCTTCTTTCAGTTTGATGGCGGTTAATTTAAGTGATAGAAAAAACACTTAAAGACTGTCGGCAAACTTTTTTGACGCTGCAGTTTAATAAAGTTTACATGTAGATAAGATAGATTCACATAGAACATGCAGTGTTGAAATGATATTTTGCCTTGCATTCATTCTCTGATAGTTTGACATGACGAATTAGACAACTTTGGCGGAAATTCCAGCGAACTCGTTAGACCAAGCGAATGTCGGTAAATAAATACTACAGAAATAATCCCAATTCAAAATGTAGCGTTCGGGAATTTCCTCTAGGTATCATTCATGCATCGTTTAGGCATTACAATGTCATTTACAATACATAATTATTGTTAGCATGAATTAAAGCGAATTCATCATGAGTCGCCCTATACATTTTGAGAGAAAATGCATGTACAGCCCACACTAAATTGATCATCATCGCTTGACAACTTTGGAGAGCAAGTGGCGATGGCACCAAAAAAGACCTACTTCTCTTGCATTCAAGTCTATACAAAATTCAACAGAAAATCAAATTAGTATATCAAAGAATCCATGCATCACAGAAGGGTTCTTTCTTTTGTGGATGAAATAATCATCCGAGAGAAAATTGTCCAGCCGAAGATTCAGTTTGCAGTTACAATGTAGAAAAGGGAGCGAGTTTTATAAGGCGAAAAATAATAAAAGTAACTCAAAGTGTAGGCATTCCCTCGTGCCTTCAATCATTTGCACAACAAATCGAGAAATAGAAAACAAGGTGATCCACTCATCGATAGCCATCGACAACAGACATACAAAGCAAGTTTTCATAGATCCTGGATCAGTCTTCTTTGCCAAGGAAAAGCAGCTTTCATTACACCCGAGAAACCATTAACTCAAATCGCCGAGCAAAAGCGATAGCATATCCATTGACTGATGTAACATTGAATGAATTCACATACTCATCCAAATTAATCGCATCCAAGTCGCTGGTCGCTGAGGCTATCATCGGCATAGACATCTTCTCAAAGCACAGTTGCTTTGAACTCAAAGCAAGTGGTTCTTTGCCTCAGCTTACATGCTTGATGTTTCCTTCGATGAAGATCACTCCTAAGGATATTTCTCTTCTGGTTATCCGATAATTTGCGCCCAATGACAGCAAAATAAAGATAGATATATACAGTCCATTGGCGGGCGCGATTCCTAATCGCACGACTTAGTGCGATTCTGAATATTCTGAGATTTGCATCAGGATGATGGACAGATACATTTTGACACACACATTGAGTTACATTGCATGAATAGTTACATTGTTATTGCATAAGAAGTCAAGCAATTTACACTTAAACACTTGACAGAGCTGAAGACAGCGATTTCTTCAGGAAGTGCGTCAAAGCAATCACAAATTCTTTGGGAGAAAAAATTAAGCCGAGTGTTGCGATTGCACGGTTGTCTGTAGAGTTTCAAAGAGTGACTATGAGTGTTTGACGCATTTCGGATGAAAAAAGTATTTGGATCACAGGGGGATCACATTGGAGGATGGTAGATCTAAATGTCTTAAAATTGATAGCAACACACGAGAGGTGATTTAATATAACCATTTTTCAAAATAATTGAACACTCTCTATTTTTCTTTAAAGCCGAAATGTAAATATATTCAAGTAAAATAACATAACATGTGCCCAACGTTTCGGTCGTCTTGACCTTTATCAAGGGTTACAACAATGCGAAAAGGCAAGATGCTTGACAAGCTTTTAAATAGAAAAATAGAATACGGTATTAAATTGAATGATCGCTCACTGCCTCAATATTGTTCGTGCTTACGGTTCAGAGTTGGTTTCAGTAAATCGATGAAATTAGCTTCAGAAATTCTAGTTCTGACAGGATTATTTTGATGGTCAATCATCTCTACAAAGAAATTCTTTATAGTCATAGCAACGTTATTGTGCTGAGATCGAATATGTTGAGATAATGCACTTTTCATATCTCCATAACGTATACTGCGTTCATGCTCGGCATAGCACGCAGAGAAAGTTCTATTAGTACATGTAGAACCAACATAGTTATCGTTACAGATTTTACAATTGAAACAATATACCACATATCTACTCTTACAGGAATATTTATCTGGCAGAACATCGCAAATACTGCAATTGCAGTCGTAATTATTACAGAAAGTATCTGTATTCATGAAATTGTTAATAGATTTTCCCGGTTTCTATTAACAATTTCATGAATAATGATACCTATCTGTCCAGAGAAATTTAGAAGTCTATGTATTGAAAGAGGAGACTTTCATAGACTTCAATCATTTCAATCAAAGATTTCTTCATCTCTTCATTATCTGCTACTATTATAGAAGTACTAGTAGAACCATAGTAGTACTAGTAGTACCATAGAACTTTCTATGGTATTGTTAATTTCTATGTCTGCTACTAACAGTGATCAATAAGAGCAATATTCATAGACTTCTCAAGAGTTACATACAATAGCATTATATCATGGATTTTGCTGGCAGAAATATCAGACAGTCTCGGCTGCTAGCGCAGCCTCGCCTATGTCTGATATTACTGCCCTAAAAATCCATGATATAATGCTACATTGTTTCAAGTGTAAAATCTGTAACGATAGATATGTTGGTTCGACATGTACTAATAGAACTTTCTCTGCGTGCTATGCCGAGCATGAACGCAGTATACGTTATGGAGATATGAAAAGTGCATTATCTCAACATATTCGATCTCAGCACAATAACGTTGCTATGACTATAAAGAATTTCTTTGTAGAGATGATTGACCATCAAAATAATCCTGTCAGAACTAGAATTTCTGAAGCTAATTTCATTGATTTACTGAAACCAACTCTGAACCGCAAGCACGAACTACATTTTTACTGAGTAAATAGGATTGTCCGCCGATATTTCACATGTCACTTTTCTATGAAAGTCGTTCATATACACTAAATTCCAGAAGACTTGTCGCACTAGGCTATTAGCTAGCATGGTCATTCGAGACATGCATTAATCATAGCAGTAGAAAGTCAATAGATAATGGCAAGCATTGGATGGCAATATAGATATCTGCGCATCTGCTTCCTCTATAGACAAGCAACCATGATATCAACTGCATGCATTATCTCTGTCATAGACAAGTGAGATGAAAAGTTCTTTTATATCAGCTATTGTGTTCTGATGTTCTGTGTTACTTAAAAGTTACAACGCTATGAAGATGAAGGTTGCACTGCATTCCAGTAAACTCCAGAAAGAAAACAATGCGTATCTTCGGGGCCTTGCTGTAGGATTATCAATGAAAATGCTCAAAGTAACAGAAATTGCCAAGATGCTAAAGGTTGATAGAAGAACAATTCAACGATGGAAAAAGAAACATCAAGAGCAAGAATTTTGTGATAAGCGAACAACTGGTCGACGAAGAAAAACCACCCACCGCTCAGATCGCCTTCTAACACGCTTGGCTAGAAAGCACAACTTTTCTTCGGCAAAGGAGCTCAGAAACATGTGGAAAGAGCGAGTGAGCCTACAGACTGTCTACAGAAGACTGCGAATTGTTGGATTGAGGAAGCGTGCATCTTTTTGTGCCCCTTTGCTTTCCATCAATCAAAAGAAGTCTCGAGAAAGGTGGGCGATGAAAAAATGTGCTTGGAGACAAGCATGGAGAAATGTCATCTTCTCTGACGAATCTCGCTTTAGACGCATGAACAACGACAGGCGTGTGCGAGTATGGAGAGAAATGGGTCAAAGGATGGCGGAGAGAAACTGCAAGGCTTCAGTTCAAGCGATGGGAGGGTCTATCCACGTTTGGGGAGCCATCTGGTTTGGTGGAAGCAAGTTGACTATCTTAAAGAGCTTTGTAAACGGAAAGACTTATACCGATCTTCTCAAGCGATTTTTCGATGACGAGGAAACACCAAGCAATCACCTCTTTCAGGATGATAATGCTCCTGCGCATCGGTCTGTACAAGTTGAACGTTTTTGTTCCAGCCACAGCATCAGAAGACTTGACTGGCCTTCAAGATCTCCTGATCTTAATCCTATAGAGCACCTGTGGGATCTCATGAAGCGTCGGATCAGTAAAAGAGGACACATTGACTCCTTGAAGAGCCTAGAAGAAGCGATTGTGGAGGAGTGGAACGCAATTCCTGAATCCATCCTCAACAGTTTGATTGACAGTATGCAGAGAAGAGTTCGAGCTGTGATCATTGCCAAGGGAAGTCACTCCCGGTATTAGTGTGCCCTGGCATCCTTGCCATTTAATGTGGGAATATATGCTGTTCATATTTATTGTAAAAGATCAAAGTTTTTATTGTGTCTTTCTCAAGCTATCGAAGTGCGGCAAGTCTTTTGGAATTTAGTGTCTCCAAATCCAAATTAGACGGCCTTAATTGCTTGATTAAGGCCATAGAAATTGATTAAGGCCGTCTAATTTGCTATGTATTACCATTGAGGTAAGAGCACTTCACCGTCCATCTTCGCATTCCCAGTGAAAATGACATTGAAGTGATTCCTATGGTTCACAATTTGGACTCGTAGATATCTCAAGCTTTACATACTTCAATATTCTGAGCTGCATGGGCTATGTAGGAAATTGTCATAGATTTGAGTCTTTTGTAGATCAAAATCTTGTATGTTTGATGTCATAGATTTTAGGTTCAGTAACAATGCATATAACTATATATGCATGTAACTACGCGCCGACGATTTAGGCTGTCATTTGAAAGGTAATATATCTTCATTGAGGCAGTGAGCGGTCATTCAATTTAATACCGTATTCTATTTTGCTATTTAAAAGCTTGTCAAGCATCTTGCCTTTTCGCATTGTTGTAACCCTTGATAAAGGTCAAGACGACCGAAACGTTGGGCACATGTTATGTTATTTTACCTGAATATATTTACATTTCGGCTTTAAAGAAAAATAGAGAGCGCTCACTTAATGTATTTTGAAAAATGGTTGTATTAAATGTCTTAGTCGTTCTTCGTGTGGAATGGAAGTTAAGCCATGAATATTCCGAGTCAAGCGCCGTTGCACACGTTCTTTCTGAACAATGTCTTTGGATAAGGATGGATTCCAAACTGGGACGGCATATTCCAGATGTGGGCGAACTAGGGAGGTGTAAAACTTCATAAGTGCTTTAGGGTCTCTTGACATGAAAGTCCGCAGGATGGCAGGAAGAGCGTTGTTGGCTTTCTTGACACAAAGGATGGTGTGCCGTGAGAGTTTGAGATCCTTCGAGATGTGGATTCCAAGATCTTTCACGCACTCAGACCGCTGGGTTGAGTCTCCTTCCATCTTGTAGTGAGAGCCAGGATTGCGATGTCCAAATGAGATAATTGAACATTTTTCTGGATTCAAATGCAGTTGCCATTCCTTCGACCAGATGGCTACCGCGTTGAGATCAGATTGCAGTAGCTGGGCGGATTGTCCTGGATCAGAGCGCTTAATTTCACTGTACATTTTGATGTCATCTACGCATTTAAGGACAGTGGAATTCACTACTGTGTCATCGATGTCATTAACGAAGGCGACAAAAGATCCGATCCGATAACTGACCCTTGATGGATGCGAGAAATCATAGCATAAGGCGATGAGTGTATTCCGTCAGCAACAACACTCTCCGATTTTTCACTTAGGAAGTTCTTGAGAAAAAGAGAGAACATTACCTCTTATACCCAAAGAAGACGGCTTAGAAATGAGTCGAACATGAGGAGCAAAGTTGAAGTTGATGATCATGTGCGAAAACCAGATTGAGAGTTCCTGATGATGTCTGTCCCAGAAATTCCAAAGATAATCACGAGCAACCCACTCCATTAGTTTGGAAGCGGTACATGTCAGGCTAACGGGACGATAATTCTTTGCATTCTTACGACTGCCTTTTTTATAGATGGGGTTACAAGTGCATGCTTTCAGTTTTGAGGAATATTTCCTATAGCAAAAAAATGTGTTAAAGAGATGGGAAAGTTGAGGCAGTAAAATTGAAGCAGCTTCTTTAAAACAGATGTATTGAAGACCAACTGGTCCGGGGCGGAGGTTCTACTTACTTGCTAAGTGAGAGAGAATTTTGTCAGGATGGAAAATTACTGATGAGAGGCAATGGTGAGTGCTGGATTTAATAGAAGGGATAGGGAAAGTTTCAGATGTGAAAGCAGATTGGTAAAAGTTGCCCAAGATTTGAGACATGCGTTTGGAATCGTAAGTTATCTGGCTTGTAAAACGGTCCATGAAAGGGCCAATGGTACCTCGAGTCTTTTGCTTGGACTTGGCATAATTCCAGAAATGCTTGGAATTATATTTTGGTCTAATAGACAAAATTGCCTAGTAGGTCTAATAGGCAATTAATTCAAGTCATTTAACTTACAAAAGCATTTACAAAGTATTGACAAACATATTTACATGTTTTGCAGGCTATGAGTGTTATTGTTGCTGGGTTCGGCTCATGGTGTGCAATGTACATATTTAGTGCAAATCAGGCATAAATGCTGTCATCAATAAATTTGCATGATTTCAATATGGAGTTATCATATTGTAACATAAGGACTTACTATACTTGACAACTTGATCAATATCAAGTTAGTTTTCGCTATCTCACCGTAGCAGCCTGCGTTCCAGTGGGTCAGCAATTTCCTGCCTTACAAGTTGCATATCCACTAGTGGCGGACGCAGTTGATCGATTCCGATTGATTGGTCGTGCGACGGAATCAATCGCACGATTTTTTTGTTTTTGGAGTTCTCCTATTTACTCTTTCGATGCTTCAGATAATTGCACTGAATAGAAGATTGAAGCCTACGTAGGCTTACCTATGGGTGCTCGCACTGAGATCATGCGATTAAGACAGAGTTATCGCGTGACGTGATTTTCCATTCACACACCACAGTAAATCTCTATGGGATTTCCCACATACCGCAGGAATGCATTATTTATTTACAATAGCATTGAATATGTTCGTATAGTACACGATTTATAAGAATCAAATATAAGTTGTCAAGTAAAAAAGTGGCGGAAAGTAAGTGCTTGTAGTTCGGTTGTCTCCCGTTCGATTCAGATGACTTTTTGTTTACAAATGCCAAATGCCCATAAATTTTTGCATGGATTCCTAGATGTTGGTGACCAATATAATGGTCTATGGTCTTTGTCTGTTAAGTTTGAAGTCTGAATGTTTTGTACATTTAGCTCAAATGTTGTGTTTTTCCAGTACCGTAGCAAAATTCAAAGCATCGGAGATGTTGATATGGAATTTCTATCCAAGGACTACTACAATTTCTATGTTGTGAAACATAGAAATTGTAGTAGTCCTTGCTCCATCGACGTCGATGTTCCATCTATCCACAGACTTCTTAATGTTAAGAAGTCTATTATCCATCCGACTTTAAAATCTAATGTTTTAGTGGCCATCGCGGAGTAAAATGATTTTTTTGGTTTAAAATTTGTCTTAGTGGCCCTTCTTTCGAGCAAAATCAAGAAATAAAAACTAACGAAATTTATAAGCAACCTGCAAGGTCAGGGACCCTACATTGCAAAATGGCCCAGATCTTAACTGATTTTTGGATGATGAAAATCAAATTTAATCAACTTTCCTTATTAATTACAGTGAATTTGATTATGATTGATGACTGATTAAATTTTCAAAACCTTGATTATGATTGAGATTATGATAAGCATCAAAAAGTTAAGTGATGAAGATTTTGATTGATTAATCCAGCTCAACTTCTGACCACTGTTTCGTTGCTCTCTGTGTTACATGTCTTGGTGAACGCTCCGTGTCTTTTCACAGAAAGCTCCAGCATTCGATCAAAAATGTCTAAATAAGCGTAAAGGCAATCCAATTTGATTGACATTTTACAACCAAACTGTTCGTAGAGCTTTACAATAAGCTCTCATCAGTCAGGTTCTCATAATGGTCGTCTTTGATTTCCAAGAAAACGTTGAATAATGATGTCCATTGGAAGTGAATCAAAAGTTGCTAAAATATTGATCAATAATCTTTTTGTCTTCATAATTGTCATAATATTTGTTAATACCGATGAAAGTAATCGCAAAAGCATTCAATCTTGAATGCGAATTTTTTTTGACGATCCCTATTATTCAATCGCCATCCTCAAGTTTCCTTTCCGTGTTTAATCAAATTAATGCATTCGATAATAAAGGACGATATTTGGGAAGATTCACTACTCACACCAGATACACATTATATAATACCCCAGCAATCTGTTGCTCGATTGTTTAACATAGAAGAATTAAGATTTTATGAAGGTTTGATCATTACAATCTACATATTATGCAACAGATTTAGGTATGCAAGCATTCCTGATAAGCAACCTTTATCACAATCCTCTTCTTTGGCAGTGCTGGATCTCCAAGATTACATTTGATAATTCCAGAAGAATTTCAATTAACTCAGTATCGAAAGTCTCATACGGCACAAGTTTGTCTTTATTTCTTCGAGCGCTGTACACTTTCTGCTGTATTTTACACACTGCACTATTGCAGAATGTTTAGACTTACTTTAGAGCCGCCAAAATGGCAAAAAGTAGCAGAATTATGTGTGATGAAAGAAAATAATCTCGAACGTCATCCATAATTATAAGATGGCTAATCGACATGTCAAACGTAGGCCTACAGAGAAACTGGTCAAATCAGAAATTTTCTTATTGTCAATGCTTGATCGAAAGTAAATATTCAGAATACAAATTATCACCTAATAATCATCGTTACAGTAGGACACACAAATATGATCCTATCGGCTTGAATGATTCTATAGTGATTTGCCCTTGCTGAAGTTCTGGACTTGTCTCTGCTTATACTCGTAGTTCATTATTTTCATGTTTTCTGTCTAAAGATCAAAGATGCCAAGTACTATATCACAGCAGTTTAAAAACACTATCTACTTTAGATTGCGACTGTACGCTGTCAGCTGCCTGATGGGAAATATTCTGGCCGACCGAAACTGACTTCCCGAGTCAAATCGCAGCATCATCAGTGTGGTCAATAACTATCTCTCTACCTCCTTATCTGATGTTTCAACAGGTTCAAATATTTCCAGAACAACTGCCTGGAGACGACTTAAGGTATATATAAAAGATACATTTGAAAAATATTGCAATTGGTGTGTACAAACAACATGTGCCATATGCACATAATCATATGACGTTACCGCGACACTCCTGCCACGACAATATCATGGGGACATTAAACACTCGCGGTAAAGTCAAAATTGTCACCTAATGAATTGTTTATGTACACTTTATACACAATTTATAAAAACTAGATCTCTTCGCACATCTTCGTTGATTGTTTGATTCTCATCGCCTCGGTCTCGAACAACACATTTTTAGATGCTGACAATGACTCGAACATAGGGTGCTTATTTCTGCGGTGTCCAGTAGAAATAAGCACCTTATGGAGTCGTAATAGATCGGCAAATTGGAACTGTGTGAACGATACAAAGCTGAGATCACAGTGGTCAGTCAAACCTTGCAAGTGGAGGAATCATTGGTCACGTGCTGTTTGGTCGGACGAGGTAGTTCCATTGAAATTCAAAGATGGACGATTTCGCCTGTGACTGAAGTGTGGGCAAAAAATTCTTGATAGTTTTCTTCATCGAGGGGTCAGGAATATTATAGTAAACTGCTCATTTGAGGAGCCACTTGGACTCTTGGTGTAATGGGCGGATTTCATGTGATGAAGGAAAACATGAATTTCGAACGATGCGTTCGAGTGTCCGAAGAGCATGTTTATCATTTATCACTCAGTAGTCCAGTTCGTCAACAAATTGGTTCAGGTGATGATTTGAATCGATTGGCATCTTTGTTATGACATGAATGGAATCAAATTAATCAATAGGTGATCGAATATCGAAAGAGAATGACAACTACAGATTGTTTCATAAAAAATGGATCACCCTTAAACATCGCCTTAACTTCAACTTTGTCTAACTCCGCCAAACTTGAACGAATTTCTCTGAAATTTGGAAGATATGTCAGTTGTGCTTGCTAATATCATTGTTAGAAATTTCAAGCATGAATATTGAGTTGTTTTCCTGTTATAGATAAAAAAGTAGTAGATAATTTGATCTTCATTTAGCAATGTTACACAAAATCATACCTCACTCTTATAAAATTACATTTGTTTCCTTTGTTATGTAATATGTTGTTCTACAAGCCAAAAGCTATCAAGCAAAGCAAAAATAAAGAAAATCGGTCAATCAGAGCCAGTATAGCACCATTATTCATCAACAATAATGTAACTGCTACATGTGATTAACTGGACTTCATGTTCCATAGCTTTCTGACTTCGTTGCGGTGGTGTTGGCAGCACTCCTGATTGCTTTGAGCTAGAAATCTATCTCTTACCGGTTGAAAACAATACAAAGCACAAATGAACAATAACGAGATCGCATTCACAAAAGGCAAAGTGTCAGCCTTGCTAGAACTAGGGTTTTCTTTGCGAGCTACAAGCAAGCGACTAAATGTCCCTTAATGTGCATCGAGGGCATAATGATGATTTTCGACTCTGTCGTAAAGAGGGCTCTGGCCGTCCACGCAAAACATCCAAACGTAGAGACCGCCATTGAGATTTGTTGAAGTTGATCCAAGTCTCTCGTTAACTGAGATGGCTGCACTAGACTCGTCTATTTCTAAGTCCACTATTCGTAGAAGACTTATTGAGTCGAATTTCAAGAGCTGTAAGAGGCCCTCTCAGATCGAATTATCAGATCAGCATACAAAAAGACGTCTCAGATGGGCAATGAGTCATTGTCACTGGCGAAATCAATGGGATCGGGTTGTCTGGTCTGATGAGGCATCAGTCCGTCTGAAGGATAGTGATGGTCGATTGAGATTATGGATAAAATCTGATCAGGAAATTCCGAGACATTTACATCGTCCCCGGGTACAAGGT
Organism: Prostheceraeus crozeri; assembly: GCA_907163375.1. Lineage (NCBI taxonomy): Eukaryota > Metazoa > Platyhelminthes > Polycladida > Euryleptidae > Prostheceraeus > Prostheceraeus crozeri. The sequence goes on along the minus strand of CAJQUW010016820.1, from coordinate 137,536 downwards.
GGTGCGACTCTACTGATTTGGGCTGGCATTTGGACCAATGGCCGCTCTGAACTTCACATACAGCAAGGACATGAAAACATGAAAAATGCTTTCTGTATCATACTTATGTTTTATTTAGTCAAATTTTAGGATGATCCACTTTTTATGAAACGGACTGTAGTAAGTCAATAAAAGACACCAACACCCTTGATTCCCAGACCACACTCGCCTGACATAGGAATCGAATCGAAGTCCGCGGTGGAGACGAGCTCCCACCTTCTTCACTAAGCCACGCTGACGGTACAAAAGGAATGCTCTTGAATCTTTCTCTGCGAGTGAAGGCAGAAGTCATCTCTGGGTGATATTGGTCTTGTCCTATATAACGCGTGATGAATTAAATGAAAGCTAAATGACGCCTCATTTAATTGTCATTAAAAGGATGCTGTCCATAGACGCGTCATTTATTTTGCTTCATTTAACGGTCATAATCTTTTAATGACAGGGTGTTCACGAACACGTCATAAAAATCATTCATTAATGGAATCTAAATGAAAGCAGAATATTTAAAGGAGGGTAAGACCTTCATTAAAGTATAACTGATTGGCATATCGAACCAGAGTTACAGATGGTGATATGGCCCTGAGGCCGAGTCCTCCACGTACCCGGTTCCATAATATAAAGGGTTCAAAAGAAAAGATTCTTCGGGTACTTCCAAGCGATTATTATTGCGTGTGCGACGTTTCGCCTCAAAGGCTTAATCATGTACGAATGAAGATGTACTGTTTTGAGATCCTGTTTTGAGAAAAACCTGATATAGAAGATAACCTGCAAATTGTGCTCGAAATACTATATCGGTGAGACATCAAGATTGGTAGGGACGCGCATAAAGGAACACGTAATGTCGAGTAATCCCTCTGCAGTGAAGGAACACTTTGTTTCTGACCATAAAGGACATTCAATGAATATTGAACGGGAGATCGTGCACCGAAATCTGAAAGGTTATGTGAAGAGAAGGAGCTTGGAAAGCAGATACATCAATGATGCTGGTAACCAAGCTATGAACAGACAAGAATCTTTCAACCATATGAACTTTTGCACATCCGCCTCAAGATTTTCTTAATGTTCATGGTACTTTTAATCTTTGTTATCAGTAGAATTTTTAACCTTAACATGTGCTCACGTGATAATTTTCTTTATCGATTTTCTTCGGTCGTATGATGTGAATGTTGCGCTGTACATCTTCATTCGTGCATGATTAAGCCTTTGGGGCGAAACGTCGCACACGCAATAATAATCTCTTGGAAGTACCCGAAGAATCTTTTCTTTTGAACCCTTTATAGAGTTACAGATGTTATTGAACAAGTCTTGTTGAATAATCTCTTTCAAAAGTATAACAGAGTCTATGAGACCATTTGCTTTCAGAATAAGCTAACCAAAGATCGAATCTTGGTCTTGGTTATACATACATTTATGTTCATTTTTTATAGTTGCGATATGCCAGTGAAGATCGTAGACAGACTGTACTATAGTAATAAGCATGAAAACACTACATCTTATTGCGTTGATATTTATTTATTCATTATTTATTTTATTTGATATTAATTTAATGTTGATATTTATTTCAGCAGGGATGTTCATGGGATGTGTTCCCCGTCCCATCCCACGAGATTTATCAGTTAACGTGCCATAGAAATCTTAATAGCCCACTAACCTTAAACATTCATTTTCAAAAGAACAGCTTGGTGTGTCAATCTGAAATTTAGCTACATGCATGTTCATATCCTAAATCAAGGCAGTCCATGTGCCTAGGTTCGCGTTCCAGACCCATCCCAGGCCCTCGGGCCCTCCCATGGAGCCCCATGTCACTGGCCGTTCCTGTATAAATTCGTCCATCGTCCGCTATGTTTGGAATAACTTTGTATTTGATGGAATACTCAGAAGAGAAAGTTGTCAATCTCTTTAGATATTCAATGTACTACGACAGACCTTACTACGATAGGTGATCAGGTATTAGATATGAAGCATGCCAAAGCGCAGCACTTGAACTAAAGGGAGACGAATTCTATTAATTACCCCTGTTACGAAAACTTGCTAATTTCTCCATAATATTGATGCTTTAACTATCCCAACTATTTATGAAACTTGCACATATTACCAGTCTGCTCATAAATTCCTGCTTATCTCCTCTTCAAGATGCAAAGATCTTCAAGACTCGGAGTCCCGGAGTCCTGTTATTTGGCCGAAGTCGGAGTCTTATCAAATGTTAGGACTCCGGTCTCCGGCCTATAACTAGACCAGAGATATAAAACAAACAAATTATCTATCCTCGTCACGGTCTTGATGCTACATTTCTCCGTCAAACAAAAGTACAGAGACAACACTGCAAAGCTAATAATGATAGAATAATAGTCGAGGGAATGACCCATGATATTGATAAAAGGATTGTCTTTTCACTCGGTGATTTAGCAGACAAGTCTCCCTGGCCTCGATCACACCTACGCACTTAAGGTCACATCAAATACCTTATCTTGATGCCACGAAATCTTGAAATCTACATGTCAGCTCCTCTCCACGATGCTTGTGACTCAATGTCCGTGGAGGGCCTGTTCTAGGGCATAAATCCTTCGATGAATGACTTACGATCTCGACTTATTATAAGGCTGATGTTCTCGATGACATCATACTCTTAAGAAGGAATAGGCTGATGGAATGCTGGTGACTTATTTAAACTAAGTGCATGGATCAGGAATGCGGAGTCCTATCATTTTGATAGGACCCCGACTACGACTCGGGGTGTCAAGTATCTGAAGCCTTTTTTGAAAAATTAACTGGTAGCCTACATCATAGATCATTATAGACCCACCTCAACCCACCTTTTAGTGATCATTGCTGTATCAATTATCAATCATTTTCGATGAAAGTTTATCAAATATCGCTTTCAGTTGGATGCATGCGACTCGGCTCCTCCCATCTTTTTGATGTGGGCTTCACACGGTTTTTCTCCAGTCTCTACCAGGCAGGAAAATCTTCATTCTTCTCCAAAAAAATATGACTATACCTTTGATTTTAATATGCGCTTTAGAGGAGCCATCACACACGATTAATGTGAGAGTAAGAGGCAATGTTCTCAAAAAAACTAGTATTTCATTTTTGTCTCTGATGTGACCTTTGGCGCGTAGGTGTGATCGAGGCTAGGAAGGCTTGTCTTCTCTACTAAATCACCGAGTGAAAAGACAATCCTTTATTCACTATCACGGTTCATTTCCTCAACTATTACAAGCTTTGCATCCAGCAGTGTCTCTGTACTTTTGTTTGACGGAGAAAGTTGACATCAAGACAGTGACAGCTTGTATTTGCTTTTATTATGTTTCGGGTCTATAGTTATAGGCCGGAGTCTGGAGTCCTATCATTTGATATGACTCCGACTCCGACTCCGCATCCCTGGCATGGATGATGATAACATGCATGATATGGGGGACATGTATAGTTTCTTGGGTACATCGCATTCTCATGTATGACACATTCAATTTCGTCAATTTTCACTTTCTGACCTTTCAATATGGTTATTATAGTTAATATAGTGTTGGGAATCTTCAGACGTAAAATGTATTCATTTTTATTATGGGATCTGTTTAAATTCAGTTTCACATTTTTAGCTATTCCACATTATGAAGAGGTGAGTATTGAAAGTAACATACTTTTACGCTTTGCCATATCAGCACAACGGTAAGATTTGCACTTTCGTGGAGACTACTTTTGCGGAATTGATAGATTACGTATACCGGTAAATAAGCACGCTGACTTCATTTTAATTTGCACATATATGGTAATCTTCTATACAGGCTACAAACATGGGAAAAACGCGACCAGCACTATTTGTGTGATTTTTTAAGCTATTAACTAAATAAATGAAGGCATGACTTTTTTAAATATTCGTTAAACCCATTTCAATTTCTTAATAAATAATGAAGCATTAAAAATACGAAAACGATGTGGAAAACTAGAACGAAATCTGTAAACAAAAGTGAAAACAATGACGAAATCTAAACGGACGAAATTTAAAATCTGTGACAAAAATTGCATTATTGGAGAGTCATAAACTAACGAGACTCTTTGTGGCAGGTGCAGAACCAGGGCTCACAACCAAGAGCTTTCTGTGAATAGTTCAAAGCACCATCATTTTGCTTTGAACACAATAATTGGGTCAGCGCGCCCAGCTGCAGAAAAACAAACCCACATAATCATATTTGATGTTGATCTTTCAATGTCCTGAGAGGATTTTATTCCATTCGCTCTCATCCACGTTGGCATATTGGATAGCAAGCCAACCTCTTTGCCGCCTTATATTTTCAGTTAATAGTTGTTTCTTTTCACAAGTCTCTTTGCGTGATTTAATTAAGGATCAAGAGCTCTGTAGAATTGGTTTACCAATAGCTGCATGTGTATTACTAAAAGATGTGACTAATATAGATATTGGAGTACTTGTTGAACTTGATAAATGAAAATAAATACGCCAGCTATGTCGTCAAGTGCACGGCGGTTGACTGCATATCATAAATCGTGGATAGCTACTTCTGAAAGTGCACTCAGGCAATTCCGTACTTTTCATGTCGTTTGCTTGTCATACTACTTTCCTTCCATCACTTTTAAATGACAATTTATTGCATATTCTTAGAAATTCATGCAGCTATTCAAGTAGAGGATACTACTTGCAAAATTGCAGCAGTTTTTGACAGTTAACCATTGACTGCGTTTTGATTTCCAGCAAAATCATGGATGGCTAGAGTCTCTCCCATCCATACTCAAACCATCCATGAGCATAATAATAACACTGTGTGACGCAAAATTTAGTTGACTACTTTTTTTCAACTTATTCAGTCAATTTTGAGACGAGAATCACGAATTTCAATGTCATTTTGCACCGAAAACGGTAGTTTTTGAGTTATTTGCATTCTAAGATATAGCAGGCTTAGGTAAAGGGGTATATTTGAATAAATTTGTCAGTAGGATAACTTACTGCAGTAAAGTGAGAATGTTACGCAAATCATTTCCAAGAAAGCACAGCTTTACCTACCCAGGCACCCACGTGACGCATCACGCTGGTTCAGATAACAATAGGGGGAAATTTCATTGGATGACTTCCGCTCTGAGCATCTAATGGGGACTTAGTTGTTAGATGATGCATCGACTGACAGCATTTCCCGTCGTGCCTAGCTTCGGATCAACGATGGCCTCTCGCAGATGCAAGTCGCATGCGAACTATTTTTGTTACGTTTGTGGATATTACATTCCGAAGAATCAATCCATTACGAAGATTACGGAAAAACAGACAAAATACTCTCAAGCCTACGAAATTTACTTCGGAATAAGCATTCATCAGGATATTGGAAAGAATTGGGCGCCACAAGTAATATGCTCCAGCTGTCGCACTATGTTGGAGACCTGGCTACGAGGAGATCGACAGTCCTTGCCTTTCGCAATTCCGCGTGTTTGGCGTGAGCCCAGGAACCACGATAGTGACTGTTATTTTTGTTCAATCGATATTACTAAATTCAGAGGAAGAAGGGATGCTCTAGATTATCCTGATATTGACTCGTCTCGTGCACCTGTGCTGCACCGCACAGCATTGAACTTCCTATACCTAAACGTCCGGACATTCTAGCAAGTGTGCCTGAACTACAGAATTCGGATTCGTCTAATGATGAAGTGAGCGGTTCAGATAGTGACTTTTCTATGATAGAAACACAGGAACCTCATTATCCCTCTCAAAGTGAGTTGAATTCTTTGATTGCTAGACTAAATCTTAGTATGAGACAAGCTGAAATTCTTGTTGGTACATTAAAGAGATGGGATATTGTTGGTGATGATGTACGAATAAGATCGCAAAGACAAAGGTATATTGAATTTGTGCAATTCTTTGAGGAAACAGATGGTTTCGTGTATTGCAAGGACATTCCAGGATTACTATCAACTTGTGGGTATGCCATGAGTGATTGGAGACTTTTCATCGACAGTAGTACTGAAAGTCTAAAAGTTGCATTACTTTGCAACTTAGGCCTTCGACCGTCTCTACCTGTTGGATTTTCACTGAGGAAGGAGACCACCTATGAGTCGATCAAAGTGATTCTGTCTTTACTGAACTATGATTTGTACAAATGGCCCGTTGTTGGTGATTTCAAAATCCTGAACTATTGTACCGGATTACAGTCAGGCTATACGAAATTTCCATGCTATTTATGCCTCTTCAACAGCAGAAAATCTGATGATCATTTCTCAACATCCTCATGGCCAGATCGGCCACAGCCTCATGTTTTTGGACAGTTCAATGCTATCAATCCTCCACTAGTTCCAAATGACAAAATCATACCACCCCCACTTCACATAAAGCTGGGGGTTGTCAAGCAGTTTGTTAAAGCTTTACACAAAAGGAAATCTCCTGCCTGTGAAATATTGAAAAACATATTTCCAAATCTCACTTTTGCTAAGTTGTCAGAGGGCGTTTTCACTGGTCCTGACATCAAAAGGATGTTTCGTTCTTCTGATCTAATCCTCTCTATGCATCGTTCAGAAATGGAAGCCTTCTTGGCTATCAAAGACGTAACGGAAAATTTCTTGGGGAAACACAGATCTCCTGACTATCAGCAGCTTGTTTCGAACATGCTTCAGAAAATGGAGGTGATTGGTTGTAGAATGTCAACTAAACTTCACTTTCTTAAATGTCATTTGAGTGTTTTCCCCGAAAATTGTGGACTGTTTAGTGATGAGCAAGGTGAAAAGCTTCACCAACTGCTGAAGTCGCATGAAGACAGATTCAGGGGAAAAAACTCCATCAATATGATGTCGGACTATATTTGGAAAGTTGTAAATAATGCAGACTAACTCATGTTTTGAAAATATAGCATGAAAGTAATGTCACTAAGTGTTTTGTTCTTTTGTTGTCCTATAAAAGATGGTTTTTATATCAACAAAACCAACACTTCTAAAAATCTATTTTGATGGAATGTGATAAATATATAATACGTCGTACAACAATATACGTACATGTATGTAGGGCCTACATTTCGCATGTACAGGCCAATATTGTAAACGTCAGCAGTTACTAGCATGCATGTACAATTATGTACATGTATGTTAACCGCATAAGTTGTACAAATAGGTAGCGCAAAAAGAAAATATCACCACGTGCAAGATTAAAAAGTAGGTTTACTCAATTTGGTCTAATATGACCATAGCGTTTCATGGTGTCGTAAACATTCTTATTTACCCGACAAAAACAAAAATAAATTGTAGTTATTCGATTTGATGCAATAAGTAGGACCTACCGTATATAGATAGGTCTCTAATTTTTGGTATCCATAGGACTACTAAGAGTTGGATATCCTATTTAGCTTAATGAAAATTATGCTGATTAAGACTATAGAAATGACTAATACCATGATATCATGTAAAGTACGGTTTTCATTGAGAAACCGAACTCAGATTCGGGTTTTTCGACATCGAATTGACCAGAAACACTATAAAAAGTCACTCAACTACAAAAAAAATTTTTTTTGTCACACAGTGTAATTAGGCCTACTGAAATTGAGTATTTTTCTCATATTCCGGATGAAGTTACGTAAACGTGATCTCTTGTCATTTAAGAGGATATTTTGCTTCCTGATCTCTCCAGAAACACCAGTCACTGTAAACTGTCACCTCCTAAAATCGAAGAAATCTGCATCCTAAAGCACGACACACTAGAATTTTAGGAGGTTGCGTGAAATAGAATGCTGACATACTAAAGAGAACAATAACACTAGTGCGCTAGCCTCCTAAAACGCTTTGCTTTAGGATTTTTTTATTAGTTACGAATAGTGTCTCGCTTCAGTGTGTGATTTAGGAGGTGCTGGTTTAGAGTGTAACGCGCCTATTTACAACGCATTCTTTCCACTAGGTCAAATTACCACAAAGGTTTCCACGAGGTATCACGGGTAAATTTGACACGTTATAGTATAACACTCAATATAGTAGCAGCAAGTTATTAGAATGATTATGCTAAGTGTGTAAATAATTCAGAGGAATCAGATTTTGGGTTTAGTATCCTGCTGTTAGATTTTATTTCATGTTGTATTTTCAGTGAACTTCGGCAAATAGAAACTTCGCTTAGATAGAAGGTTTGCAATAATACATTAGATGCATTCCCAATACGACTCCTTATTACAAAGAATAACACGTCTGTTTTGGTTCGAATAGCTTATTTTCAAAAGACTGTGCTAACGTCCAAAGAAAGCAAGTACGTTTGATAAAACAATGAATAATGTATTCTGTTTGGAAAGGCTACAGGATGCAAGAATAGTAGAAGCAGATGAGATTTCCCACAAATCAAGGCATAAGTGTTTGGTCTTTGATACATTGAAGTCTGCCTATGGAAACAAATGGTCAAAAAGTATAATTTCAATTACATTTTTACTTTGCCGAAAAGTGTGTAGACTTGTTGCTCTTTTGTTTAAAGTGATCAGACTCGTTTGCAACAAAAAATCTTTACATCAAACATTCAATGTTTGTCTCTTGATATTCATGTAACAGGTGACACTAAAACACGAAGGTAAGCAAACGACGTCTCTCTCTCTCTCTCTCTCTCTCTCCAAATTCTATAACCTAATCCACCCAAAAACATCATTTTGAAGCCAAATTCTAAACGCTTGTCTTCATATTTTCTCCTCAAAAGAATCCTGTTTTTGTTAAGATACCTTTTTAGGTGACAACCCGATTCCTTTTTTTGGCGATCGATTCGTGAGTCGTTCAAACTTTTTCCCGCAGTCAAGCCTGTTGTGATTTTTCGAGCATGTAAAATTCCTGTTTCATCACGAAAAGATGAAGTTTCAGCTCAGATCCGTCATAATGTTGTCTATTCGCTTGAGTGATCTTGTGCAAGTACATGGGTTTCTTATGCAAGTTCTTGGGTCGAACTGAAGGACGTCTCGGTGATCGAATCCGTGAGCACGTTCCGAAGTGGTTATCACGTGAGACCCATTGCCCACCCCGCTCCACTCGCATACCGAGCAGCTCGATCACGAGACATCTCCAAGCATGTGATTGTCATTATACAAGAGCTCTGTCATGTTTTACAGTTGTTTTCTCAAGTAATCGGCGCCTGTTATTACGCATCTTGGAAGCTTTGTCCATCAAAAGATTTTGCCTGACTTGTGTGTGCAATCGAATTAAGACACGGTCAAAAAAAAATTCGAAGGATCCAGGAAACGGAAGATACCAAAGTTAAACAACTACCTTAGTGGAGAATCCTGTAAATAATTAGGTAATTACAAGTCATGAACGAATGAATATAAATCAATACTAACAACATAGAGTAATTCAACAATTCAAAAAAGAGCATGTTTTGAGTCTTATTCTACATGGTAATTATCCCTCGCTTTATTTATTCCATTTTTTATTTGATCTCTTGTTAATTTGCTGCTATTTTTAGTAATATCATTTATTTTTCTACAGTATTATGACTTTTTATGTTACTTTTTTTTAGCTTTATGGGTATTGTCTTTGATTTTTATGTATACAGAATTAATTTTGACTTTCTTGCAATGCAGATGACTTTCTCCTTTGATATTGACTTACTTGTAATGCAGTATTAGGACTTTCTCTTTCAACATCCGATTTAATAGCCGCTACTGTCCTCTGTCCTTTAGTAATAAATCAGGACATCGGTCTTTGACAGCCTGTATTCTTGCTTGCTTCAATGCTTCATCTGTTACGCCGCGCCGCACAGAGCTGGAAACGGGTCACTCTCATTGACCAGTGACCCGGGTGATCCGCCGACCCGAGTTGACCCGTTTTCTAAAATGTATCGAGAGTGCCAGTGTCTTACACCGCTACATTACAGGCCTTCATGTAGCGCATATTTTAGCCTATAGATGTGCGAGTAATACCGATGAGCTTCCAACGTTCCAAGTTGTAGCATGCCTATGATTCATTGAAAGTTGTTGCCATGAACGTTTTTCCTCGGTGCTGAAGACGTTGGCGTAATTGGCCTAGGAAGCCTAAGGTCTAGTCATAGTATAAGCCTATGTTCTAGTACGCTAGTAGTCACAGATAGAGAACCCTAAGGCTAGGTCTAGAATTTAGTCTTAATAGCCCTAGTACCGGTAGTCATAGTATGCATATCTAGTGCGCTAGTATTCTTAGAGGCTATGGTTCCAATATCCTTAAGGTCTGCCCAGAGGCTATATAGTTCCAGCATATAGTCCTTTGCATAAGATAGTCAGTTCAAAGTCTCTGAGTCAGTGCGCTTAAATTAATTATGAAGTGAATCCGAAAGGCGTCCAGAATCTTCGTTCAGAACCTTAATAAACCTATGGGACTGTTCACACCAGACGCGCGGGACCACGCGTCCGAGTAATTTCAGAAAAAAGTTCTGTAATGACGCGCGGTTTGCTTACGAGATAGGCAGATCCATCCCTCGCCAAGACGCCTCGCGGGTTGCTCTACCCCCGCACTGAAACCTGACACTGCACGCTGCCAGATGTTCGTGCAGAGAAATGACTGATTTTCGACTCAGCTTTCCGACAGTTCTGACCTTCTGTGATGACAATTGGACCAAATCAATATCAAAATCCCTTATCAGTGCACTTTCATACTTTGTCAACCATGAAATCGAAATCATGAATACATTTGGAGATGAATGGTATTTTATTTACTGCCAAACGAGTATCGGAAGCGAAGATGAGAAAGTTGTTATTGTTCTCAACTTATCTGATAATCTTCGATAGAGTGATACTCCCGATTATTATAACAGACGATGCAAGTTAACAAAGGTCGTTTTGTGAACTAGTTATGTTGTGAACTAACTTATGGCAAAGTCAATCCGTGCGTCAATTCTACAAGGTGTGACTAAAAATTATTGAGACTGGCGTGATAAAAGGCGAACTAAGATTTCTATGATCTGTCGCCTGTGCCTTGTTGTCACCCAAAATGTGCAAATGATATGTGTGTCCTTAAAACCTTATTCTTTACAAATATGAAATATCAAATGATTAATTTCCGTAAAACTATGTAGTTTACAGCAATCCCCATATCCTAACGATTAATTTGCGATGTCAATCACTCAAAAGTATGCATTACTTAATTTACAATTGGAAAAAAATGACTTTAGCAATGTCGGTCTCTTTCATCTGTCCTTAATTGTTCGCCACTCCTTGAAACATTACGATGAACTCATCAAAACGCTTCATATCGTTTATTTGACGCAGATCGCAGAAATCTCAACAAATTTAGTTGAAACACACTTCATTAAAAAGGAAATTTCACAAAGAAGATGATGGTGGTACCTATTTTGCAAACAGCAGCCATCTTTTCTCCTTGAAAATGCTCGCTTCTATCGCTTATGCTCATCTCAGGGGAAATCCGCCAAAAAAGGTGCATTTTCATGTGTCAAAAATGAAAGTTCAAAAATCTTTGATGTGATAGTCTAAAACTATGTAAATCAACATGCTAACAACGAATTTTGATATGACAACCACACCATTTCACGCAATTTTGATATTTCAAGCATTTAAGTTTTTAGAAGCGCCGGTCTGATGACAAGATGCGTCGGTCTGATGACAATGTGCATCAGTCTGATGACAATGTTTCTGTTTGATGAATTCAACCCTAGATTGTTAGAAATTAAACTTGTGCCTCTATATATCATTTTAGACTGCCCAATAAAGACTGTTTTGGGGAATATTCACACCTACTAGCATATTCTGATGTAAATAAACGTATTTTGTATTAACCCTTATCAGGACATATGTGACCACAAATTGTGGTTGACAGCAGCTTTTTGAAGCACACTGCATTGGGTATTTGCGTTGAATCATGATTGCACCTACATCACGCTAATTAGTGTTCACGGCAATGTATGTGAAGAGATGAAATCATAGATATCACTTTCCTTCGCAAAATGATACGATTTGAAAATCAGAACTTCGATTCTGGACATGTGACCACAAAATGTGGTAGCTGCGTTCGACTCAATTTCTATGTCAGAAATTCATAGTTTCATCTCACATTTCAACCACAAAGTGAAGCTGTAAGTGATTTGAAGCAGCCAATACAAACAGCTAATTTCTGATCTGTTGATTTTGTTGAGTTATTCATTTGACTTTTATCATCAGAATATAAATAAAGTATAGCTAAAATGCATTGATTTATTTCAGAATTGTGCGCTTTGTAGAGCAAATATGGCAATATATATGTTATTCAGCCCTTTCCTATAAATAAATATATTGTTTCTGTGTATTTACATTCATGATTTAGTTTATAAGACACACAATTGCCATCTCAGTGCTATGTTGTCCACACCAGCGATTCTCAGGTGAATGATCTAATTGATAAATTGACATGATTTTGGTCATTTCATGATGGAACGACCACGCCGAAGAACATTTATGGAAGCGATAAGCGCGTTGGGAATTTCTGATGAAACAAATACATATGATGAAATCGATGAATCGGCATTAGATGTACATGTAGAAGATATCGACGATGACAATGAGGATGTCGAGCAATTTGATGAACCAACTGTGGGTGATATTGAATTATTTTCCGACAATGATGAGGACGATGAGATAGAAGCTGATGATGTTGGTGCAGGAGTTGACGACAATGATCTAAGAAGTTCCAGTGGCATACTGTATTCTACGTCACCTATTCCATCAGCTCTTCGACGAAGTAACATTTTGAGAGATCGACCTCGTGTGAAAACATCCGTGTCATCAGAGATCCAATCATTTCGTTTATTCCACACAGAGGACATAACTTCAATTGTGATGCGAGAACCAAACCGAAAGGTCCGTCAGTTGAACAACGTCAATTGCAACTTTAAAATTCGGTAATTCTCACGAATTGAAATTGAGGCCTCAATAGCAATTCTTCTACGAGCTGGACTAGACAGAGACAATATGACTGACATTGACCGACTATGGAATCCATCGGACAGTCGCCCGTTTTATCGAGCTGCCATGGGAATCGGTCGATTCAAGCAATTTTTACGTTGTGCTCGCTTTGACAATATATACACAAGAGAGGAACGCAGGCAGAATGATCGCCTCGCAGCTGTTCGTGATGTGTGGACGTTATTCTTGTCAACCCTCCGCACTCACATCATTCCAAATGAAGGCATCACTGTTGATGAGCAGTTAGTTGTCTACAGAGGAAAGGCTCCTGGAAGGACCTACTTGCCCTCAAAGCCAAAGAAATACGGCATTAAGATCTTCTGGGCATGTGAATCAACCACGGGCTTCGCTTTGAACGGTCTGATCTACACGGGTAAGCAGCCAGGGGAACCACCAGTGCATGAACTAGGAAAGAAAATTGTGCTTGAACTTCTGGAACCGTACTTCAACACTGGACGCAATGTGGTGACTGACAATTATCTTACATCGTATAATTTAGCCACCGAGCTAGCTGTCAGGCAATTGACTATTATTGGCACAATGAGAAAACACCGTAGGGAGATCCCTGTCTATCTAAAGGACATTCGCCAGCTTCCCCAGTTCTCTTCCCGTTTCATCCATCAACATGACGATGCTATCACCCTGGTTGGGTACAGGTATGTTCCTCAGAGACTCCGAAGCGTCTCTTCTTAGCTCAAGTCACACTTTGCCGGATGTCGGTCCAGAGCCGAAAATGAAGCCACAGATTATTACTGATTACAATGCTTCCAAGGGTGGAGTGGACACCTTCGATGAAAACGTCGAGGAATATAGCCTACTTGCAGACGCAAGACAGTTAGATGGCCGTTGCTGCTTTATTTCAATGTTCTTGATGCAGCTGCTTTCAATGGCTTCATTTTTCTCAAGAAAAGCGGATATACGTAAGTTCAATGCCCTTATTATCATTTCATGATAACAGTAGAGCAGGTTACTTATAGGCCGATGTGTGTTGGATATATCTTACAACGAGTTTGTATCGAAAAGTTGCTTAGCTGAGTATAGCTTGGTAGGCTTATATGCCATACATAATTCAATTGAAATCAGAGTTCACTTTGATTCTGACAGTGACTACGAAATTTATCGATTTTTACTGTCCTAAAATATAATCGACATAAATTTGCATGCATGTTGCACCAATTATTCTCCATGTTTTTCATTCGCATACAAATACATTAGCCCTGCTACCACAAGTAGCTACGTGTAGCCTATATAATATACACAAATTGTTGGCTTCAAGAATTCTCATATACTCTTCCTATACAGGAGCCTATCATGGGCAGGGTTTAGGCAAACCGCATCCAGGATTTTTCTACTTTTAATCAAGCGGATGATAATTCCATGCTTCCCCTTGATCAGGCCTAGTGTGGATCTATAGTCTACTGCACGTGAATTATGTCTTCTTTTCAGGCAATCGCGAAGCACATTTCTGCGGAATTGACCATCCAGCTAGCAACTGCCAACATCTTGGACAGAGCAGTTGCACAAAGAACCCCACGAGATTCGAAGGCGTGCGCAGCTGCTATCGGTGTATATATCCCAATCATGGAACACGGCTTTACCACTTCTTACGAGTCCAAGCGCCGCAAGAAATGTGGCAAAAGCTCCAGATCAAGATGCGATGACTGTGGAATGAGTTGTTGTCCTGACCATCGCATGATGAAGAAAGTCACCAAGTGTACCGACTGTAATTTCTAGATGTTTTCTATATATGGTCAGTTCAAATACAATGTCACTTGTTTTCACTAATTATAATTTTGCCTTTTCAATAATTATGCAGGAAGCACACTGCAACATTGATTATGCACACAATTAAAAACGACTTAGCCGAGAGTGCAATCTCGTAGGATTGAAAAAAAAACTCGAAAAATTGCGAATATAAATTTCCACTAAAAACTCGAAATTTCAACTCCGGTGTAAGTTTGCAGTTTTGCATGGAACATACTGTAGCATTTGATTTCAAGTTCTAAACGACTGATAATCCAATGTAGCCTCTTCAATCATTCTACTTCCAGAAAGTATTCAATTAGCTTCCTAACTTGATATTATATGCTAGTCTTCGCATTGACCACAAAATGTGGTCACATGTCTCTTTGAGGTAAGAAAATCACGTGTCCTGATAAGGGTTAATAGAAATCCTTTGAATAAAAAGAAGTCCGTGTGTCAACAAAAGAACGTTCTGGATAAAAAAAGCATCTGCATCCAAGAAATACAGTTACAAAAACTTCCACTGCTTCTTGTTGAAGCAATCACAATCTGCATTAGGACTGCAGTGGCATGCTAGTTCGCGGTAAAATATTTGACTGTTGTTCCAGTTCACATGATGACAATTCATTATCCCACTCATCGGTTTGAGATTCCTGAGCAGATTCTTCCATTGGTTGATCTCTCGTTGATGCACCTACAAAATGATAATGTCAAAAATTTCAAGAATAAACAATAATGCACACTTTATGATAATTAGATATTGAATAAATAAATATTGAGATATGACCTTTTGCATTCCTTCACATGTAATTTATCTTAATTCATTTAAACTGAATTGATTGACCAACTTTCTCCCTTTGAAGCTAATAAATGCAAACTAGAAAATATGCGCTATATTCTATACAGTATGCTACTCACCAATTTATGCAATATTTTCGTTTCCGAATCAGATAATATTGTAAGCAAGTCTTTGGCTGAATCAATATTTCTTCCCCGTGCCACATGATTGTCAGCCATCCGCTTGACGGTAGCGCCAATACCGTCGGCTGGTCCTTTGCCGTGTCCAGCTTCCGAGTACAACTACTCAAATCGATCGATTCTATTGATCTCATTAAATATAATGAGTCATTAGATATAATGTGTTCCGGTTTCAGTATTGGCTTGATGGCGAATCTGATACAACGATGAGCTGAAATACGAAAATAATTTTTAGTCTGATATCTATGCTTTTTGTGCATTGTACCTTTCTGGTAGCCTCTATTAGAAGTACCAACCTTATTAATTTATTATCTATTAATATTTCCAAAAATTAGCATGTCTAACAATGTGCTTCAAATCGCATATGAATGCAGGTATGAACTTGCAGCCGTCTCTCTATAGACGACATAATTTACATCATAAAATGTCTGATAAGAAAATATTGAAAGAACTCTATTCATGTTTTCACTGATGCGGCGTCAACGACGCTGTAAATTGAGCGTTATAAATTTTAATATCAAATTATAACCCCATTTTTGTTAACAAATTGTTTAGAGCCTCATTTTACAGAAGTCAAGAAATAATTTTACGTGAATTTTTCTTACTTTTCTTATTGAATCGACAGATAAATCAATGAGTATTGCGTTGACATGCCCTGCGATCGCATCCGCAGATTTTCTTTTGTCATCTGATAATGTAACAAAGCCATTTGCTGGAGATCCAGGTCTGTACCCTTGATGAATCGTAACTTGCGACCTGTTGCCAAAGTGAGCAGCCTGAACCTCTTCACCACGCTTGCAAGAATAATTTTCAGAAAAGTCTATGTGAATCAATAATCCATCTTGTTTCAAATTTTCTTTAACTCCACGAATTTCGCTGAACTGATGTCTCATGAATTCATGCATTGCGTGTGACTTCAAATCATTCTCATATCGTTGCACCAGACCAACAGCGCTATCCAACTACTGAAACGTTCAAAATGGTCTATGGTTTGTTTTCTTATTGCATACACGCAGATGTGGACTGTGAAGTTCAGTCTATGAAAGAGAATAGAAATTGTCTACATTGATCAAATAGACAATTAATGCAATTTTAATAAAATATGGTTGACTGAATGTATTATAATCGTACAAAAGTATATTTCAAGCGATTATAATTGACATAAGCTCTTGCGCATACGACTCATTTCTCATAAAACTTACAGCATGTAATACAAACAGGCTACTCCTTATTGAGTATGGATAAAATCAATCGAGAACTAGATATACGACATTTGATTAAGCTTATTGTTTTTTATGAAATTTAATAGCCCGCAGAAGCAGAGTGCCTGTATTTAACCTAATTAATAGTATAATAAGGTGAACATATTAAGATAGTTTGATATGTCTAAATGCATTTATGATATGATATGTAATATACGTATGGTGTCTTGTTTGGGCTCGTTCGAATGCATGTAATACAAGGAATATGAATATGCTAAGAAGTATCCATAATGATATGGTATTTGTAATTGCCCCCCTTCTCTCCATTCCCCTCTCCCGCCCCTCGCCTCGCGACTCGGTGACAACCGGCATTTTTGTTGGACGCGCCGCGCCACGTCCGGTGTGAATGGACCTTTACAAAAACTCCTGGCGCTACTGCACTGAGGATGGGGAATTCCACTTTTCGCTCGCGCCACCAACGTAATGCATTCTTTAGCGCACCAGCATGGCTTTGCTTGCGGTAACTTTCGATTTCAAGTTTTGTTGCTGATCTGCTAAGTCCGTAATCACAAAACACTATCGTTCTCAGAAAAACCTGGAGATAAATGATACGGAATAAATTTTGAAAGACTTAGTAGAGATAAAAATCAATTTACAATTTTAAGCCTACTTGAGAACGGGTCAGCCGGGCCCCTTGCTTGAGCCGTAACACGGGTGACCCAGACCAAAATCAGTGACTTGGCGACCCGCGACCCGGTGACCAGCTGATCCGTTTCCAGCTCTGGCGCCGCATGCGTCGATTTTCGTCAAATTGTGTTCACCTGTGTCAAATTGTTTCTCAGTCCAGCGTTGTATCTGAAGCAGGGATGCAGAGTCGGACTCCCGGAGTCCTATCATTTTTGCTAGAGTCGGAGTCGGACTCCGGACTCCGGCCTATAACTAGACTCGAAATAAAAAACAAAAAAATTATCTATCCTCATGCATCACTGTCAACTTTCTCCATCAAACAAAAGTACAGAGACACTTCTGCATGCAAAGCTTGGAATAGTTGAGGGAATAAACTGTGATAGTGAAAAAAGGATTGTCTTTTCACTCGATGAATAAGTAGTGAATACAAGCCTTCCTAGCCTCGATCACACGCGCCTACGCACCAAGGTCACATCAGATACAAAAATGAAATATTAGTTTGTTTGAGACCATAACCTCACTCTCACGTTAATCGTGTGTGATGGCTCCTCCAAAGCGCAGATTAAAATCGAAGGTGCACTCATATTTTTTTGGAGAAGGATGAGGATTTTGCTGCCTCGTGGAGACTGAAGAAAAGCCATGTGAAGCACACATCAAGAAAATGGGAGGAGCCGAGTCGTATGCATCCAACTTAAAGCGACATTTGATAAACTTTCATCGATAATGATTGATAATGGATAAAGCAATGATCACTAAAGATAGGTTCAGGTAAGCCTATAATGATCCATGATGTAGGTTACCAGCTTTTTTTAAAAAAATTAGGCTATATATACTTGCCACCCGGAGTCGGAGCCGGAGTCCCATGAACCCCCGTAGTCGGAGTCGGAGTCCTATCAAATGATAGGACTCCGCATCCCTGATCTGAAGGAGAGCTGGCCGAAACATGTTGTGTCCATTAAATCCAAAATCAAATGTGGCCTTTCATTTTATTTATAATAAGTTGTAATGATTGATTGGAATTTATTCTAGACGTTATTTGAATGTCGTCAAGCGGTCGACATGGGTCTAATTAAATTACCCGCCCGGGCGGTATCAAAATTTTCGGCCGGGGCCGGGTCGGCGGCCGGCGTTACTAAACCCGGTCGGCCGACGGCCAGTTCCAACCCTGGTAAGCGGAATTGTGATGATTTGACAGGCTATTACACCGCAAGTGTTCCTCAGTGTACACTGTACAGGCATGCTAGGTGGAGTCGCTGTTTGAGACTAGTCTACAACCTTGGTCACAGCTATCTAATAAAGTTTGGGAACTCAGAAACTGGAATTTTATGCTTCCTCAACAATGCTCAATTACTTAATCTGCAGATATTTTAGAAGCGTTTCCTTATTACCCTACCCTCGCGGGCCACAAAAAATCCTTCACAGGCCTGAAATGGCCCGCAGGCCGCATGTTGTGCACCTATGCTATATAAAGGTTGCAAGATCTTAATTGAATTAAATGAGTTAATCAAGACTGCCCCACACCTGCATTTTGAGTGTGGCTACGCAACTTGTATGAGGCAATGACAGCAAGTAATATATTGCAAATATTCATATATTCATGCATGCAATTTAATGTAAATACAATAATTAGATATTGAGTTGCATCCCCAGTTGAAAAATGGGAATAGACTTGACATTGACATAGAGCTGACATTTCATCCAATATCAGGAATCATCGGCAGACCTAGTTTGCAACTGTCAACATCGACATGACTCCCTATTTAATGTTGCACCCATGCCGGGGTAAATTTTATACATGTAATTATCAAGTTAATGAAATTTCGACAGGCAGTCATTAAATATCACTTTAAATACACTACTGGCAAATCGCTTTTAGTTTGCACTTTGGCTTGCACACTAAATTTCATTAACTTGCTAATTGCAAATATAAAATTTTCCCGGGCATGGCTGCAACTTTAAATAGGGAGTTGCGTCGATGTTTAGAGATCTAAAATAGGATTGCTAAACTGGCAGCTATTCAGGTATGTTCCCATTTTTCAACTGAGGATGCAACTGAATATTCAATTATTTTATTTACATTGCATTTGCAAAAGCAGCATTTATTAATTATTGCACACGCATTAGGCGATGTGCCAGTAGTGTGTTTAAAGCAAAAAGTGATATTGAATGAATGCCCGTCGAAATTTCATTAACTTGCTAATTGCAAATCATGCAATTAAATATGTAACTAATCAATTGAGATAAGCATAAGATGGATTTGATTAAAAGTAAAATTGGCCTCAAACAGTGCCATGCTATTAAGTCAATAGAAAGTAATTGCTATCCCGAGAAAAAATAACCGAACAAACTTATTAAGTCGACCCAGTAATTCAGACATCAAAACCTGCTAAGTACCCAATAGGTTTATTCTGAATAGATTGGTCTCCCATCAGGTTTATTCCAGTTTAGCTGGTTTTCCTACTAGGTTTGTTAGGTTTAATCCAGTATCCCATTAGGTTTATTCCAGTTTTGCTGGTTTCCTACTAGGTTTGTTAGGTCTTATCTAGTATCCCAGTAGGTTTATTCTAATTTCGCTGGTTTCCTACTAGGTTTGTTAGGTTTAATCCAGTATCCCATTAGGTTTGTTCCAGTCTCACCGGCTTTCCTACTAGATTTGTTAGGTTTAATCCAGTTTCCTACTAATTTGGCTCGGTTTTATACAGATTCCCACTAGGCTATGCATTTGTAGTTAAGCTTACCCAACACCTTACACAGCCATTACAAAACATCACTGTACCTTCTATAAATATTCAGATAAGATTACATCAATTTATATGAAAAGCCACACATCCAAACGAAAGGTGGAATTAAAAAATTAGATTTCTTTCCTAGGAGAGCCGAACACCAAGAGCACTATAACAATAAATTGATTTCTTGAAAAGATGCGATATGAAACAGAAGAAACGTTTTAAACATGAGTCAATATATTGGATAATTTGAGGTTTAAATTTGATGAATCGTTTCAAAAATTACGCGTTTACATGACATTTACCATTCGAAGTTACGTCCAATGTTGAAATGAATTGCTTCAAAAATTTCAAGCAAAAAACAGCAAACATGAGAAACAAAAATTATAGTAGTCAACCTTTCAGGAAATTACTCATGTTCATAATTGTTCATCACTTTAACACCAAAATATGAATCTTTTTCCTTCATGATAATAGCGTGATGGGAAAATTCAACTGGCGAGATCTCGCGGATTCCTCCCTTCTTCAAGAAAAAATACGGGCAGTTATTTGACATCTTAGTCATAATATGTGGTGGCAAATTCAAATTATTTGACAATGAAAAAATTGGAAACATGTCATCATATACTCTGCACTGCACAGCGAATGTTTCATTGTTTATTACATTCAAAGCCTTTATCTTCGCAAATTTACGAAGATCATTCAAAAACACGTAGCATGACTTGCATTACAAAAATTTGTCATATTTACTAGTATGAAACACAAGGTCACCCACTTTAAATCTTTTGAATGGTGGCGATTTTCCAATTGCATGTGGAACTGATTCACAGGATTTGGATGATGAAGCACTAATTTGGAAGTTCAAATAGCGATTTATCATTTGCTCAGCACACCCGCGCGTTCCGGTAATACTCTGCTTCAGTTGTCGGTTTAAATTTTCGAATGACATTGCTGAGACATTCTGCAAGGGACCAAATCGACGGACTTGTTCAGGAAGGTGGGATAGGCAGTGTAAGGTTACAGTTCTCACGGAGTCACCTAATAGACTCACCAGATAAGATTGAAATGTCTTAATATAAAGTTCGGTGTCAACAATATCGCACTCATTTATGTACTCAGACGATAGTAAATACACAGACGTCGAGAGAAGACAGTAAACGAAAAATATATCGTTAGGTTGTTCTTGGGACAAACGCCAGCAATACATAAAAACTAAGGTCGCGTAATATAAGAGGAATACTCGATGCTCTTGCGCTTTCCACAACGCAAATTCAGTTAAGATATTTCGGGGCTTTCTTCTAAAATAATGAGGAACTCCCACTTTTTCGATGACTGAGGACAAAACCAAGCAATCCACAAGTTCGTTCTTGAGAATAATTGAAAGCAATGCCTTATTTACACCGAGATAGAGAAGGTGCATGGGATCAAACAACATACCACTAGGCATCTTCAATATTTCAGAAAGTTTAGTAGGCCCTTTTACTCCAAATGCCGGAGAATTCGTAGAAACAGCCTGATTTAAATGCTGGTGGTACATCTCAGTCGTTCTTGTCGGAAAAGTCTCCGTCACATTGAATATAACTTTTCTGTATTGATAATCGTAATCACCCATCACAAGGCAGAAAGGACATCCATACCTGAAAAGTTGATATCATAGCATTAATATAACAAAGTTAATTGACCATTCTAGGTCAGGAGCAGTGCTCTCACACAAAACAGGCCCTAAGATGGGGATCGAGATTATAAATTCGGACCGAATTAACAAACGACAACATGTACTCAAATAGGCTAAGGCAAGGGTGTTGCAGATACAACACCTGCCCTGAACCAGGTGTTGCATGTGTGCCCTCTTCATGAATTACCATTAGATGATTTCAATGAATTTTGTGGCTTTGCAAAATTGTTTTGTAACGATTTTATGTATTGAATAACGCTTTGAGCGAGTCCGTTAAAAATTGTCATCTTTTTATCTGCAATTGTTAGTATAAAGCATATTTATGTTTTAACACAAGCATACCATGATGTAGTAACTAACAATTAAAACTCTCATAGATAATAATCAGATTTTCAATGTGTTGACACAATATGATCAATAACTTGATGAACACAAATGTCTTCGTTTTCCTTTCATTCAAGTGCCCGGTGCCAAAGTCAATCAAAATTATGTAACTTATATCGAGAACAACCTCGACCTCGATTAAAATCTAATCGAAGTCACATCACTGATTTTTACCCATTTTACCAAGTGTGCTCGTCAAAAGGGGGAAACTCATACAGGAAGCTACACTTGGTCTAAATTTTGAATAGTGTCTGATATCACTGTGCTAAATTTTCGGAAGAGCTTGATATAGAATCAAGTATGTTGAGTATGTACCATGCGCTCAAAAAGTCTTCATACTTCATTGATGATTTATATAAAAATTATGCATCATTGAAGAGTTGGGATGATAATTAAGTGATTATACACTGACAGTGATATGGATAACAATGAGATTTCTTTCATTAACTCAATTTAAATTTCTGTCACTTTTGAATTTGTTTTTATACTACAAATTTATATATAATTGCAACTTATAGACCCTATGTTTTACCATCATTCAGTTACGCCTACTTGTGTTTTGCTTTACGGTATGATGTTTGACAAAAAGCTATTGTTTACATCTCTTTCAATTAACACCAAATCGACATAAAAGAATTGAACAGAAACATTTAAGATTGTTTCAGAATTCAGTAAATTTTTTAAACCTCAATGAATATGTATCACTTCAATTGATCAACTTCAATTAATCAATTGATGATCTTAATTATTTTTGAAATTGCCTCTAGCTTTCACAGGAATAAAATAAATTAAGAGATTTTTGAATCAACGTTTCGAGATTCTTTAACGAGAGAGACAAAAAATCACTAACACATTACAGTCAAACAATACATGTAAATGAAAAACCGAATAAAGGCCTACACTAGGATTGCATGAAATATTTTACTCAATTAAGTTTTAACCGAAGAGCAAATGAAAAGTTTATCAAGTTATTTCATAATAAAAAAAGTCATATAAACAATAAAGAATGCCGGCATGCATCTCTAGCTTGCATGTTATGACAGAAATACTACAAAATACTTCATAATTGCAATTGAAGAGAAATGAGACAACATTATGAAAACACTATTCAATTGTAGAGTACTTTCATTTAAAATATGGTTGATTGCGGGTCTCATGCATCATCACTTCCTTCGCACACTTGAAGCCGACTTTATGTATGCCTACATCATTGAATAATAATGTAAAATTATCGAATGATCCAGAAGAAAGGGTGGACAAAGGCTAATATTATACATGAAATTCAAGTTACGAAAATTAAGACAGCTAGCCGAAAGCCTTTTCATACTTACTTATTAGCTCTAGATTTTCCTAGTCCGGAAACAGTCGCCTGATGAACTCGATGGTCAAGCACATGTAGATGCTGGTTCGAAGATATTCTCACACGAATTGGTCAACCTGAAATGGCAACATAACATATGTGATATGATCGATTATTCGACATTATTCTATGTAAAAATATGTAAAACAATTTTTCTTGGCATTGTGCTAAAAACAAGCGGGTCACTCCTTCTTTATATTTGCCTTCATAAAGTAATGTACAATAAAACTTGAGTAGGTAAAAGCCACGGCGCTTCGTGTCACAGACACATTAAAAGGTGGGAGGACCCACTTTTTGATGTGTCTGTGACACGAAGCGCCGTGGTTTTTACCTACTCAAATTTTATTGTACATAACTTTATGAAGGCAAATATAAGAAGGAGTGACCCGCTCGTTTTTAGCACAATGCCAAGAAAATTGAATTGCCTCTTGTTCCTAGCCTTCAACATCATATGCAAAACACTAATTTTTATGTTTTAAAATTAATTATGAGCATTACTGCATGCATATAATTATGCCTGAATGCAAATACATGTAAAACTGATATAGGTCAATCATAGCCTATTGACAAATGTAAAATAGCATATCAATTGTCAGTTTATTTGTCAATATCACGATATATAGTAGAGAATGCAGTGGGCTTAACAATCAGTATTTTATAGGCCTATCCCTATATGAAAAGAAACTTAATCATTTCAAAAATTCCACTTTATCACTGATTTTGGTTTATAGTGCAAAGCCACTGCATCACAACTTTTCACATTAGTAATGCACTAGACAATGCGTTTTCCCAATTCTTGATGACAGAACTGAATTACAAAAGAAGAAATTCATACTACACCTAAATTAATCATTCTATGTGGTTCGGCCCTAGACTGCTGTAGTTTTCGGAAAAGCTATTCAGAGCTATTATCTTCAGGAGCAAAGGATTACGAGAATGCTAGTGATTCAAAGTGATAGTGTTAATGCGTGATTTATGATTTCTTTGTGTATTTTGAATAACTATCATAGCAAATATTCTTGTATAGTATAGCCTACATATCTTCTGCTCCTGAAGAGGATAGCAGTGAGCCATTGAAATATATCGAGCTGATTCAAATTACATCAACTTGAATTTTCCGATAGCCACAAATTCTAGTGTTTCGATTGTTAGCGTCTGAATGAATTCTTTTGTACACCACTTATATACATAAAGCTCTTATTTCATTTAATTATTAATTACATATTAAAATAGGAATTTGCATGCTGATACTTACATGTTGCGACGAAAGTAATCGACACAGAAATATGAGAAGCATTGAGATCGAAACACGCAGTTGGAAAATAGCGACAAGTCATATTGTCTATGGAGATCAAATATGTTTTGATTGCTTCATTCACAAGAAGTTCTGCTCTGCTGATTTCGATTTTTACTGGATAATTATATCAATTTTCGTACATGTAAATTTATCGCGGATGAAAAGTTACTTTCGTTCGAGGAATTCTTCACCACGGCGAGGGTTGTATTATTTAATTCATGTGTCACTCAATCTGATATTGTGCCCGATGAAAAAGACAACACTGAGAAGTGATCTCTGTACACGGATGAAGGATGTAGCAGCAATGGCGTACGTTGTTAAAGTCCACACTGCTATATTTGACGTAACATCATCATTACTCAGCTTCGCGATGCCATGAATTTAATGCCCGCTGCACACTTGTCTATGGCTGCACGCGAGACGCGTCAGCGCATCATCGATCCACCTGTTTCTGTAGCTGTCGGCAGGCGAAACCGGACAAAGACGAATGCGGCCGAAGGATGGATAGCGATGGAATGTGTCTGCTAATGCGAGAAGGGCAGGGAGATTGCGCAACGGAACTTGACTGTGGTAAAGCTTTCAAAATCACATCACTTCTGCAGATTCAGATGCATAGCATGCTGCTAAAAGCAAACTGAATTTACTATATAATTGGTTACTAGGTTGTCATACAAGGTGTCATCGTCACAAAATTAGAGCGGAGAGAAAAAAACTTAAAAGTTTTCTTTAACTTGAAAGGCTTTTTAAACTTAAGACTTAAAAACTAGCGAGCACTCAAAAGATCATTTCATTTGAAGACACAATTGTGAAATGCGGATTTCAATCTTGTGAGATGGTGTGACAGTTTTCCTATGCATAAAAATACTGTCGCGTGAAAGAGACTATAGCAATAATGCCTTTGATGCATCAAATATATCTAAATGCATAGATAGGAATGAGAAGAGCGACGGGATCGAACAAGGAGAAAAGGAGAGAGAAAGAAATATGAAGAAGATAAAGTGGAAAATAACAGAGAAGAGAAAGAGAGAAAGGAAAGGAGAAAATGAGAGAGATATGAGGAGATACGAAGGAAAAGAAGTGGAATAGCAAGTGAACAAGTTGATGAAGAAGAAGAGAGAGAGAGATGGATGAAAGAGGATGGAGAGAGGAGGAAGAAAAGAGAGAGATGGATGAAAGAGGATGGAGAGAGGAGGAAGCAGAGAAAGAGAGAGGAGGAAGAGGAAAAGAGAAATCGATGGGAGGTTTATTATTTTTTTACTGCTACGTAAACACAACGCATGTGTGCTACGTAGAGGCAACCGAGCAGCTATACCGACTGCTACGTATCCACAACGTTTATCTGCTACGTGGTGGCAACCGAGCAGCTACCAACTGCTACGTATCCTCAACGTTTATTTGCTACGTAGAGGCAACCGAGCAGCTACCGACTGCTACGTATCCACGACGCATTTGCTACGTAGAAGCAACCGAGCAGCAACGCTCATATAGGCAAAACGTCAAAAGCGCTGAAAATATGCTGTAAGTGTAGTGCTGTAACTGCTGTGCATAGAAGTCCCAAAAACTTCACTGATTTAAGTATGTGCATAGAATGTCCGAAAAGAGCAGTTTTACAGGTTCAGCTGGACTTCCAGGTAGCATTCCATTAAGTTTTTCTGTTTTCACAACTACCTGATGAACCTCCATGTAGTGTCCCATCAAGTTGATTTGCTGTTACAACTGCCTAATAAACTTAGTAGGACACACTTTATCAATCCCATTAAGCCTACTGGGATACTGATTAATCCTAATAAGTTTACTCGGTATTTCTTGACTTCATAAGTTTGTGTGGTATTGTTAAGGATCCCAGTAGGTTATTTCGGTATTATTTGATCTCCTATTAAGTTTATAAAGTTTTTTTTTCTCGGGATGAGGGTCATGAAGTCATTAGCTAAGCTAATTATTGATGTGCAGATGCCATTCTGTTACGCTCTAAGTAAGGGTATTGTTCTCTCATGCTTGCATGCTATTGTTCTCTCTTGTCTAGAGAAGACAATAGATGACTAGGACGGCACCAGTCTGGACTCTGACAGCGAGCAGGTCTATCTCAGGACTTCTCTGTCTTTAATTTGAGATAGCTTCAGATGCCGTATAATCTACATTTTTCATACAGAGTAATACAGAATATGATCCACAAGAGATGTCACATGCTTGAATATGAATGAAATTGGACTGTTAGCAAAGCCTGTAGACGACATGAAAGAAAGTTATAAAAATTGATCTTGTACCCACAGACTTAAGATTCATGCTTCCATCATTTGCGTGATTGATCTTCATAATTCAATGCAGACGATCCTGAGAAGAGTGATATTCTAGCATGCTTCCAGATGATTCTACAGGGGATTTTGTGATTTAATATTTATTGATCGGCCATGTCATTGATTTTCATAAATTGAAAGTCGCTTCGAATGAATTATCTTTCATGTTATCAAGACACCAGTCTCATTCTGTTAAACATCCACTTGTTAACCAGTTTATCAAGAATTTTCTGTTCTATTCTGTAGACTTTTTGTGACCTGTCGTCCACAATTATAAATGCAGTTACAATCATTTCATGTACAATTCATTGATGCGATGACATAATGTCAATGAGAGTTGCGGCATATTGTTGCTGTATACGTCCAACGTAAGTAATTATTAAGTATTGAAAGTTTTCCCTATGATGGATCCACGGGCAGAACTGCAAATCATAGACACTAAATAACACATTCACAAATGACTCTGCCTTCAATTCATTTTGTCAACGTGATGAATACATTTTGTAGATATTTCATGTCCGGTCTAGATATCGGAGATATCTAGCAATCCGACTTCTATGCCTTATGCAGTTTTCTAAACCAGAAAGCCGCATTATTCAAAAATAATTTACGATAACAAAGGAGAAACAATATGCTGCAAAATGCATCTATCAATATAAAAGACAAAGCATCGCTATGGGTTAGGCAGTTTACTGAAACATAAAGAAATGGTGCTCGTCCAGTTAGCTGTCAAATTTTTTAATCGAAAGTTATGTCGCCATCCGTTTCTTCGAGACAACACAATTTGCATGTAAATGATAGCTATCCATCTTCCCCTTCAAAATTCGAATTAAAGCTCAAAATTTCAAAAACATTGACTGCTAACTTCACTGCTGGCTGAGGGGATAGAAAAAGAGCTGGACACGTATAATAATAATATATTAAAATTAATATAATAATATAATCTTTGAGCTGAGGGCTGACTGGCATAGTGTAGGCCTTCTGCAATGTGGACAAATGCCTGATAGAAAGAAACATTTATCTTCATTTTTCTTTTGACACTTTTGAAAGTACTGCATTAGTAATTATAACTTTTTTAGACGCGTTTCACATGTTGTTTGCAAGTCATCCTCATTTACTAATCAAATATACGACATACTAGAGACGAGAATATTCTTTATAATCAAGCAAAGACACTATGCAAACAAATCATGATTATGCTGCTATTATAACAAACAAACATATACAAAGCATAAACAGCATTCAGTAAAGCAATTTCAAAGGAGGTGACATTTTCTGGGAGAGAAAACTGCTTTAAATGAAATTTCATCTTCATCACTCAAGCAAAACTTCTCCATTTATTTTAACTATGGAATGCTGATTATCAAAATGATGCATGAAAAAGCTTAGGCCCAACATCAACTGTGCACCTATTATCCTCCCCATTAATCACATCTAGTAACATCAAAGATGAACCAGACATTCAAACGTCATACAAATAAACTAATTATCAGTAAATTTATACAATCACGCCGATTTAATCAGATATATGGTGAAAATGAGAGGAGTGAAATTATTTTAAAAAATCAGATTCCGTTTAGTATTTGCGGGTCGAAAATTGGGTCTACAAAATAAATCCGGGGGTGGCGGTGGTCTGCATGTAAAATTTGGATGCGTAACTCTAGGGCTATGAACAAAAGTACAACCATTATGAAAGCATAGGCAGAAGTTGTATTCCATGAAGGCACGGTAATAATGACAAGCGATGGTTCTTTGTACGATTTCAATAGAAGACGAAGAAACTGAACTCTTGTACAAAAACAATGCACATTTCTGAATCTGTTCATAATTTAGAATATGGTGGAGGAAAATAGAGAAAAACAAGTTTGAAAGCTTGATAATGTATTTGATTGAAATATAACTATTCATATGAATTGTTCATATAACATACCAATTAATTAATTAGGCCTACATAGAACTTTTTGCAATGAAATATATTTGTTTACAAATAGCCATTCTCTTTGGTGGAATATGCACTGTTATCATTCCTTAGAAGCGGAGAAAGCTGCAAGCACACATGTACATGTATAACTTAAGAAACACATTTCATTTCTAAATGGTGATATCTTGATCGATATATTGTAAGAAGCTCTGCTTTTCGCAGGCGTTCATTGTTTTAAAACATTTTTATATGTAATGGTACGCGATGTAGGCCTATATCAAACGTAAATGCTTTGCTGAAATTTGAATCATTTAATGGGAGCATATCATATGAAGAGGTAAGCCATTATCCAAATTATGATTTTCACTTCAAGTTTTCACAAAGCAACTTTCATGCAGATTTGAATTTCATTCCATGAGAGGTTAAGAAATTTGCTATTGCTTTTGATTTAAAAAGTATGTGTTCAGATAATATGATGAGTACAATTACAAATTTCCGAAAAGTTTCACTGTATCAAATGATAACATAATTCACATAAACGAATGCCATTCAATAGGCTATTCGTCATGTTCATGGAAGGGAGCATTTAAAGACTGAAAGTAGTTTAGAACTTAATAATTGTTGAGAATACATTGAAAACAAACACCAAAATAAAATAACTTGAAATCATCTGTTGGGAGTCAGCAAGGATTTCCGGTCTGAAAAAACACTTTTTTGAGCATTCTTTGTTTATCATTGCAAAACGCAGTGTATGCTAAAGTTTTGCTATGATCAAATGTTCTTGAATTTTTCAAATAGAAAAGTTTCAAAAAATATAATTATGATTTGACAAATCATAAATCCAAACTTCACACTGAATTGTTGATTTCCTTTCTCAAGAACTTTAATACAGTAACTGAAAAGCCTTCGACAAATTTTTCACGATTGATATTGAATTAAAATAAAGCTATTTTCTATCTAAATTTCGAATTATCCTGCACTCGTCATATAGGCAGGCACGAACATAGAGTGAGAAAACATGACAAGCAAGGACAACTGTCAACGACGTTATTATTAGTCAAAAATCGTTAATATAGTTCATGCACTGGCATTAGACAGCCAAGGATATCTACGAGTTATAAAGCTGAAATAATAGGCAGGTCACTGCATGTAGAACACTTCCCAAGCACGCCCGATTTTTTATACATCATCTGTATTGAATGCATGCTCTTCTTGATAAGGCTTACACTTTCTTTAATTCATCGTCGCATTCATCCAATGCTTCACGTTTCACTGATGTAGACACGATTATAATCATCACATTCCTGAATTCAATTGTCAATTTTAAAATACTCAAAAATGACCGCATTGGAATTTTTTGAACGTATTTAATCTGGAGTAGTTTCAAAACGCGTATCTTAAAAAGTTCAGCTGGCTGCTATCTACGAGAAAAGTCTACGTTTAAATTTTGTAAGAAATATGAATTATAAGTGGTATTTCTGCAATGTAGCCAAATATACTAGTTGCAAGTGGAATGCTGATAGTTCTAGATAAATACGTTTTCGAAAAAATCATGTCATCCTAATCATGTGAAGTCTGGTGTTGTGAAATGTTTCGTGGATTCTTTATGTAGTTTTATGTAATGACAATTTGTTGGATAAAGAATTGTCTTTTCTTAGCGGTACTCCTAAGCAACATCTACCAAAGTAATTGTGTGAAGAAAGCATCACGCATAGAGTAGGTATAGTTGGTAGAGTGGTAACTCATCAGGTCGCCAAAAAGAATCTTTCTAATTGAGTAAAAAAGTATACTTACTTTATTACAAAGGTAAAGGTGAAAAGTTGAGTCGCGTATGTCGTGAGTATGGTTTCAGAAGTGTTTAGAAGCATGGTTATAGTTTAAGTTATCTTCGTACAAAAGTAAAACCAAATGATGATGACACGAGTGGAGCTATACATAAAATCGTCTGCTCTGAGTGCTCAGGAAAGTTCCAGAAAATTAAGCATGTCCATGCAGTACACTCAAAGCTCCTGCTTTTCCTACAAAAATCATTTCTGTTAAACCTAGCATTTATCACAGAAAAATCGATGAGGCAATCTACATACCTCAACTCAAATCGTAACAAGATTTATCAATTCAGTGATATTTGGAATCCACTTACTTCTCAATAACTTTGATATTCATTCACTCTTACTACTTACTGATATTCATTCATCTTACTTATTTGCATTCAGAAGTAACAGCATTTGAATATTACTTTTTGATACTACTGCATTTGTATTCACAAGTAGTACTCTAGTGACATTTGGTTTTAACTTACCCTTAAGTGTTAAGGCGCAAACTTGTACTTTTATATCACGTGATGAGGTATCGCCAGTCTTGAGTGCGTCACGCGTGTTCTGTTTGTACACGCGAAATCCATTTCGCATAATTAAGACAGCAGACAGCAGTCGAAAGCTCCCGATAATCCAACTGATAACAAGTGGCGCTTTTGCGAAAATATACTATGTTGAACTAGTATTTCTGCAATTTCAAAAAATTCTACTTGCAAGCTGTTTTTCTTGTATTACGATATATATTAAGTCGCAAAGTGACAACTTGAAGAAAATGTATGCAGCTATTTCGAACAAAATTGAATCATAAAATTGATGGGCAGTACGCATGACAAAGAGATGATTTCCCAATTAATAATTAGAAATTTCTTCTGTCCTATCAATCTTATTTTTAGTAATGAATTCCAAAGTCTATGCTTCGTGATAGGCATACTACCTACCAGGGTTGGAACCGGTCAGGAATTTTCTGACCCAAACCAACCGGAAACCGGCAAGACGAAGTCAGCCCGGCCAGACCCAACCGGGTGGCTATCATCGTCTTCCTTTATTACTTCATTCACATCTTGTCCTTCAAACTGATGCGACAAAGGATTCTTCGGTTTATAATTTGAAGGTCCCTGCTCTCAATCTTTTTGAATTTTGTGATTTCAATAAGCTTTTCAGTATTTTTCCTTAAGGGTTGTGCGCTACGTGCCTATTCTATTCATTGAATCTACTCATTTGAATATTTGGTTATCTTTTAAAACTAAATTGGTATTGAAATTATTAAATTTTAAACATTTTTATCAAATGAAATAAATAGATATGATAAAATAAATTAGCCAAAGTATCTCTTCCAAATTGTTTATTAAACGACGAGTGTTA
The DNA here is from genome assembly GCA_907163375.1 of Prostheceraeus crozeri. Taxonomy (NCBI): domain Eukaryota; kingdom Metazoa; phylum Platyhelminthes; order Polycladida; family Euryleptidae; genus Prostheceraeus; species Prostheceraeus crozeri. The sequence goes on along the minus strand of CAJQUW010016820.1, from coordinate 105,188 downwards.
TCTTACATATGTTTCTTTAATGAGTGAATTAGGCCCATTGAGAAGTTCGTCGTTCTAAAAGAAGCAATGAATAACGGATTGTGGTGAACAGATTAACCATATGTGATTGACATATGGTTAAATATGCCACTTGAAAATATGCCACGGATCATGTGTCGGGACATTTTAAATAAGTTTAGTAAGCCATAGACAAATTGTGTATACAGTACATTAGAATTCTTGTCTGATTGATAATTCTCAATAATTGCTGCTAATTGATTGACCGATCGGTTTTCGACCGCGGTCGGTCGACCGATCTACTTACATCGACACAACCCAACCGTTCGCGGTCAGCCGTTCCCGGTTCCAACCCTGCTACCTACCAAGCTTGTAATTTTAACTATTTCAACGTATGATCTCTAAGTTGTCATCTTATGCATAAGAATGCCAAATAACGCAGCTCGTTTGTCTGGAGAATGTCATATTTGAAATTACAATTCTGTTTGCAGATTACCCTGAAGCATGTACATTTAATTTGGGAAATTCCTTCAACTTTGGCCTTGATAATGATATGCGCTTATTTGTGGATTGAAAATCGATGGAGCAATAGATATTTACACGCAAGTAGACGTAAGCAAAGAATGCCTCAGACAATGTACTTTGATGCTGATGCAAGATATAATAAAATGCAAAAAAGAGAAATTTATAGTTTTGGCAACATTGATCACAAACGTCTGCCTCTCCGATAACCAACTTTCAATCTTAATTTTCTTGGCACATTCTGAGAGAAGTCTTTGAAAATATGTTGTCAAAGACTTTCTATAGAAAAAGTATGATTTTCTGGTAATTGATCATCATCTACATGACTGATTCACCAGATGAAAAACCGTGCCTAAAAAGTGATCCAATGATAATGCAAATTGAAAATTGCAATCTTTTACACTTGCATATGATCCAACTGTCCCAGAAAAACAAAATATGTATGAGCTATTCTGTCAAGAATATATGAGCAGCTCATGAATACACTCTTCTGTTTGTCTAAAACACATCCAACTGAAACATTAATGAGGGGTTTGAAAATAAATATTTCGTTCAAATTAAAATATTTGATGCAGCTATACTGACTGGCCTTTGTGTTGTCAAACATCAAATTACTTTTGCTACATAATTCAGAAGCACACCACAGAATTATCTGATATGGTGTTTAACTAAGGAAATAGTCAGATGCATATAAAGTATTAATAATTCACTATCATGCACTCTACGAGAACCAAATTTATGCACACAATACTGTCGACAAACTGTTCAAATTTAATACGTTGTTTTTACAGATTATCATCATCTAATGCCGGCCTTGGTTTTTAGCTGTTGCACTAATTAGTGGGATGATTCTTGCCTTGAGGTGTTCAAAAATTTTAGTGGCAGCTAGTTGCATACATCGGTTGATAGTGCTAAGCACGAATATTGTATTCATTTGTAATTATTTTTGAAAGAAATAAGAGCGCAAATTTTCTCAACGTTTCGATCATAGGCTATTGAGCATTGTCAAGGATACGACTGGATTACATACATGAACTGATTACAAAATTTTGAAAATCACAGAGTGGAATCTAGGTTAAAGGGACTAGAGTAAATCTTATATTTGCATTTTATATTGTTAACTTATATGCAAAAAACAAGACATCTAGTAAATTGTGCTACATAGACTTAGGAAAAGAAAAAAGCAAACTAATTATCAAGCAACCGCGGTTTCCACTCTATGATTTTCAAATTTTATAATCGGTTCATGTATGTAATTCAGTTGTTAATTTTTATCTGTGCCCTTGAGAATGTTCAATAGCTTATGAGCGAAACGTTGGGAAATTTTCGTTCTTATTTCTTTCAAAAATTACTTCCCAAAAATGTTTTATCAATTGTGATAATGATTTTTAATTAAGATACTCATCCTACATGGATGGTTTACAGAGTATTGGAATGGGTATGGGACTCGAAGGAATGCCTGTGAAATCAATGCAGGATATTTCTACGATTAATCAGGGTCAAATGATTAGTGGCATGGGAGCTTCTATAAATGACATGGGCCCTGGGCTTGAGGGAGGCATTTTAGGGGGCGTGGTTGAATATCTGCCACGAGAGAGTAGAAGCTTTAGGGGCATTAGTGGTGGAGGTATTCTTGGCTCATCTGGAATATCTCAAGACATAGGCCATCGAATGGGAAGAAGTGACATGAGGACCACATGAGTGCGATGTTGAATAATTCAAATGGTTTGTAAGATTCAGTTTCTGGAAATTCAGGGACAGTACATTGGACAGTTGAATGTTTTGTATGCATCTGATGATGTAGACGAAATATGGTCATTTTTCGTTTCAGTCGTCAAGTATGCACTTATTTGTTCGGTCCCTCTGAAGCGTAATCATGCAATGGTTAGACCTCCTCGACTTTCACAAGATATCTGTAGACTGAAGAAACTGAGGAGAGAGTCTGCAAAGTCCTTTCTGGCCAACCCCACAAAGGAAAATCGCCGCTCTCGTAATCATTGCTCCAACTTATTAAAGAGTGCAACGCGTCGAGCCATCAAGCAGTATGAGATGTCATTGGCATATAGCAATAACCCAAAGTACTTTTTCCAATATGTGAAATCAACATGTGCGATCTTCCCCAACTATCGGTCCGATAAAAGATCTAATCTCCGATTATGTCGCTTATGATCCTGAAAGAATGGCCAACATCTTTAAGGAATTTTGCCAAAATGTCTTCTCTAAAGAATCTTATCCTCTACCTGATGTACCGATTCCCTCTTTCCATGCATCTCCATGGTTGACTTTCCCCTGAAAAGATTTTTTTCCATCTTTCCTAAAGTAAAGGTTTTGCGTCTTCTGGTCCAGATAGTCTCCCATACGTCCGTTATAAGGAAGCTGCTGCTATTCTGATTCCTCTACTGTTACACACGTTTTCCCTTTTTTTACTCGGGGCTCTCTGGCAAGTATTTGGAAACTTTCACATGTTATTCCAATTTACAAGAAGGGAAGTCGTAAGCAGACGGCTAATTATCGTGCCGTCAGTCTTACTTGCACAGCCTCCAAGCGTTATCAGGGACAGTTTGTGGCAGTTTTGGAACAAGCATTCGTTGATAAATAACTCACAATTCGGTTTCCGCTCGACTTCAGCCTGCTCTCTCCAGCTTCTCGAGTTTTTAGAAGATATCACTTCCTACATCGATCGTGGCAATTGGGCGGATGGGATATACCTCGATTTTGAAAAGGCTTTCAACACCGTGCAACACCAAAAACTATTGACCAAATTGTGCGCTCTAGGCATTCAGGGTGATCTTCACAACTCTTTAAAGATTTTTTTGAGAAATAAATTTGAGAGTGTTGTTGTTGATGGTGTTTTTTCTTCTCCTTAAACTATGACCTCTGGTGTCCCTCAAGGTTCCGTTATTCGTCCTGATATGTTTATAGCTTACATCAATGATATCGATGATGTTGCAAAATCTTCTATTCTCAAATACGCAAATGATATCAAGCTGTATATTGAAGTCAAGCGAGGCAGCCCTCAAGAAGCGGTTCGGTTACTGCAGGCTGACCTGGACGAGATTTCAGCGTGGTCCAGGAAATGGCAGTTACCTTTAAATCCTTCCAAATTCCTCCAATGCCCACGTACTCAATAACCAGTCCCTCAAGGATTAGGCCTACACGAAATATCCCGATGTAGTCATCTCGAATGACCTCAAAGCTCACAAGCATGTCCTTATGTGTATCCAGAGAACTCATATGGTACTCTCCGCCATTCTACGAACTTTCGTATTCCGTGATCCTGATGTTCTTCTTCGCCTGTACAAATCCTATGTTTGTCCCCATCTGGAGTACGCAACGTGTGTGTGGAATCCCCTTGCTGCACAAGACATTGCCTTAATCGAGCGGGTCCAACGGCGTTGTGTGTGTGTTACACTTATCGGGTCAACCCTACGAAGACCGCCTTCGAATACTGGGCATTCCAACGCTCCAACTTCGCCGCCGTACGTTTGACTTAATAGCCGTGTTCAAAAATGTTTTATTCCCCTACCCCATGTCATCCAGCGAAGTTCATCAACCCTGTGACTCCAAGGACTCGTTGCTATCACTTCAAAATCTTTACAAACCCTTTAAGGGTTCACGCCCGTGAATATTTTTTCCCAGCGACTCATTGACGACTGGAATTCCTTTCCCCCTGACATTGTGAACTCGACATCCCTACCGAGCTTCATGACGAACTTGTACAGTTTGCTATTTTGAAAAGCGAACTCTGTTACTTTCCCAGTAGGCCTACCTGTATATATGATCATCAATAAATTGTCAACTTTACTTTGTATGCCTGCATGTTGTAAACTTCCTTTGCCTTGGTGCTTTATGCACTTATGGATGTATTAAAATAATAAACTACATTATGTATCACATGTCATTTATTTCCGTGCTCTTACATCTGCGTGTGCCTATCATCATCAATTAATATATAGGCTGTGATGCATCAATGGGCATGTAGTCATGTTTCAATAATTATAGCATCAATTATAATATTCAATTATTTTCGTGCATTAGAAAATACAATGAAGTTGGAATTTACGCTAATGTATTAATATATACCGATAGCATTGACATGAGGCGTTTATTCTATCAAATATATTGTCTATAATTTGAAATAAATCGAATAATTTCCTTACTTAAAGTTGAAGAAAATATAATCGTTCATTAATTTTAACAAGAATTATTATATACCAGTGGGCTGTTCCTAGCTTCTGAAAATAATCTAGCTGGAGTAGATAACGTCTTCATCTTCAAAGATTGGATATTCAGACAAATTAATGGTCTAGGCATAAATGTTGTATATCCTTTCTATCACAAGATTGCTGCTGATATATACAAATGCAACCTTTGGCCTGAATCCTCACGAATCGGACCCGGTCATATTAGCCGGGTCGGAAAATATAGTCCATTTAGAAGTTTGAATCAACAATTGATTGCAATTAAGTCCTTATATTTCTTAAGGCGTGAAGAAACTTTAATGTAATGACTCAAAATTATTTATTCAATTGAAAATATTCTTCTGCCTTCTTTCTTCTGAGGAGGTTAATGAATGCGGTCATACCCGCAGCATGGGAGGTTCGTCACACACCATGAGAGTTTATAAACTGCACATGCACTTTCGACATATATATATATATATATATATATATATATATATATATATATATAGGAAGACAATATAGGAAGAAGCATGGCTACACCTAACTCTGTCAGCGGTTCACATTCTTATAGCCTACTGAAAAGAATTCATTTATTGTATTCCGGTACATATAGTGATAATATTTCTTCGAGGAAAACAAAGGTGACAAGATGACTTTCATCCAATTAACAGTTCGTTGTCACTCACTAAGGATACGCAACCTAGTGGAAATGTTTGTTTCTATCATATTTTGACAATGAACTTTTGTCAGTAATAACTGCCTTTACGTTTTTGTGTGTTTCAGAAGAATTACATTCGGCTGATAGTGTTTTGATTTTAAAGTTATTTTATTGAATATTATTTGATCTTTAAATAGTTGATGACGAACAGCAATTGTTGGGATGACGAACAGCAATTGTTGAGATGACGAACATGCAAATCAAAGAACTGAAGGAGAATATGAATGGGAAGCCTTCGTGAATCTGAAAGACTTATGAAATAGAACCAAGGATTATCCAAAAGAACTTTGTATATGGACATGGTCAATAAAATTTAACTAAATTGAGCACAGGAAATTCAAAACAAAAGTCATAAATAACTGCGAAACATCTTTCAGCAGTTTTTATAAAAATTATACATTTGTCAAAGCTTCATCATTTGACAGATGACAACAGACAGCAGTTAACAGCTACTATAACAGAACAACTGTGAGAAACATGTGCTCGATCTTAACAACATTTCAGTTTTATTATTTATTGTGGATTTACAAGTTTAAAATGACATGTACGTATACACATTAGCATGTTGATTTTCCCATGTAACATGTTAGATATTATTTCTACCATTTACTTAGGCTGTAAGGTACCAAAATAATTTTGGCTGAAATCCTTGTAATATTGTTCCATATCCAACACAACACAGTTCTCGAACAAATCAAATAGGCCACCACCAACGATGATGATAAATGAATGTGTAACTAAAAATGTTGACATGTGTATATATGCATAATGCACATGTACACTCAATTTCAATTCAAGAATCTTGTTCAGGCATAATACATGGATGTACACTGAAGATAGATGGACTCTATATATGCTTACATGTAGATGTTTTGTAAAAGTGCATCAACGCTTTATGCTCGATCAACAGATACTGAGTCATTTGAAACAAAGTATAGCCTAAGCACGGTAGACACCAGAGATCTGGAGCGGAACTGGAGCGGGTGGTAAATCCGAGCGGAGTGGAGAGGAGAGGTTAAGCGTCTAGAGCGGAGTAAAGCGGAGCGATTTTTAACTGATCAGAACATGCATAAATTCGTGAATACATGAAGGTTGATGTAGTTGACCAGGTGACGGGAGATCATCTTTTTGAGGAAGTTATACAAGGTAATTAAAACTCCCCTTTTCAGTTTAGGCCAATATAATCAAGTTTAAGTTAAAAGTATGGCAGACAGGACTTCGGCGTCCAGCGCCTTCAACGGTCGGCCATCCAAACATCGACCGTTGAAGGCGCTGGACGCCGAAGGCCTGTCTGCCATATTTTTAACTTTAACTTGATTATATTGGCCTAAACTGAAAAGGGGAGTTTTAATTACCTGTAGGCCTATAACTTTCTCATAATACATGAAGGCATTGGCCCGACAACCAAAGTAACGCCTTATACTATAACAGGAAGTCAATAAGTAGTTAGGATTATTAATCTTGCTCTTACCTGATTTCATTAGGCTTCATTAGTCCGAAGGTATCAAGAAACTGTTACGCGTATGGTTGAGGAAAGTCATTAATCTCTTTATTCATCATATTGCAACACAATAGATAAAGAGTGACGCTCTATTTTCGTCTACGAGATAAACATTCATGGGCCTTACTATGAACGATCATACAACATCAGATGATTAGTAGATGAATGACAAAGCGCAGGTAGGTGTTTACGGGTACGATAATCCATAAAGGTCAACATGATTTACAAAAATTAATTCATAGTTTACGTAATGGCATCTTAAAAAAATGTGGAAGTTTTTGATGCGTGATGAAATAATTTTATTAATTAAAAAATTACTAAATGAGAGAATTATTACCACATTAGCATAATGCATTTTTAATTATGGAGGAGAGCGGAGCGGAGTGATTGAAAGCTGCAAATGGAGCGAAGAGGAGCCGCTCCAGAAGACTCGTGGAGCGGAGAGGAGCGGAGCTGGCGAAATTATGCCGCTCCAGATTCTTGGTATGCACTATACATGCATCGCTGTAAACTGTAAACCGTTAAAAACAGCTTACATAGCCGTTAAACGTGACAGAAAAGCTTCACAGAAAATATCCGTAAATATCTGTTAAAATGATGACGTCACAATTTGATGAGTGATGACGTAAGTTAAAATCCGTTCGTATCAGATAAAATAACGTGTCTTTCACGGACATTTTCAGTTCAGACTGTAAAAATCCACTAAACTAATTTTAGCTGTTAAATTTAACGGATATTTACGGTTTACAGTTTACAGTATGCAAGGGTCAATAACGACAATCTTGTCGCTATAGGCATGCAAGTGTTGAAGTATGCTGAGCTTTCTGCAAGCATGCTACAACGTCTTCAAATTCGACAAAAATAATAGCGAATTGATTAATGAGCAAACATTGATGAATGCTTCCCTCTTATCTCCATTGCCTACCTGCCTATTTCACAGAATATCAAGTCACATAATTCTTTCTTCTCAAATTATGAAGTATACATATTCAGCAAGATTTGGAATAATTCGTTCACTAAATGCCATTATACATGTATTTCATTAATAAGATTTGACTGAATTCGACTGCATGCTTGTGAGTTAGTCGCAGTGTCCGAGTAAAAATCCAGATAATACATACAGTATAGTCCACCGTTTGGAGAGGGGAAAATTCTATGATATTGTGTACAAGCAGAACAGAAAAGACAGAGGGAAGCCAGCAAGATTTATTGAGGCCTTATGCTACATCGTTGATAAACGAAATCGTCATTTGTGAAATTAGTCAGACGACATTGCAAGTGTGGCGAATTCGGTCAAATTTTGCATATCGTGTTTATACGCTCAACCAATGATACCCGCGCTCCTGATCCATGTTCGCCAAATGTTTCATCTAATTCATTAACGTTGAAGCGCAGGAGCGTGCAAGTTTCGTGATGACGTCATCGAGAACAACCTCAACGGAATAATCGTCCAACCCAACGGAGGCGGAGAAAAGGACGCTAAACTGATAGTAAAAGTCAAAAGTCAAAACGTTTATTTCCAACTTGGAAAACGTAGTACAACTATACTGTACATAACATTAATGTGATGAGTGATGAAATGATAAAAACATCCATATACAATGAATGGTGGATGGAGGATGAGATGTACAAGTAAGTGAAATGATGATACGGATCGGAAGAAAAGGCCATGCGTAAATCATTACATGCATTACAAGTCAAATGTCAAAATTGATCATGAATTATCTGCATATTGAAAAACATGTATGTTCAATAATATTAACATTATCTCAAGTCTTAGTATTCTTATGAATGAATAAATCTTAGCTGTGATTTTGCATCTTTTCTGGATTAATTTCTTGCTTATATGATAATCACAATTTGTTTAGAAGTTTTATTAATAAGTTTTGGAGAGCCGGTCAATATATAATGCAAGGACAGATATACAGTAGCAAGCATTTAATCAGATAAAAATGAAGTTATCAAGTAACTCACCTGTAATCAAATTGACAATGATTGAGAGATATTTAATATTCTGTAGCAATGACCGGTGTTACGAGATTCAGTTTCCCTAGGTTTTAGTTTCCGATCGGAAAATAAAGCCATGGTTTTAGCTTCCTAGTAGGAAAATGATACCAGGTTTTATTTTCCTATTAGGAAACTAGAAGCCGCAACACCAGGGGAAAACTAGTGGGAAACTAAAACACACTTAAAAATGTTGGGTTTAATTTTCCTATCGGAATATTAAACCATGGTTTTAGTTTCCGGTAGGAAACTGAGACAGAGGGAGAGAGAGAACTATAACACCGGCTCTCCTTGTATTTCATCCGTTAGTTATGCAATGACTGGGTAGAGATTTGGTTTGCAATCTACTTTATCAATCGGCATGAATACTCTTAACATCGATTTTGCTTGCTTTTGTTGGTACTTTCATTGTTAAAAGATAGGGACAGGCTCATAAGTTTCGTAGATATTCTCAGTAGTGTTCAATACGGCTCAGCATAGAAATCAAACAATAAGAAGCATGAAATTTCAAGGCAGACCTTGATTTTTCATAGAAATCTATGCGACTTCTTTGACATGGAATCAAGCTATTAATTTAAATGAGATTGGTGACCTGATTTATCTAAAGCTGCATGTGTTTGACAATTTATTATGATTTGTCTTTCTTCCTAACTTTATTTGAATTATTTTTGATATTTGTAGATACCTTTCATTTCGGCGATACTGGTAGCAGTTATTTTATTGCAGAATTCTTCTTTACAACTTATGTTTCTCGAGAATGGTGCAAATTTCCTTCTAATTTGGTCATTTGCAGGACATTCAACAAAGAAATGATATATTGTTTCAACTTTTTGACTGCTGCAGGTTTCGCATAAACGTTCATCATATAATTTCTTACTTTTGTATGTACCAGTCCTTACCATAAGGTCATGGTTATTAGCTCTATATTTTATCAACGTATTTAGGCTATTTTCATTGGTACGTCTAAATCTAGATAGGGCTTCAAATTCATTTCGAATCTTGCTAATTCCAAATAATTTCTGCCAGTACTACTCTCTTTGGCACTATCGATCCATTGAGTGCGAAAGCATTCAAACAGAGTACTACGTGTACATTTCTCCATCATTTTTTTATCCACAGCGTTTTGATTTTGCCATAAGTGTAATAGGTTGACTTCTTTCAGCAACATCTTCACTTTGGCTGTCCATGTGTAGGAATATTGAGAGTCATTCATATGGTTATAAATTTCAGTATATATTTTTCTAGACAAATTATTGTCTTTACTATTTATTAATTTTATCCAGAAAGTGATCGCCGCCTTATAGAAATAGAATTCTATTGGAAAAAGTCCAAATTCTCCGATCAAACAATAGTTTGGGGTTGATTTTACCAAATGATGGTGATTCTTATGAAACTGGTACTGAATCTTATTCATACAATTAAGATTGCTGTGATAACAAAATTCAGCACAGTATTTCATTTTAGACAATGTTAACATTTCAAAAGTGTTCTTCACTATACTTCCATTTACATGGCCGAATTCTCTTAACTTCTTTTCAGTCACATATGAAGCACGTTTACCTTTTTTTACCAAGTATTCAATATGTTTTTTATTGTTTTTAGATATCCACATTCCAAGGTATTTAAATTCATCAATTATATTTATATCGTATTTCATATTATCAATTTTTATTTCGATGCTATCATTGCTATGAAACTTGTTAATTATCGTTGCTTTTGTTTCACCGAAATTAACTGTTAATCCATTTTCTGTACCAAAGTTTCCAACAAATTTCAATTGATGCATCAACCCTGTCTCACCTTCACTCAACAGGAGAATATCGTCTGCGTACGTACGACATGCGATTTGAATATTACCTATCTTAATGGGTCGTGTGAAATCACTATCAACATTTGTTTTGATGAGTAGGTCATTCATATATATGCAAAAAAGAGTTGGAGAGAGACTATCTCCTTGAGGTATACCATTTTGTAATCGAAATGGATTTGTCTCTTTTCCTTTATATAATACTTGAAATTGTTTTACTGTCAGTAAATTAGTTATCGTGGTTAAAAGTTTGCTGTCAGGTAAAACATAATTCAGTTTGTTGATCAGCAATTTCTTCGGTATTGAATCGAATGCCTTGGACAAATCTACAAAGCATATACATGTATATAGCGGCATCTTTTTGTTCTCACATATTTGAATCGATTCTTTCAGTATAAATAAATTATCCAGTGTTGAATTACCTTTTCTAAATACCGTTTGACATGGGTGAATAATTTGATTATTATCCAACCATGTACATGTATTCAGTCTTTCATTTAAAATCTTTGTAAAAAGTTTTTCTAAACATGAAGATAAGGTGATGCAGCGATACGAGGTTGTGTTTGCCTTTTCTCCTTTCTTATACATAGGAATTCCAGTTTCGATTCCATGGTATTTCATTATAAATTAAAATTTTATCAAACATTTCTTGAACGCTGTCTACGGTTTCTGTTGCATTTTCTTTTAACATTTCATATACAAAGCCATCTAGTCCACTTCATTTAAAATTTTTTGAGTTTTTATATTTGTTTCAATTTTGTTATATGTGAATTTAGTATCTAATAGGTCTGTTAGTGAATTTGTTCTCAGAGTCAAAATCCTGGTAGGATGGATGTTGCTGTTCGTAGCATAATTTTCTATCATAACAGTCTTGAAATGTTCTGCAGTTAGGTTATTTTCTATGTGAGTCTTAGTTTGCTTTGGGTTGAGTATCTTTCAATACAGTTTTTGATCACTATTTTGCTTTGCGGTTTGAAGTTCATTATATTTGATCTTTCTTAGGTACCGTTTTTCTTTTCTAATTTTTTTTATTTAAAATTTTCCTTTGTGTCATTAAATTCATCAGATTTTCATTTGATTGATCAGTTTTATATTCCGCTACTATTCTTCTATAATTTCTTCGTAGTGTTCTTAATTCATCCGTGTAGATGCGCTTATTATCACATGCGCATTTATTTTCAAAAGCTTTTGTTTTATTTTTGCATAGTTCATCATGAATATTTGTTGCTGACAATAGTGTTGACTTAATACTATTCCTGAGAATTGCACAATCTTCAACAAATTTACTCGAGTTGAAATTGTTTTTATTTGTATCCGTCCATTTGAATGGTCTTATTGCTTTTATCTTCAATGCTTCATGGCATTTCGTATTTAGCATAACTGGAGTTTTCGTATTCATTTCTATCTCAAATGTTAATGGCGAATGATCAGTGTACAATTCAGGCTCATGGACTTCAAAATGTTTTAGTTCATTCACTAATGATTAAGATAGGATAAGATAATCGACTACAGATTTTCGAATTTCATTATGTTGCATTCTATTAAAAGTACATTTTCCGATAATGTCTGAAGTCTCAAATCTTCCATTTGCAATTATCAAAGAGGTTTCATTACAAAATGAAATTATTTCACGACCATTAGTGTTTATAGTTTTATCTTCAGAAATTCTATACGGCAGGTCACTGTTTTTATTGTCACTTTCATTAGAGGTTCTTCCATTTAGGTCACCAATCATTATTATATGCTGCATATTATGCTTTATTATATATCGCTTGATTTTCTCAAAATATTCGTTATCTTTATAATTGGATTCTCTGTTTTCTCTGTATGATATCATGAGGAATATCTCATTTAAATCTGTCCATTTACTATTTACCAATTTGAGTATCAGCACGATTCCTTCCTCACTATCTATGTATTCAGTTCCATTATCATTAAATAGATTTTCATAAACAGATAGTCCTTTTATATTTCTACCTTTCGTCTTGTTCTCGTACGTTGTATGAAAGGCATTATAATTAGGTATGCCAGGTAGATCTACGTTGCTTTTTAAGTGTGTTTCAGTAAAGCATATATAATTTGCCTCTTTCATATCATTCAAAAGATTTGTGTCATTAAATTTTCCATCATTAAGGCCATTAATATTGACATAATAAAATTTCATTTTCGCTATCGCATTCAAACAAGTATTATCATTTATGTCCTCACTAGCCTCTTCTTCCGATTCCATGTTAAACATAGCGCCTGGTGTTTGGAGTGTGATGAGTGTCTCTGTTTTCTGTTCTGTAGTTTGTGTGTAGTGGTCGTACTGGTGGTGGTGCGTTTGGTGAGTTGATTGGGTAGTAACGTGGGTAGTCTTCGCTTCTTACTCTGAATCGTTCTTCATCTTGTCTTTGTTGAAGTTGTGGTTCATTCTCTCTTCTCTCTTGATACTCATATCTTCGCTCGTTGTTGTCTCTTCTTGGTTGGTATCTTCTATAGCTATCGTCTCTTCTTGGTTGGTATCTTCTGTAGTTGTTTCTTCTGTAGTAGTTGTAATTGTTGTTGTTGTCGTATCTTGGTCTTCTGAAATAACATTGGGAGCTGTAGTGTCCATATCTTCCGCAGTAGTGGCAGTTTACATTCGGTCTTCTCCATGTTCGCTGGTAGTATTCTTCTCTGTTGTCATTTCGTTGTTGTTGTTGTTGTTGCTGTTGCTGCTGTTGTTGTTCTTGTTTGATTTCAATCTTTTTAATCTTTTCACTGATGTCGTTTAGCTTTCTTAGGATATCAGTCTGAATAATGTCATCTTCACTTTCATCGTCTGAGTCATCGTTGTTTTGATCTTCGTGTTGTCTTATTTTGCTGTTCAGGTGTTCGATTTCTTCGTATTGTTCAGTTAGCTCTCGCTCGCATTTTCTTATTTTTTCGTCTAAATTACTGATTTTCACCCTGTCATCGTCCATTTGCAATTGATAGCTCTTTATTGTCGTTAAAAGATCTTCCCTCGTTTTCGCTTGCTTCTTCATTTCTTCTTCCATTTCTGATATTTTGTGCACTGAGTTTGTTCTGTGATGTGTGCTATGTTCTGTAATTCGGCAGGCGTCGAAAATTAAGTGTAGACGTTCGAATGTCAACAGCTATTATAGGCCTCTAAAGGTACACGTGTATATTCGTAAAATAAATGTGTAGCCGATACTTTAGGTTCGTCACACACATGCATATAGGCTACATGTTGGCCTGTATGTGCAACTCGTGCATCATGCTAGGGATTTAGGCTACTTTCTCTACGTCATCTAAGTTCAAGTGAAGACATCAAGCAGAATTGCTACACAAGATGTTATTCTACTTTTTTACCCATAACCACTGCCTACAAGCAAAACTCCCACGCATTGGCCCACTTTTTTGCAAGACATCCGAAGGCTTTTTTACTGCCCAACCTTTCGAAGGGTTCCTACACTGTGAATCGCTCAATACCAATCACATACGAAGGATGCATACCAAAATATTTTTTTGGTATATTTCTGTATTCTCTTGGTATATATTTGCATGCTTTTCGTATGCTATTTCAAATGTGGTATGCTTTACATACTAAAGCCATATGTTAACAGCACAATGTTAAAGGAAAGCATAAATGATTTCTAATAGATGCTGATTTAGGGCCCTTTGTCAATAAAGATCACACTAATGTTAGTACTGTTCTGTAAATAGTGAGATAATGACATTTAATAGTCAAACTTACAATACTGAATTCGATTTTAATGCATGCAAGTCTAAGGCATTTCATAAATAATCAATAAGTATTTAACCATCAACAATTATGCATTATGTAATTTTGGAACCAAGCATATTATCAATCCGAAATAAAAACACATTATAATTCATGAACGCAAAAATAGTTATGTTTGAGATATATAAGTCAACATGGTTGCTCGATAGTTATCGTATTATTTAAATGATGTTTATCAACTTAGTTCATGGAAATGAGCTAATTATGAGTCTTGTCAACGCCATAAGACAAGTAGCAGCGATGACATGCGGCGTTGCTTTAACAATATCTCCAATCTAGTTAAATACCACACTTTCACAAAGAAATATTCACGACTGGTATTACTGGAAAATGTTATTTGACAGTAGTATGCAATATAACTTATTTTTTGCCATGTGACTTAAAGCTCTTCATACTAAACACATACCAATGAGGACGAATTTTCATCAGGTCTCGTATATAAAACATACCAACAATTCGTATTTAATTGTAAAACAACCAATCACAGATAGAATAGTTCGTATCGCTACATACTAATCACAGACGAAAGCAAGCAAGGTTTCGTATGAAAAACATACCAGATCTCTGTAAACATACGAGAATCTCGTATCAGATGCTAGTTTCAAATTGTATGTGATTTTGGTATCTGTTTGTATGTAATTTTCGTATCCAGCGGTTTACAGTGTATATAAGTCATATATTCATCAACGTCATGGGGATGACAGCATTCAGATCATTGTAAACTAAATACCACCAATATCACTCTCATTTTGTGAAAATAGAGAGGAAATGTTGCATTTCATACATAAACTATTTCATCTACCTATATGTATGTGGAGATTCGAGAGAAGACTTATGGACGTGAAGAAGTGCCTTTTGGTTGATTTGAGGACACTGGAAGAAAGTCATCTTTTGTATCAAATTAACTTACTTAAAAATGTACTAGCCTTTTTTATAGGCGCATCTCAGCCATGATTTCGGGTTGAGGTAGGCCACAATTTATAAATAAAATATCATGCTGTGTGATTACGTAATAGCATAATTAAATGATAGGCTAAATTATTGAGACTTAACATTAAATTTGCTCCCCAATAGAATATTAGAGATTGAAGTCTCATAAAAGATGTCATCAGTTTTGATAAACAAATTCCCCAAAATTTGATTATAACAATTCTCATAGGACTTCAACTTCTCACTCCAAAGGCTAAAGAAATTATGGTTAACCAAATATCGTCGATGACTTGTTGGACACTATGCATGTCTGATGGAAATCCATAGAAACACGTTGATTACTGTTATCACTTAGAAACACAACACTGCAATGATGGTGGTCGAATTCATCGACCGACAATGAGTGTGACTTCTACCTGGATGCGTATACAATTTTGGCACATTTTCAACGCGCAGCGATGGCCTCTGGTCTCCATGCTCCCAGTTGCGAATGATTACTCGTATATTCCTTATACACTTGTCCGTGATCACGTCATAATCAACTTTGTCTTCGGCTGCTGTTGGCAAGCGACGCTATACTTCACATGCATGGCGCTAATAGCAACATAGCGACCAAAACACGTTTCTAATGGCAATCAGGGATGCATAGACATCTCATCATGTGCATTGATAAGCATCATGATAAATGCCTTGATAGAGGATGTAAATCGTCGCTGATTCTACAAAGTGACGTAAGTACATTTTTTGTCGATTTTGAGATTTTCTGCTCAAAATCATCGTTTGACACCAGTTTACACTGTGTCAAGTCCTTACTTTCAGATTCAATTTTAATTCTAAGATATCGGTATAAAATCAGTTTGAATTTTCACTCAAAGTCACCATGTATGATTTCACAAAATGATATAAGTCAACGTGCGTCTGTTTGTAAAATCAAATAGCTATGGATAAGGTTACAGCAACCATAGATAGCATACTGTAGATACTGACGTAAAATGCACTTCCGTCAATTTGAAGAATCAAATTTAGATGAATGTCGATTTGACTCTAATTTTGACATTGTTCATTCATGGACGTCTTAATAGTTTTGGTAGCATAGAAATAGAACTTTTACGGCTTGCAGCTGCCATGGACCTCAATATGCCAGTGCTAGTATACAGATGTCCATGCTGGCTACTAAATGAAAAGGCGTCAGTTTGTCCTATAACATTGCTTACTGAATCTGAATTTGCTTCTCACATCTTTGCCATGAATTTAGAATTCTAATGTCGTCAGAATTAGGTAACCTAATTGTAGGCTTATAAGACACCAGATATATCTATCACGCATAGAACAAATTTCTATAAAGGTGCGTTTACACGTGAAACTTTGTTGCTGCCAACTGCAATCAGATTACAGAGGCCGTTTATACTTGACACTAAAAAGTTGCTGACACTATCGATCTATGATGAGTCAGAAAATTGCAGGAGATTGCAGGAGTGTTTACACTTGACACTTTTAGTCGACACTTATTTCTTCACGATGTCATCGAGAAAGTGGATGGCTGCGGCTGTTACAACATACATTTTAACGGGAAAAGACTGCGTAAACAGCGAATGTGGGTTCGTTATTGGATTATGAGAGAACAGTTTGGATTTTGAAATGCGATTATGCTCGAATTACGAGATCAGAATCCGTGCCACGTAGCAATTTTTTTGAGAATGTCCGCTACCGACTTTGAAGATCTTTTGAGACGAATCGCATCAAGGATTAGAAAAAAGGACACTTCAATGCGTGCGACACTTCAAGAAATGATCGAGTCATGGGATGCCCATACCGTTAACATTGGATCAAGATTATTCTTGGATGTGTAATTTTAAGATACTTTTTAAAACGTTTCTAGAACTTTTCACGGTTTAAATTAATTAATACAAGAGTACGACTGCATGTAGCAACCGTAACTCACGAATTGTTTTCACTTCACTTCATTTTATTAAATATATTAGCCGTGTAGGTGTTTATTAATATATTCGCATCGGCGAAATGCATCGGTCTATAACTAGAGTGCCTTTTCACTTTACCGAATATCTAACGGTTGCCCTGCCCTCCCACATTGAATCATATGGCTAAGCAGGGATTATTTCGTCATATTAGCCTATATTTGTTCTTGCATGCATCCAGACACTACGAATAGGCCTATTACACGACATTTTCATCTCTAGGCATACATTTATGCTAATGCTATCGCAGAAAGTGTATAGGTATACCTAGACCAGAGTTGGAAGTGGGTCGTGGGTCAGGTGGGTCAAGTAGGTCACAGAATCGCGTGGGTCACGTGGGTCATGTTTTTCCGAAAAGTTGGTGGGTCAGGGGGCTCGTGGGTCAGACTTCGTTGACCCACTTCCAACTCTGACCTAGACTAGATATGAAAAATGCAAGTCGAATCTATAGGCCTATATGTAGCTTAATCTTACAAGTAATTGGCCCGCCAAGCTCGTGAAGATGGCCGCACATGCAGTTCACCATCCAATCTTCATTGCCCACCACTGCTGCACCAAGACATAACAATAATATATGCTTCCACAATTCCTACAATTCTTATCTTAAGTTAACCTACACCAATTTCATAAAGTTTTATTAAAATCATGGAAGTAGGCTTATAATATAATACGATAAATGATATATCGGTACTGAAGCTTAATGTATCTGTTGAGCCTTCACTTGAGCATTGAATGAGCTTCATTGCCACATAAAACCATTTCGTGACGAATTTATTTATGTATTATATTAGTGACGAATTTCGCCGGCGCCCCACCCCAACTTTTGTTTCTTTGATTTCGTTGTGGAACTGAGTCCTTGCTGGTTGTGTATTTTTCACTGAACTTCTTTAATTGTTGTCTTGTTGTCTATTTTGAATTCACGGCAATCTTCCCCCATGCTTCGGCCTATTTATTTTATCTCGATATTCGTAATTGTGCACTTTCCACAAACAGGGATACTGCTCGCATTGATCGATCAGGTCATCGGTTAACGTCCTTGTCCATTCAGTTTTCGTTTGTGGCATTTCGTTATCAGTCATTGATGAACCAACGATCATCGTTTTACTAGCTTTTACCAAAGTGTTTAAATATACTTACTTTGGCTTTTACTGAAAGCTATATAAAAATATGTCGATGTCGATATAACAACCAAACAATTAAAGATTCACTTTATTCGAGAAAGATGAGTCCCACCAGCTGATGCTTTTATCTATTGCACATTTGCCAAGCGGCCTTGGACCGATACACGACTGCAAATTCGATGATTTAATTACCATGCAAAAGTAAACAGATGTAAGTCATGTCTTGTGATGAGATATGCCAGATCAAACAATGCTAGATGCTCCCACAAGCAGGTGGAGCTTCTTGTACAAGGATATTCAGGAAAAACAGTTCTGTCCTAGCAAAATGAAGCTGAAATTGATGTAAACTGTATGTACAATGGTACGCAGTAGCAATGCAGAAAAGATGTATGTTGGTGAATTAAGTATATTAGCACATCATTAGTAATTTAAAGACTGGTGATGATGAAAATAGCAAGAACAAATCCAGGCTCCAATAAGTCAGGTCGCTGTGTTCCGATCACGGTCGTATGAGTGTCAATAAAAGTGTCAGCTGAAAGTTGCGCCTCGTTCAACTTTAGTGACACTTGATGGCTGACACTTTTCAGAAAAGGTCAGGAGCCGTTTACACGTGCAATATTTTCACTGACACTCGGTTGCAGCAACCTTTAAAAATGTCAGCAATCTAGTGTCAGACGAGAGTGTCAGCAGCGTTTACAGGTGCGATTTAAGTGGCAGCAATAAAGTTTCATGTGTAAACGCACCTTAAAAGCATCGTCTAATCATGAAATTAAGTGACAATATTATAAAAGGCAAGTTAATTAGCAAGAGTAGCCTAAGGACCAGTGTTTCCTTATTTCTTCAATGAATGAGTATACTCATTTTAAGATACTTTTTAAAACGTTTCTAGAACTTTTCACGGTTTAAATTAATTAATACAAGAGTAAGACTGTATGTAGCAACCGTAACTCACGAATTGTTTTCACTTCACTTCATTTTATTAAATATATTAGCATATATTTGTTCTTGCATGCATCCAGACACTAAGAATATTACACGACATTTTCATTTCTAGGCATACATTTATGTTAATGCTATTACAGAAAGTGTATAAGTATACCTAGACCAGAGTTGGAAGTGGGTCGAAGTATACTACTGTAATCGGAATATTTTACATGGACGTGCCAGATACAGGGAACAAGGCCTACATGAATCTAACGAGGATGGAACAAGCGAATTGGTAAACATCCATGTTCGTCTGTCGATGACATCTCTACCAGCCTTTGTCTATATAAAGTTGGCCAAAACTTTTCTTCTTGTCACTTGGTTGCTATGAAGTAGTTAAGGCGTGAATGCTAGCAATTCTTCAAATGCTTCATGAACGGTTGTTTTACTGCAATTTCTTATTGGAACAACATGCCATCGACTGGTCATTGAAAATGGAGTAGGACTTAATGTTCAAAAGTTTATTGATTGATATAGTTGTGTCAATAGGCCTCCAAGGGTTGATTTCGATTGACAGTAATAGGTCAAAGACAAAACCTTGACGCAGGTATCTATCTCTCCTTTTTCTCATCCTGATCACACCTAATGTCGAACTTAATCGTCAAATTTCCAAAGTTTCCTATCTTTTAAGCCTATTTTGCAACGATTTAATTGCTTACAATCACATTATTAGCACATATCCAGCATTATTTGAAACTGCGGTCAACTCAATAAATCATTCGACTAATAATTTCAACGAATGGGCTACTGCTAAAAATCATAACAATATTTCGTTATAAGATTCAACAATATTATTATAAATATTTTCAATAAAGCACTGGATTAGACCTATTGGTATTTATAAAACCTATAAATTGACAAATTGTGTCACAGAAGCAAACATCTCGTGTCATTTTTACTCTAGGTTATCCAAAAAATGATTTGTGATTTCTGACGATTTAATTCTTCGGTTCTGTCCTCTTTATTAATGTTTCTTATATTCCATGGTGTCATATTGATAAGGTTCCTAAGCTTACTACTGAAATCAAGAGCAAATTATTGAACTATTTCTTCGAAGTCGTGTAGGAAATTTTGAAAAGTGTATTGTATGGCATCGTGCACTCTTGTTTGGAAAATTAAATAGAATAAAAAATGCATGTGTATTATCACAACATGTCCTGAAAATACAAAGATTTATAAAACTAGGTAGCTACCATTAATGTCCTCTGATTATCCTTGCAAAGTTATGGAATTTTGATTGGATTTTGTACAGTAATTAACAATGATTTAGAATTTGCGGAAGCAATGTAAACAATGCCCGCGTGTGCACCTCCTGTAAGAAATCATGTCAAAACAAATTCATAAGACACAACATTGCCAACATTTTGCTGTTAAAGCTCCTATTTCAACTATTTAGTCGACTTGGTATTCCTCCTGAGTAAAGCTAAAGCGACGTAAATACATCCATAGCTGATATACATTCAACTCGAATGATTTGACAAACTGAAGTAACTGCACTTGCAACAGATCAGGCCATAGAAATTGACAACAATATAACCTCTAGAATGGAAATTAAGCTTCATGCAATGCACAATAACGGCACATAAATCGCACGCATTTTCACTTAGATGCACCTGCCAACGTCTGTATCATTGGGCTAGAATTTGTCACATGAGTAAATCGAAGCTTTTAATTGGTTCTTCATGCCCCAACTTAGTTCCCTCGGATGTGCCGCGACCTTGAGTCAATTTCCATTCTAGCGAACTTCAGATAAACAGTTCATTTCTATGGATCAGGCATCTGATTTTGAACATAATTTGATTTGACAAACTGACGTAAGTGACAGGCCTATCTGTGCCATCTCACTCATGCCATGTCACTGACTAGATTTCTATGACTTAAATATCTTATCCAATTGAGATATTATATATTATATTATATAATATCAATACATAACTAACGGACGAAATACACGGAGAACCGGTCATTGCTACGGAATATTAAAAATATCTCTCAATCATTGTCAATTTGATTAAAGCAAATAAATGGAATCATCTCAAGAAGTCGAAACATCCCAAGTAGTGTGCAAACATTGTGTACAGGAAGTTAAGAGTGGTGAGATGCAGTTGAATTGTGACAAATGTGCTGAATTTTATCACATCCATTGTGTGTACCTACCCGACTATGAAATTTTAAAGTATTTCAAACACAGCAAGAGAAAGTTCATCTGTAAAAGCTGTATTTCATTGTTATTTCCTGCCGAATTACAGAACATAACACACATCACAGAACAGCACAGAACCAACCCACTGCACAAAATATCAGAAATGGAAGAAGAAATGAAGAAGCAAGCGAAAACGAGAGAAGATCTTTTAACAACAATAAAGAGCTATCAATTGCAAATGGACGATGACAGGGTGAAAATCAGTAATTTAGACGAAAAAATAAGAAAATGCGAGCGAGAGCTAACTGAACAATACGAAGAAATCGAACACCTGAACAGCAAAATAAGACAACACGAAGATCAAAACAACGATGACTCAGACGATGAAAGTGAAGATGACATTATTCAGACTGATATCCTAAGAAAGCTAAACGACATCAGTGAAAAGATTAAAAAGATTGAAATCAAACAAGAACAACAACAGCAGCAACAGCAACAACAACAACAACAACGAAATGACAACAGAGAAGAATACTACCAGCGAACATGGAGAAGACCGAATGTAAACTGCCACTACTGCGGAAGATATGGACACTACAGCTCCCAATGTTATTTCAGAAGACCAAGATACGACAACAACAACAATTACAACTACTACAGAAGAAACAACTACAGAAGATACCAACCAAGAAGAGACGATAGCTATAGAAGATACCAACCAAGAAGAGACAACAACGAGCGAAGATATGAGTATCAAGAGAGAAGAGAGAATGAACCACAACTTCAACAAAGACAAGATGAAGAACGATTCAGAGTAAGAAGCGAAGACTACCCACGTTACTACCCAATCAACTCACCAAACGCACCACCACCAGTACGACCACTACACACAAACTACAGAACAGAAAACAGAGACACTCATCACACTCCAAACACCAGGCGCTATGTTTAACATGGAATCGGAAGAAGAGGCTAGTGAGGACATAAATGATAATACTTGTTTGAATGCGATAGCGAAAATGAAATTTTATTATGTCAATATTAATGGCCTTAATGATGGAAAATTTAATGACACAAATCTTTTGAATGATATGAAAGAGGCAAATTATATATGCTTTACTGAAACACACTTAAAAAGCAACGTAGATCTACGTGGCATGCCTAATTATAATGCCTTTCATACAACGTACGAGAACAAGATGAAAGGTAGAAATATAAAAGGAGTATCTGTTTATGAAAATCTATTTAAAGATAATGGAACTGAATACATAGATAGTGAGGAAGGAATCGTGCTGATACTCAAATTGGTAAATAGTAAATGGACAGATTTAAATGAGATATTCCTCATGATATCATACAGAGAAAACAGAGAATCTAATTATAAAGATAACGAATATTTTGAGAAAATCAAGCGATATATAATAAAGCATAATATGCAGCATATAATAATGATTGGTGACCTAAATGGAAGAACCTCTAATGAAAGTGACAATAAAAACAGTGACCTGCCGTATAGAATTTCTGAAGATAAAACTATAAACACTAATTGCAAATGGAAGATTTGAGACTTCAGACATTATCGGAAAATGTACTTTTAATAGAATGCAACATAATGAAATTCGAAAATCTGTAGTCGATTATCTTATCCTATCTTAATCATTAGTGAATGAACTAAAACATTTTGAAGTCCATGAGCCTGTATTGTACACTGATCATTCGCCATTAACATTTGAGATAGAAATGAATACGAAAACTCCAGTTATGCTAAATACGAAATGCCATGAAGCATTGAAGATAAAAGCAATAAGACCATTCAAATGGACGGATACAAATAAAAACAATTTCAACTCGAGTAAATTTGTTGAAGATTGTGCAATTCGCAGGAATAGTATTAAGTCAACACTATTGTCAGCAACAAATATTCATGATGAACTATGCAAAAATAAAACAAAAGCTTTTGAAAATAAATGCGCATGTGATAATAAGCGCATCTACACGGATGAATTAAGAACACTACGAAGAAATTATAGAAGAATAGTAGCGGAATATAAAACTGATCAATCAAATGAAAATCTGATGAATTTAATGACACAAAGGAAAATTTTAAATAAAAAAAATTAGAAAAGAAAAACGGTACCTAAGAAAGATCAAATATAATGAACTTCAAACCGCAAAGCAAAATAGTGATCAAAAACTGTATTGGAAAATACTCAACCCAAAGCAAACTAAGACTCACATAGAAAATAACCTAACTGCAGAACATTTCAAGACTGTTATGATAGAAAATGATGCTACGAACAGCAACATCCATCCTACCAGGATTTTGACTCTGAGAACAAATTCACTAACAGACCTATTAGATACTAAATTCACATATAACGAAATTGAAACAAATATAAAAAACTCAAAAAATTTTAAATGAAGTGGACTAGATGGCTTTGTATATGAAATGTTAAAAGAAAATGCAACAGAAACCGTAGACAGCGTTCAAGAAATGTTTGATAAAATTTTAATTTATAATGAAATACCATGGAATCGAAACTGGAATTCCTATGTATAAGAAAGGAGAAAAAGCAAACACAACCTCGTATCGCTGCATCACCTTATCTTCATGTTTAGAAAAACTTTTTACAAAGATTTTAAATGAAAGACTGAATACATGTACATGGTTGGATAATAATCAAATTATTCACCCATGTCAAACGGTATTTAGAAAAGGTAATTCAACACTGGATAATTTATTTATACTGAAAGAATCGATTCAAATATGTGAGGACAAAAAGATGCCGCTATATACATGTATATGCTTTGTAGATTTGTCCAAGGCATTCGATTCAATACCGAAGAAATTGCTGATCAACAAACTGAATTATGTTTTACCTGACAGCAAACTTTTAACCACGATAACTAATTTACTGACAGTAAAACAATTTCAAGTATTATATAAAGGAAAAGAGACAAATCCATTTCGATTACAAAATGGTATACCTCAAGGAGATAGTCTCTCTCCAACTCTTTTTTGCATATATATGAATGACCTACTCATCAAAACAAATGTTGATAGTGATTTCACACGACCCATTAAGATAGGTAATATTCAAATCGCATGTCGTACGTACGCAGACGATATTCTCCTGTTGAGTGAAGGTGAGACAGGGTTGATGCATCAATTGAAATTTGTTGGAAACTTTGGTACAGAAAATGGATTAACAGTTAATTTCGGTGAAACAAAAGCAACGATAATTAACAAGTTTCATAGCAATGATAGCATCGAAATAAAAATTGATAATATGAAATACGATATAAATATAATTGATGAATTTAAATACCTTGGAATGTGGATATCTAAAAACAATAAAAAACATATTGAATACTTGGTAAAAAAAGGTAAACGTGCTTCATATGTGACTGAAAAGAAGTTAAGAGAATTCGGCCATGTAAATGGAAGTATAGTGAAGAACACTTTTGAAATGTTAACATTGTCTAAAATGAAATACTGTGCTGAATTTTGTTATCACAGCAATCTTAATTGTATGAATAAGATTCAGTACCAGTTTCATAAGAATCACCATCATTTGGTAAAATCAACCCCAAACTATTGTTTGATCGGAGAATTTGGACTTTTTCCAATAGAATTCTATTTCTATAAGGCGGCGATCACTTTCTGGATAAAATTAATAAATAGTAAAGACAATAATTTGTCTAGAAAAATATATACTGAAATTTATAACCATATGAATGACTCTCAATATTCCTACACATGGACAGCCAAAGTGAAGATGTTGCTGAAAGAAGTCAACCTATTACACTTATGGCAAAATCAAAACGCTGTGGATAAAAAAATGATGGAGAAATGTACACGTAGTACTCTGTTTGAATGCTTTCGCACTCAATGGATCGATAATGCCAAAGAGAGTAGTACTGGCAGAAATTATTTGGAATTAGCAAGATTCGAAATGAATTTGAAGCCCTATCTAGATTTAGACGTACAAATGGAAATAGCCTAAATACGTTGATAAAATATAGAGCTAATAACCATGACCTTATGGTAAGGACTGGTACATACAAAAGTAAGAAATTATATGATGAACGTTTATGCGAAACCTGCAGCAGTCAAAAAGTTGAAACAATATATCATTTCTTTGTTGAATGTCCTGCAAATGACCAAATTAGAAGGAAATTTGCACCATTCTCGAGAAACATAAGTTGTAAAGAAGAATTCTGCAATAAAATAACTGCTACCAGTATCGCCGAAATGAAAGGTATCTACAAATATCAAAAATAATTCAAATAAAGTTAGGAAGAAAGACAAATCATAATAAATTGTCAAACACATGCAGCTTTAGATAAATCAGGTCACCAATCTCATTTAAATTAATAGCTTGATTCCATGTCAAAGAAGTCGCATAGATTTCTATGAAAAATCAAGGTCTGCCTTGAAATTTCATGCTTCTTATTGTTTGATTTTTATGCTGAGCCGTATTGAACACTACTGAGAATATCTACGAAACTTATGAGCCTGTCCCTATCTTTTAACAATGAAAGTACCAACAAAAGCAAGCAAAATCGATGTTAAGAGTATTCATGCCGATTGATAAAGTAGATTGCAAACCAAATCTCTACCCAGTCATTGCATAACTAACGGATGAAATACAAGGAGAGCCGGTCATTGCTACAGAATATTAAATATCTCTCAATCATTGTCAATTTGATTACAGGTGAGTTACTTGATAACTTCATTTTTATCTGATTAAATGCTTGCTACTGTATATCTGTCCTTGCATTTTATATTGACCGGCTCTCCAAAACTTATCAATAAAACTTCTAAACAACTTGTGGTTATTATATAAAACAAGAAATTAATCCAGAAAAGATGCAAAATCACAGCTAAGATTTATTCATTCATAAGAATACTAAGACGTGAGATAATGTTAATATTATTGAACATGCATGTTTTTCAATATACAGATAATTCATGATCAATTTTGACATTTGACTTGTAATGCATGTAATGATTTACGCATGGCCTTTTCTTCCGATCCGTATCATCATTTCACTTACTTGTACATCTCATCCGCCATCCACCATTCATTGTATATGGATGTTTTTATCATTTCATCACTCATCGCATCAATGTTATGTATATTTGTACTACGTTTTCCAAGTTGGAAATAAATGTTTTGACTTTTGATTTTTGAGAAATGATGATAAACCCTGCTAAAGTTCTATTAAAGAATATCAAATCTTTAAACGCTTCTCCTGAAAAGTGACTGATGATTGACTTACGTCACTTTGTGGAATCGTCGACAAAATGGTCAGAATGGTTCGAGTGGCGAAGCCACGAGATGGACTACCAATAGACCTTCCTTGGATCATAGACTTTCTACGGTATTGTTAATTTCTACGCCGTAGACTTAGAATTATTTAGTATTATTTTGTCTACTATTCAAGCCATGGACTCTACGGGGTGATTATAAATCTTTACCTGATAACCAATGAAGCTTACAAAAAATCTACTTTGTGTATGAAGAAGTGGTTTTTTGCATTAACATAAAGAATACCCGAATAAAGAAGTAAAAAAAAGATAGTTTATATTAAGTATATAATATATTATATTATAGTTTACATAAAGAAGTTTTATTAATAAAGAGCGAAAGCTCATTTCAGAACACGACATTTTTATCCTCAAATTTCGACATGAGCACCATTTGAGCCTCTCAAAAAGTCCAAACGTTAGTCGATATCTCTCCAAACACAGTAGTAAGTAAAACTCCACTTCTGGACCGCGCAAGATGGCCGCCATCGCTGACGTCCCCCTCCCCCCCTCTGGAACGACAGAGGTTGTAGTCTGTCGTGGTGTGCCGGCCAGGTTGGTCCACGTTCACAAACTGTTCGCTGACTCCCCCCCCTCTGCAACGACAGAGTGTGAGACTCGGGTGAGTTGGTCCGACCGCCTGGTTGACGTAGGCGACCGTCCAGGTCGACGTGGGCGAGCGTCTAGGTTGACGTGGGCGACCGTCTAGGTTGACGTGGGCGACCGTCTAGGTTGTCGTGGATGGTGAAATGGCTGCCAGATTCGGATTCAGCGTAAAATTCTGCATCTGTGGTGTGATTTCCAGCTCAATCGGCGAGAAAAAATTTTTCTTCAAAATTTTAACAGAGTTAGAATTTGGGACGTTTTGGTGTGTAGCGCCAAAACGAACCATCGGATGGGAAAACGGAGGCCAGATTCGGATTCAGCGTGAAATTCTGCATCGGTATGGTGAATTTGAACGCCATCGGAGAGAAAAAATTTTCGCTGACGTCCCCCCCCCTCTGGACAGCTCGCTTCGATTTTGGCTTCCAGTGGACGGATTTTGTCGTGCCATAGCTCGTTTGAAAGCTAAGAGTGAGAAAAATTCACTGAAAGAATCGGCTTGTTCCTATCTGTCTTCGTTTAGATGTGAGACGCCATTTAAGATTTTGGGACATTGGCGAAAAACGACAGAGTTAGAATTTGGGACGTTTTGGTCTGTAGCGCCAAAACGAAGCATCGGATGGGAAAACGGATTTCAGATTTGGAATCAGCGTGAAATTCTCTATCTGTATGGTGAGTTTCAAGTCAATCGGAGAGAAAAATTTTCGCTGACGTCCCCCCCCTCTGGACAGCTCGCTTCGATTTTGGCTTCCAGTGGACGGATTTAGTCGTGCCATAGCTCGTTTGAAAGCT
The DNA here is from genome assembly GCA_907163375.1 of Prostheceraeus crozeri. Classification (NCBI taxonomy): domain Eukaryota; kingdom Metazoa; phylum Platyhelminthes; order Polycladida; family Euryleptidae; genus Prostheceraeus; species Prostheceraeus crozeri. Next base: position 76,823 of record CAJQUW010016820.1, on the reverse strand, counting down.
AAGAGTGAGACAAATTCAGTGAAACAAACGGCTTGTTCATATCTGTCTTCGTTTAGATGTGAGACGCCATTTAAGATTTTGGGACATTGGCGAAAAACGACAGAGTTAGAATTTTTGCGATGGCTGCCTACTGTAGAGCCAAAACGAAGCATCGGATTGGAAAACGGAGGCCAGATTCGGATTCAGCGTCAATTTCCAGCTCAATCGGAGCACTAGAACCGGAGATAGACGGGTTTTTAGTGTTTGGATGATGGGTATTACGTCATCAGCTGATCGCCACACACTATATAAGCTGTGAACCGAGAGAGACTTGTCATTCAGACGAGAGATTGCCAACGGTAAGTCGTCTCTCAGAGCTCCGATGATAGCTTCGGACATTCCAAATCCCGAGTTTCTGTAAGAAACCGACTTAGAAAATTTCATTGCTGATATCAGCTAAGGCGTCAGACTTAGAGGTTCGCCAGGAGATGGCCTTCGTCTCCAGGCCATAAAAGACTCCAAAACTTTAAAGGCTTGTAACTTTGCTTCTACAAGTCCGTTTGACTTGATTCAAAAAAAATTTGGTCGCTATTGACCTATCCTAAGTGATAAACTACTTATGAAATTTCATAAGTAGTGCTAAAAAGTTGAAAAATTTAAATTCACTATTTTTGGAGGTTTTCTGGGGTTTTCAACCCTGCTGAAGTCAATGAAAGCATTTTTAATGATGTCTGAGCCAGTCTTCTCATGGTATAAGCGGCTTTTCACTGAAAGCGAGCAAGACACGGAGAGTTTTGCTGTAATATTCCACTGACAGGGTGTTCCTTCGGGACGGCGGACGATGCCGTAGTGATAAGTGTGGCAAGGGAGTGTGTCATAGTTTAGACCGTAACCGCTGGGACAACTCATGTCTCATGTTGGGCATTTGACACAGTTCTCAACGTAGCACTTTGAACGCCAATCGGTTGAGTCTTAGCTATCTTGTCATGGGTGGCCTCTAAACATCTCCATTGCAAAACGCTGGTGAATCAAGCTCTCTACGGCTTGCTATCAAGCTGATCAAAGCAATAACTTGGGATGTTTCCTCAAGGTTTTCAAGTATGCTAAGTTCAAATGTGCTATCAGATTTCAAATTTAACTAAGTCTAAGGCAGCTTTGAGGGGTTAGATCCCAGCTACTGTTCACTACCTTTGACTCGGCGTTGCTGTTACCACTTCGGGGCAGTGACAATGATGTCTTCAGCTGTAAATAGCGGGTATCGGGGAAGATCTCTCACTTCCCTAGTGATCAGTACAAGGCCTTCGGGCTGTCGACGGGATCGAGTGCCACTCACTACACTCAAATCTATCATTCCTCACTAAGTGTAAATTACTGACTATACATTTGTCCTGCTATCAGGTTATTTTTGACTTGCTATCTAGTTGAATAGTCTCTTGCTATCAAGAGATTCACTTCTGCTCATAAAGCACATCATCGCTGTAATACCTCCTTTGCTCGAGCGTTCCTTCGGGACGGCGGGTACTGCCGTAGAGGGATTGTGTTGCACGGGTTGGTCGTCGTTTGTTAGACCGAAACCTCTGAGCCATTGCTCATGTTGGGCGTTCGACTTCATACTCAACGTGACGCTTTCTCTCGCCAGGTCAGAGTACTTCAGCCATTCGACAAAGGTTAGTCTTTATGATATGGAGTAGAGTGAAATATAATTCATTAGATGCCCCTTCAATGATTGCTCCCATGATAAACGTTGATGAGACAAATGAAATGATTCTCATCTTCCCTTTTCAGTGATTGAAATCTACTAACACACTACCGTATATTCGTCCACTATGGGGCAAGACATGATAGAGCCTCCACGCGGTTTGCCCTGGGCAGTCTTTAGACTGGCGAATACTATCATTAAGTTGAATCTGCTATCAGTCAACTTGAACGTTGCGTCGCGTTAGAGGGGTATATAAATCACTACCTCTCATTTCATTTCATTTCAATCATGCAGACGCCGAACAGTCAAGTCAGCTCTCCTCGCGGACCGCAGTTAAGGCCGCGAAATTTATTTGATAAATTTGCTAGAATAGAGGAGCAAGACAGAGTCCACAACAATCTTGCTCAGATTGGTAATGCGATGACAGCAAGTGTTGTCAATCCAACGGAATGGCGCTACATTCCACTTTTCAGTCACATACCAATTAGCGTGGAAGTCGACACTGCTACCAAGGAGAGAGTCAAAGACTCTTTCAGCAGAATCGGTAGGCTGTAAGATGACGACCCCCGAGAACGAACCACCGGCTCTCTTAAGGGCCACCATGGGGCAAGACATGATAGAACCTCCACGCGGTTTGCCCTGGGCAGTCTTCGGACTGGCGAATACTATCATTAAGTTGAATCTGCTATCAGTCAACTTGAACGTTGCAAATGAAGTTCGGTGTAATACTTCCTTTCGACGGGCGTTCCTGTAAAGGGCGGCGGTGAAACCCGTAGCTATGTATACCGCAAGGGACATTCGGCAATGGTCAATCTTGTTAAACCTCTCTGCGTCATGTTTGCAAGTGATTGCTTCTGTCTCAACGTAGTATGCATTCGCGCCAGGGCGACATTTAGCCAACTGTCGAAGGTTGCCTTATAAACTATCCATTGCATACGTTATGAGAACCATGAGTTCTACCTACCTCTATCAATGAGATGAATTGATGAATGGAATGAAATGGGAGGACACTCACGCGCCACACGCAACATAACACACTTCTCTCTTCCGTAGTCTAACAAGCTCTTTACACATGGATTGCAGTCGATTGCTATCCCAGAATCATGTAATCTATCTTAATTTTATTTAACACTATTTCATCTACCATTATCATCCATATGAAATGTTATAAGAATTGCAAGTTAAACTAAGTGTGCTACTATTTCCAAATGAAAAAGTATACATGGTTAAATCATCCACTGAAGCCCCATTCAAGTAAGTCAGTATGAAAGCAAAGATAATACGAAATAAAAATTTATTATGGCATGTATTTCAAAAGGTCTTCATCGTCAATATCGTCCCAGAGTCTGCCTTCACACAGATCACAAAAACAGTTCACTTGCTTCAATCGTTCTTCTACCGCGAGCCTCACTTTGTCGATGTACTCCCACTCCGCCATAGTTCGTGGCTGGGAGTTAGGGGTGTACCATTCCCATAATTGATGGAGGAATTTGGTGCTGGTGATCTCCATCACATCGTCAGTATCGTACTGCAGATACTTCCACCTCACGCCTGTTAGGTCGGGACACTCCTTCTCACATACACTCTCCTCTTCGTCATCCGCTGGTAATGACAACTTTCTAATGTTGTCGAGTCGGTATAATTTCTCCACCTTCCCCTTCGTTGGAGCGTTTGGTGCAACGGGCGCCTTTGGCGATGAGCATGGAGAAGAGAACTCCAATTTTGTGTTCAATGTTTTTGGAGGGCTTGTCATGTTGACTGTGAATAATGACTTTGAAATGTTTTCTAATTCTTAAGTATAAACAAGCAACCAATCAGAATGAACAGCCAATGAATGATGAATATGAAAGTATATATGCAAAGTGACATTCGTGTCATTTCACTCTGTCTTTGAGACGTATAAGTGAAGTGTTCTCTAGCGAATTCTATATTTGAGGCGTACAAGTGAACTGCTCTCTCGTGAATTCCAAATTTGAGACGTATTATTTGAGTGAAGTCTCTATCTTGTTGAAGTATCAACCTTAAACTTGATTTCGTTGAAATGGTAAGTTGAAAATTTCTTCACTCATCTCCCTCAAACGTGTGGCTAATAGCATCTTCCTCAATTTCAGGCATCAACTTCATCACCAACGCCCTCCTTTCTCGAGGAAAGTTTAGAGTCGTTGAGTCAAGGTAGGTTGTAACAATACACTGAGACTTGAACAGAGATGATAGAATGATTTCTCTTTCAGGTGATGTGAGTTCCAGCTCAGGACTCTCGCGACAAGGCAACGAGTGGGAATGTGCCGACTGCGGACATATGTTTACAAGGAAGCACAGTCTCCTTCGACACATCAAACAACGTGTGTGTCAACGCAAAGCGGCATCAATCTCCGGAGGTGAAGTTGATTCTGACGATGACATCTCCTTTCCTTGCGATTTGTGCCCTCTTTCTTTTGATAGTCACTTTCAGCGATCTTCGCACAGACGTCAACACACGCATGCAAATGATCAGTACACCAACGGTACCTCTACCATCTCCCTCATTAATGTTTCGCATAATAATTTAGTACGCGACTACTGCATGGAGTCCAATACTCAAATTGTAGATTTTCCTGAGTGGCTCCTTCAAAATTCTAACATTATCGAAGCGCTCTTCAACAATTTAGACAATTTTAGAATGAAGGCGCTCATCTACCTTCAACTAAAATATATTAAAATAGATTTTTAAACGGGTCAAGTGACGGAGAGAATACAGTTTCATGTTCCTTCCTCTTCCGCAACCGAAGTTGTAGACTGCGAGTCTTGGCTAAATTTTCACATTCAATGTTTAAAATCAAATGTAGATAAATTCAATCAACGCGACAGCGCTCTCATTTTTGATGGTGTGGACTCAGCCATATTCAAAATTTCCCTATTAGAAAGTCATACAGCTCGAGGCACATTTAAACTACCAAAAACGTTGTATAATAAGAAAGCTGTCATCAATGTTGATTGTAAATCACAGTGTTTCAAATATGCAGTCCTATCCATCCTTCACTATAATGATATCAACGCGCATCGAGATCGCACCTATAGCTATAGACAGTGGGAGGATGAACTAGACTTTGAAGGTTGTGATAGTAACAACATGAAAATCAAAGATGTAGAAACGTTCGAAAAACATAATCAGATTAAAATTGTCGTTCACGTGTGGGAGAAGGGGTTGAAGGGTGCCCGCTATAATTCACGTTCAACTTGTTATGAACGTGTAGTCAACCTCTTATTAGTAAAACAAGATGATAGCGAGGAATGGCACTACTGTGGTATTCCCAAAATCTCTCGCTTGTACACTCACTTGGGGCACTCTAAAAGAGGTGAACATTTTGTATGCGACCGCTGCATCCGCTCCTTTTGGAGTAAAGATAAATTTGAAACTCACTATGAATGGTGCAAGCGAGGTAAATTACAAATGGAACGCATGCCCAAAGATAAAATATTTTCACATAGGGATAATGGTGACGAATTAAGTCCCCTGCGTATCATTTACGCAGACATAGAATGCTACATTGATGATATCATCCACAAGCCAGCAGCCATATCCTGCTATGAAGTATGGCATGACCACTTTAGGAATAGACAAAACAAAATGCATACTTGGCAAGGTGAGGATTGTATTTACCAATTCCTACAATTCTTCGAACAGGCTGTAAAATTTCAACAATCATATGATTCCCAATTGCAGCGTAAGTCACTACATATGTCAGATGAAGACAAACAGAAATTTGAAAGTTGCACATCGTGCCCTAAATGTCATAAAACGTTTGATGATGATAAAATTAAGAAAGTGCGTGATCATGATCACATCACTGGTAAATTTAGAAACGCACTCTGCTCCAAATGTAACTTTTCACTTAGGTTGAGACGTCGTGTACTACCCGTCATTTTTCATAACTTTAAGGGCTATGACAGTCATATGCTCATAAAAGGAGGGTTGAGCCAGATGAAATCGTGGCAGTTCAATGTTATAGCACAAACGAGAGAAAAATTCATGGCAATGACAGCAAAAGTACCAGTAGATAAAACTAAAGAAAATAAGACAGTCTTCTTCGAAATAAAATTTTTAGATTCATTTCAATTCATGTCAGCGTCACTAGCTTCTCTCGTTCGAAATCTCAAGTTTCTTTCCCATAGTCAAACTTTGAAGAAACACTATCCAAACTTAACGGATGACATGATCACTCGCAAAGGAGTCTTTCCCTATGCGTATTTTAGCTCAATGTCTAAACTAAATGAAACAACCCTTCCTTCCATTGACAAATTCAAAAACGATTTGACGGGTGAAGATTGTCCAGTAGAGGACTATGAACATGCTCAAGAGGCATGGTTAAAATTTAATTGTAAAACGTTTGGCGATTATATGATCGCTTACTTAGAATTAGATGTCATTTTGCTGGCTGATGTCTTTCAGGAATTTCGACGAGTGGCATTAGAAGAAGACAAATTAGATCCTATCCACTTTGTCAGTCTACCAGCCATGTCCTTTAAATCAGCCTTTAAAATGACTGGTGAGACCATTCATCTCTTACAAGACCCCGAGATGCATAATATATTTGAGCGCGGAATACGCGGTGGTCTCACATTTGTAAATAAACATCATATAAAATCTAAAACAGTAGGTGATGATCATATCCACCTAAAGTACTATGACCAAAATAATTTATATGGCAGTTCACTGTCTAAACCACTACCTCATTCCGAGTTTAGTTGGTTAAAACAAGATGAGCTTGAGTATTACTCCAACCCTTCAAACATACTGAAGATTCCAGATGAAGGTGATTGGGGATATTATTTTGAAGTGGATTTGATTTATCCAAATAGTATTAAAAATAAAACTGCTGATTTCCCACTCGCACCTGAATCTGGTGAAGTGACTGAAGATATGTTTTCACCATTCATGTCACAATTTCATAATAACTTAACAGAGTGTGGACAGCCAAGGTAAAAACCATGCCGCAAACTTTTACTCACCCAATATGATAAGAAAAATTATCTCGTACACTTCTGCATACTAAAATTCTATTTAGAAATGGGCATGCTTCTAAAGTCAGTTCACCGCATTATCAAATTTAGACAGAAAGCCTTCCTCAAACCCTACATAGATAGTAACAGTCAAAAACGTGCACTAGCCCAAAATAATTTTGAAAAAGATTTTTATAAATATAAGAATAATAGTCTTTTCGGAAAGACCATGGAGGATGTTAGAAAACGCATAAACTACAAACTAGTCACTGATGATCAAAAATATCACAAATTGACCTCATCACCTCTTTTCATTGATAGAGACATTATCGATGAGGATCTTGTAGGTGTTAAAATGATAAAATCTGAAGTTGAGTTGTGCAAGCCCATCTATATTGGCCAAGCTGTACTAGATTACTCTAAGCTTGAAATGTACCAACTCTTTTATAAAATACTAAAACCATGTCCTCTCGTAAAAGAGGTTCGTTTGTTGGGTGGTGATGCAGATAGTTTCTTCTTAGGTATTACCACTCAAAAAGATTTAAATTTTAATGAAGTAGCTAAGTCATTAGAAAAATATTTCGACACATCTAACTACAATCCCGCTCATCCACTCTTTTCCATACAGAATAAAGCCAAACTTGGTTGTTTTAAGGATGAAACAGCAGGAAAGGAAATAGATGAAATGATTCTCCTCCGCCCTAAAATGTATTCCATGAAATTAAAAGAATGTGCAGATAGTATTAAGCGTGCTAAAGGAATATCAAAATCAATTGTCCAAAAAATGAAACATCGGTCCTATGAGAAGGCCTATAAAAATAAAAATATAACGTTTGTCAATATGACAATCTTAAAATCACAAGTTCATACTGTGAAAACGTACACATTTAAGAAACGAGCGCTTTCTGCATGGGAGGATAAGAGGTGTTGGATAGGACATAACACATCTCTTCCACATGGACATCCTGATACAAACATACCTCCACCCAAAAGAATAAAACTCACGCTACCACATTCAGGAGATGTATTGTCATAATCAACTTTAACTCAGTATTTTGATGTTGCTTTTTGTAGATATACATGGTTGTTTTATGTATCGCATGAGATCGTTTCTTCCTTGTGAATATATGCCTACAGTTAGCCCATTCCCCCTATATCTGTGAAAAGACTTTTTCATACGCATATTTTTATTTCAATGAACATCACAATGACTTCACTTTGTTTTCCGAAACACTAAAGTTACGAGGGATTTAGTATCTTTCACATGGATGCACTCTTGTAAACCATTGGTAATTTTGATAGCAATAGAGGGTATAGTTTGTTTGACGACGGGGTGATAGAAAATAGATTCAAACATCTCGACTATTCCATATGAAGCGTCTTTATCATGAATGAAATCACGTAAAATGTATTCTTTTTTCTCACCAACAGAAATAGGTAGAATCAAATCACTTTGGAGCGATCATATCTTTTTCAAATGACTGTGGAACATTGATTTCCATGATGAAGATTTAAACGGTTAGATTCGATGACGAACAAGATTTACTAGTTTGCAAGTTAAACTAAGCGTTCTATTATTTGTAAATGAAAGATACAGTTTCAACAGTTTACAGATTAAAAATAAAGTTTCGATAGTGTATGTGTTAGAAATAAAGTTTAAGCTGTTTGTATGTTAGAAATAAAATAAAGTTTCAAGAGTTTACAACTTAAAAATAAAGTTTCAACAGTGTGTACGTTGGAAATAAAGTTTTATCTGTTTGTAAAATGAGATTGTAGGATTTTTTAGTTTGCAAATTAGACTAAGCGTTGTACTATTTGTAAATGAAAGATATATTTCAACAGTTTACAGATTACAAAATAAAGTTTCAATAGTGTTTATGTTAAAAATAAAGTTTAAGCTGTTTGTGTGTTAGAAATAGAATAAAGTTTCAACAGTTTGTCGATTAAAAATAAAGTTTCAATAGTGTGTACGTTAGAAATAAAGTTTTATCTGTTTGTAAAATGAGATTGTAGGATTTACTAGTTTGCAAGTTAGACTAAGCGTTCTACTATTTGTAAACGAAAGATATGGTTTCAACAGTTTACAGATTAAAAATAAAGTTTCAACAGTGTGTACGTTAGAAATAAATTTTTAGGCGTTTGTGCGTTAGAAATAAAATAAAGTTTCAACCGTTTACAAGTTAAAAACGAAGTTTCAATAGTGTGTATGTTAAGAATAAAGTTCTATCTGTTTATATGTTAGAAATAAAATGAAGTTTCACCAGTTTACAAGTTAAGAATAAAGTTTTATCTGCTTGTATGTCAGAAATGAAATAAAGTTTCACCAGTTTAAAAGTTAAAAATAAAGTTTCAATAATGTGTACGTCAGAAATAAAGTTTCAATAGTGTGTATGTTAAGAATAAAGTTTTATCTGTTTGTATGTTAGAAATAAAGTTTCAACCGTTTACAAGTTAAAAATAAAGTTTCAATAGTGTGTATGTTAAGAATAAAGTTCTATCTGTTTGTATGTTAGAAATAAAATGAAGTTTCATCAGTTTACAAGTTAGGAATAAAGTTTTATCTGTTTGTATGTTAGAAATAAAACAAAGTTTCAACCGTTAACAAGTTAAAAATAAAGTTTCAATAGTTTGCAAGTTAAAACTAATGTTTCAATAGTGCGTATGTTAAGAATAAAGTTTTATCTGTTTGTATGTTAGAAATAAAATGAAGTTTCAACAGTTTACAAATTAAAAATAAAGTTTCAACAGTGTCTACGTTAGAAATCAAGTTTTATCTGTTTGTAAAGTACGATCGTAGGATTTACTAGTTTGCAAGTTAGACTCAGCATTCTACTAGTTGTAAATGAAAAATATCGTTTCAACAGTTTACAGATTAAAATAAAGTTTCAATAGTGTGTATGATGGAAATAAAGTTGAAGCGCTTTGTGCGTTAGAAATAAAGTTTCAGCCGTTTACAAGTTAAAAATAAAGTTTCAACAGTGTGTACGTTAGAAATAAAGTTTTAGCTGTTTATATGTTAGAAACAAAATAAAGTTTCAACAGCTTACAAGTTGAAAAATAAAGTTTCAACAGTGTGTACGTTAGAATTAAATGAAAGTAAGAACTTCATCGTATAAGTATTCAAAGCATGTTTTGTAAATCAAATGTGTGTAGTCCTGACATGATAGAATCAAGCTTAACAAACGCGGAACTTGACAAACGCGTTTGTTAAGCTTTATTCTATCATGTCAGGACTACACACATTTGATTTACAGAACATGCTTTGAATACTTATACGATGAAGTTCTTACTTTCATTTATTTCTAACGTACACACTGTTGAAACTTTATTTTTCAACTTGTAAACTGTTGAAACTTTATTTTGTTTCTAACATATAAACAGCTAAAACTTTATTTCTAACGTACACACTGTTGAAACTTTATTTTTAACTTGTAAACGGCTGAAACTTTATTTCTAACGCACAAAGCGCTTAAACTTTATTTCCATCATACACACTATTGAAACTTTATTTTAATCTGTAAACTGTTGAAACGATATTTTTTATTTACAACTAGTAGAATGCTGAGTCTAACTTGCAAACTGGTAAATCCTACGATCGTACTTTACAAACAGATAAAACTTGATTTCTAACGTAGACACTGTTGAAACTTTATTTTTAACTTGTAAACGGTTGAAACTTTATTTCTAACGTACACACTATTGAAACTTTATTTTTAATTTGTAAACTGTTGAAACTTCATTTTATTTCTAACATACAAGCTGATAAAACTTTATTCTTAACTTGTAAACTGGTGAAGCTTCATTCTATTTCTAACATACAAACAGATAAAACTTTATTCTTAACATACGCACTATTGAAACATTAGTTTTAACTTGCAAACTATTGAAACTTTATTTTTAACTTGTTAACGGTTGAAACTTTGTTTTATTTCTAACATACAAACAGATAAAACTTTATTCCTAACTTGTAAACTGATGAAACTTCATTTTATTTCTAACATACAAACAGATAGAACTTTATTCTTAACATACACACTATTGAAACTTTATTTTTAACTTGTAAACGGTTGAAACTATATTTCTAACATACAAACAGATAAAACTTTATTCTTAACATACACACTATTGAAACTTTATTTCTAACGTACACACTATTGAAACTTTATTTTTCACTTGTAAACTGGTGAAACTTTATTTCATTTCTAACATACAAGCAGATAAAATTTATTCTTAACTTGTAAACTGGTGAAACTTCATTTTATTTCTAACATATAAACAGATAGAACTTTATTCTTAACATACACACTATTGAAACTTTATTCTTAACTTGTAAACTATTGAAATTTTGTTTCTAACGTACACATTATTGAAACTTTATTTTTAACTTTTAAACTGGTGAAACTTTATTTCATTTCTGACATACAAGCAGATAAAACTTTATTCTTAACTTGTAAACTGGTGAACCTTCATTTTTATTTCTAACATATAAACAGATAGAACTTTATTCTTAACATACACACTGTTGAAACTTCGTTTTTAACTTGTAAACGGTTGAAACTTTATTTTATTTCTAACGCACAAACGCCTAAAACTTTATTTCTAACGTACACACTGTTGAAACTTTATTTTTAATCTGTAAACTGTTGAAACCATATCTTTCGTTTACAAATAGTAGAACGCTTAGTCTAACTTGCAAACTAGTAAATCCTACAATCTCATTTTACAAACAGATAAAACTTTATTTCTAACGTACACACTATTGAAACTTTATTTTTAATCGACAAACTGTTGAAACTTTATTCTATTTCTAACACACAAACAGCTTAAACTTTATTTTTAACATAAACACTATTGAAACTTTATTTTGTAATCTGTAAACTGTTGAAATATATCTTTCATTTACAAATAGTACAACGCTTAGTCTAACTTGCAAACTAAAAAATCCTACAATCTCATTTTACAAACAGATAAAACTTTATTTCCAACGTACACACTGTTGAAACTTTATTTTTAAGTTGTAAACTCTTGAAACTTTATTTTATTTCTAACATACAAACAGCTTAAACTTTATTTCTAACACATACACTATCGAAACTTTATTTTTAATCTGTAAACTGTTGAAACTATATCTTTCATTTACAAATAATAGAACGCTTAGTTTAACTTGCAAACTAGTAAATCTTGTTCGTCATCGAATCTAACCGTTTAAATCTTCATCATGGAAATCAATGTTCCACAGTCATTTGAAAAAGATATGATCGCTCCAAAGTGATTTGATTCTACCTATTTCTGTTGGTGAGAAAAAAGAATACATTTTACGTGATTTCATTCATGATAAAGACGCTTCATATGGAATAGTCGAGATGTTTGAATCTATTTTCTATCACCCCGTCGTCAAACAAACTATACCCTCTATTGCTATCAAAATTACCAATGGTTTACAAGAGTGCATCCATGTGAAAGATACTAAATCCCTCGTAACTTTAGTGTTTCGGAAAACAAAGTGAAGTCATTGTGATGTTCATTGAAATAAAAATATGCGTATGAAAAAGTCTTTTCACAGATATAGGGGGAATGGGCTAACTGTAGGCATATATTCACAAGGAAGAAACGATCTCATGCGATACATAAAACAACCATGTATATCTACAAAAAGCAACATCAAAATACTGAGTTAAAGTTGATTATGACAATACATCTCCTGAATGTGGTAGCGTGAGTTTTATTCTTTTGGGTGGAGGTATGTTTGTATCAGGATGTCCATGTGGAAGAGATGTGTTATGTCCTATCCAACACCTCTTATCCTCCCATGCAGAAAGCGCTCGTTTCTTAAATGTGTACGTTTTCACAGTATGAACTTGTGATTTTAAGATTGTCATATTGACAAACGTTATATTTTTATTTTTATAGGCCTTCTTTTGTATGATGTACCGATGATTTGTACCGATGTTTCATTTTTTGGACAATTGATTTTGATATTCCTTTAGCACGCTTAATACTATCTGCACATTCTTTTAATTTCATGGAATACATTTTAGGGCGGAGGAGAATCATTTCATCTATTTCCTTTCCTGCTGTTTCATCCTTAAAACAACCAAGTTTGGCTTTATTCTGTATGGAAAAGAGTGGATGAGCGGGATTGTAGTTAGATGTGTCGAAATATTTTTCTAATGACTTAGCTACTTCATTAAAATTTAAATCTTTTTGAGTGGTAATACCTAAGAAGAAACTATCTGTATCACCACCCAACAAACGAACCTCTTTTACGAGAGGACATGGTTTTAGTATTTTATAAAAGAGTTGGTACATTTCAAGCTTAGAGTAATCTAGTACAGCTTGGCCAATATAGATGGGCTTGCACAACTCAACTTCAGATTTTATCATTTTAACACCTACAAGATCCTCATCGATAATGTCTCTATCAATGAAAAGAGGTGATGAGGTCAATTTGTGATATTTTTGATCATCAGTGACTAGTTTGTAGTTTATGCGTTTTCTAACATTCTCCATGGTCTTTCCGAAAAGACTATTATTCTTATATTTATAAAAATCTTTTTCAAAATTATTTTGGGCTAGTGCACGTTTTTGACTGTTAATATCTATGTAGGGTTTGAGGAAGGCTTTCTGTCTAAATTTGATAATGCGGTGAACTGACTTTAGAAGCATGCCCATTTCTAAATAGAATTTTAGTATGCAGAAGTGTACGAGATAATTTTTCTTATCATATTGGGTGAGTAAAAGTTTGCGGCATGGTTTTTACCTTGGCTGTCCACACTCTGTTAAGTTATTATGAAATTGTGACATGAATGGTGAAAACATATCTTCAGTCACTTCACCAGATTCAGGTGCGAGTGGGAAATCAGCAGTTTTATTTTTAATACTATTTGGATAAATCAAATCCACTTCAAAATAATATCCCCAATCACCTTCATCTGGAATCTTCAGTATGTTTGAAGGGTTGGAGTAATACTCAAGCTCATCTTGTTTTAACCAACTAAACTCGGAATGAGGTAGTGGTTTAGACAGTGAACTGCCATATAAATTATTTTGGTCATAGTACTTTAGGTGGATATGATCATCACCTACTGTTTTAGATTTTATATGATGTTTATTTACAAATGTGAGACCACCGCGTATTCCGCGCTCAAATATATTATGCATCTCGGGGTCTTGTAAGAGATGAATGGTCTCACCAGTCATTTTAAAGGCTGATTTAAAGGACATGGCTGGTAGACTGACAAAGTGGATAGGATCTAATTTGTCTTCTTCTAATGCCACTCGTCGAAATTCCTGAAAGACATCAGCCAGCAAAATGACATCTAATTCTAAGTAAGCGATCATATAATCGCCAAACGTTTTACAATTAAATTTTAACCATGCCTCTTGAGCATGTTCATAGTCCTCTACTGGACAATCTTCACCCGTCAAATCGTTTTTGAATTTGTCAATGGAAGGAAGGGTTGTTTCATTTAGTTTAGACATTGAGCTAAAATACGCATAGGGAAAGACTCCTTTGCGAGTGATCATGTCATCCGTTAAGTTTGGATAGTGTTTCTTCAAAGTTTGACTATGGGAAAGAAACTTGAGATTTCGAACGAGAGAAGCTAGTGACGCTGACATGAATTGAAATGAATCTAAAAATTTTATTTCGAAGAAGACTGTCTTATTTTCTTTAGTTTTATCTACTGGTACTTTTGCTGTCATTGCCATGAATTTTTCTCTCGTTTGTGCTATAACATTGAACTGCCACGATTTCATCTGGCTCAACCCTCCTTTTATGAGCATATGACTGTCATAGCCCTTAAAGTTATGAAAAATGACGGGTAGTACACGACGTCTCAACCTAAGTGAAAAGTTACATTTGGAGCAGAGTGCGTTTCTAAATTTACCAGTGATGTGATCATGATCACGCACTTCTTAATTTTATCATCATCAAACGTTTTATGACATTTAGGGCACGATGTGCAACTTTCAAATTTCTGTTTGTCTTCATCTGACATATGTAGTGACTTACGCTGCAATTGGGAATCATATGATTGTTGAAATTTACAGCCTGTTCGAAGAATTGTAGGAATTGGTAAATACAATCCTCACCTTGCCAAGTATGCATTTTGTTTTGTCTATTCCTAAAGTGGTCATGCCATACTTCATAGCAGGATATGGCTGCTGGCTTGTGGATGATATCATCAATGTAGCATTCTATGTCTGCGTAAATGATACGCAGGGGACTTAATTCGTCACCATTATCCCTATGTGAAAATATTTTATCTTTGGGCATGCGTTCCATTTGTAATTTACCTCGCTTGCACCATTCATAGTGAGTTTCAAATTTATCTTTACTCCAAAAGGAGCGGATGCAGCGGTCGCATACAAAATGTTCACCTCTTTTAGAGTGCCCCAAGTGAGTGTACAAGCGAGAGATTTTGGGAATACCACAGTAGTGCCATTCCTCGCTATCATCTTGTTTTACTAATAAGAGGTTGACTACACGTTCATAACAAGTTGAACGTGAATTATAGCGGGCACCCTTCAACCCCTTCTCCCACACGTGAACGACAATTTTAATCTGATTATGTTTTTCGAACGTTTCTACATCTTTGATTTTCATGTTGTTACTATCACAACCTTCAAAGTCTAGTTCATCCTCCCACTGTCTATAGCTATAGGTGCGATCTCGATGCGCGTTGATATCATTATAGTGAAGGATGGATAGGACTGCATATTTGAAACACTGTGATTTACAATCAACATTGATGAAAGCTTTCTTATTATACAACGTTTTTGGTAGTTTAAATGTGCCTCGAGCTGTATGACTTTCTAATAGGGAAATTTTGAATATGGCTGAGTCCACACCATCAAAAATGAGAGCGCTGTCGCGTTGATTGAATTTATCTACATTTGATTTTAAACATTGAATGTGAAAATTTAGCCAAGACTCGCAGTCTACAACTTCGGTTGCGGAAGAGGAAGGAACATGAAACTGTATTCTCTCCGTCACTTGACCCGTTTAAAAATCTATTTTAATATATTTTAGTTGAAGGTAGATGAGCGCCTTCATTCTAAAATTGTCTAAATTGTTGAAGAGCGCTTCGATAATGTTAGAATTTTGAAGGAGCCACTCAGGAAAATCTACAATTTGAGTATTGGACTCCATGCAGTAGTCGCGTACTAAATTATTATGCGAAACATTAATGAGGGAGATGGTAGAGGTACCGTTGGTGTACTGATCATTTGCATGCGTGTGTTGACGTCTGTGCGAAGATCGCTGAAAGTGACTATCAAAAGAAAGAGGGCACAAATCGCAAGGAAAGGAGATGTCATCGTCAGAATCAACTTCACCTCCGGAGATTGATGCCGCTTTGCGTTGACACACACGTTGTTTGATGTGTCGAAGGAGACTGTGCTTCCTTGTAAACATATGTCCGCAGTCGGCACATTCCCACTCGTTGCCTTGTCGCGAGAGTCCTGAGCTGGAACTCACATCACCTGAAAGAGAAATCATTCTATCATCTCTGTTCAAGTCTCAGTGTATTGTTACAACCTACCTTGACTCAACGACTCTAAACTTTCCTCGAGAAAGGAGGGCGTTGGTGATGAAGTTGATGCCTGAAATTGAGGAAGATGCTATTAGCCACACGTTTGAGGGAGATGAGTGAAGAAATTTTCAACTTACCATTTCAACGAAATCAAGTTTAAGGTTGATACTTCAACAAGATAGAGACTTCACTCAAATAATACGTCTCAAATTTGGAATTCACGAGAGAGCAGTTCACTTGTACGCCTCAAATATAGAATTCGCTAGAGAACACTTCACTTATACGTCTCAAAGACAGAGTGAAATGACACGAATGTCACTTTGCATATATACTTTCATATTCATCATTCATTGGCTGTTCATTCTGATTGGTTGCTTGTTTATACTTAAGAATTAGAAAACATTTCAAAGTCATTATTCACAGTCAACATGACAAGCCCTCCAAAAACATTGAACACAAAATTGGAGTTCTCTTCTCCATGCTCATCGCCAAAGGCGCCCGTTGCACCAAACGCTCCAACGAAGGGGAAGGTGGAGAAATTATACCGACTCGACAACATTAGAAAGTTGTCATTACCAGCGGATGACGAAGAGGAGAGTGTATGTGAGAAGGAGTGTCCCGACCTAACAGGCGTGAGGTGGAAGTATCTGCAGTACGATACTGACGATGTGATGGAGATCACCAGCACCAAATTCCTCCATCAATTATGGGAATGGTACACCCCTAACTCCCAGCCACGAACTATGGCGGAGTGGGAGTACATCGACAAAGTGAGGCTCGCGGTAGAAGAACGATTGAAGCAAGTGAACTGTTTTTGTGATCTGTGTGAAGGCAGACTCTGGGACGATATTGACGATGAAGACCTTTTGAAATACATGCCATAATAAATTTTTATTTCGTATTATCTTTGCTTTCATACTGACTTACTTGAATGGGGCTTCAGTGGATGATTTAACCATGTATACTTTTTCATTTGGAAATAGTAGCACACTTAGTTTAACTTGCAATTCTTATAACATTTCATATGGATGATAATGGTAGATGAAATAGTGTTAAATAAAATTAAGATAGATTACATGATTCTGGGATAGCAATCGACTGCAATCCATGTGTAAAGAGCTTGTTAGACTACGGAAGAGAGAAGTGTGTTATGTTGCGTGTGGCGCGTGAGTGTCCTCCCATTTCATTCCATTCATCAATTCATCTCATTGATAGAGGTAGGTAGAACTCATGGTTCTCATAACGTATGCAATGGATAGTTTATAAGGCAACCTTCGACAGTTGGCTAAATGTCGCCCTGGCGCGAATGCATACTACGTTGAGACAGAAGCAATCACTTGCAAACATGACGCAGAGAGGTTTAACAAGATTGACCATTGCCGAATGTCCCTTGCGGTATACATAGCTACGGGTTTCACCGCCGCCCTTTACAGGAACGCCCGTCGAAAGGAAGTATTACACCGAACTTCATTTGCAACGTTCAAGTTGACTGATAGCAGATTCAACTTAATGATAGTATTCGCCAGTCCGAAGACTGCCCAGGGCAAACCGCGTGGAGGTTCTATCATGTCTTGCCCCATGGTGGCCCTTAAGAGAGCCGGTGGTTCGTTCTCGGGGGTCGTCATCTTACAGCCTACCGATTCTGCTGAAAGAGTCTTTGACTCTCTCCTTGGTAGCAGTGTCGACTTCCACGCTAATTGGTATGTGACTGAAAAGTGGAATGTAGCGCCATTCCGTTGGATTGACAACACTTGCTGTCATCGCATTACCAATCTGAGCAAGATTGTTGTGGACTCTGTCTTGCTCCTCTATTCTAGCAAATTCATCAAATAAATTTCGCGGCCTTAACTGCGGTCCGCGAGGAGAGCTGACTTGACTGTTCGGCGTCTGCATGATTGAAATGAAATGAAATGAGAGGTAGTGATTTATATACCCCTCTAACGCGACGCAACGTTCAAGTTGACTGATAGCAGATTCAACTTAATGATAGTATTCGCCAGTCTAAAGACTGCCCAGGGCAAACCGCGTGGAGGCTCTATCATGTCTTGCCCCATAGTGGACGAATATACGGTAGTGTGTTAGTAGATTTCAATCACTGAAAAGGGAAGATGAGAATCATTTCATTTGTCTCATCAACGTTTATCATGGGAGCAATCATTGAAGGGGCATCTAATGAATTATATTTCACTCTACTCCATATCATAAAGACTAACCTTTGTCGAATGGCTGAAGTACTCTGACCTGGCGAGAGAAAGCGTCACGTTGAGTATGAAGTCGAACGCCCAACATGAGCAATGGCTCAGAGGTTTCGGTCTAACAAACGACGACCAACCCGTGCAACACAATCCCTCTACGGCAGTACCCGCCGTCCCGAAGGAACGCTCGAGCAAAGGAGGTATTACAGCGATGATATGCTTTATGAGTAGAAGTGAATCTCTTGATAGCAAGAGACTATTCAACTAGATAGCAAGTCAAAAATAACCTGATAGCAGGACAAATGTATAGTCAGTAATTTACACTTAGTGAGGAATGATAGATTTGAGTGTAGTGAGTGGCACTCGATCCCGTCGACAGCCCGAAGGCCTTGTACTGATCACTAGGGAAGTGAGAGATCTTCCCCGATACCCGCTATTTACAGCTGAAGACATCATTGTCACTGCCCCGAAGTGGTAACAGCAACGCCGAGTCAAAGGTAGTGAACAGTAGCTGGGATCTAACCCCTCAAAGCTGCCTTAGACTTAGTTAAATTTGAAATCTGATAGCACATTTGAACTTAGCATACTTGAAAACCTTGAGGAAACATCCCAAGTTATTGCTTTGATCAGCTTGATAGCAAGCCGTAGAGAGCTTGATTCACCAGCGTTTTGCAATGGAGATGTTTAGAGGCCACCCATGACAAGATAGCTAAGACTCAACCGATTGGCGTTCAAAGTGCTACGTTGAGAACTGTGTCAAATGCCCAACATGAGACATGAGTTGTCCCAGCGGTTACGGTCTAAACTATGACACACTCCCTTGCCACACTTATCACTACGGCATCGTCCGCCGTCCCGAAGGAACACCCTGTCAGTGGAATATTACAGCAAAACTCTCCGTGTCTTGCTCGCTTTCAGTGAAAAGCCGCTTATACCATGAGAAGACTGGCTCAGACATCATTAAAAATGCTTTCATTGACTTCAGCAGGGTTGAAAACCCCAGAAAACCTCCAAAAATAGTGAATTTAAATTTTTCAACTTTTTAGCACTACTTATGAAATTTCATAAGTAGTCTATCACTTAGGATATGTCAATAGCGACCGAACCTTTTTTGAATCAAGTCAAACGGACTTGTAGAAGCAAAGTTACAAGCCTTTAAAGTTTTGGAGTCTTTTATGGCCTGGAGACGAAGGCCATCTCCTGGCGAACCTCTAAGTCTGACGCCTTAGCTGATATCAGCAATGAAATTTTCTAAGTCGGTTTCCTACAGAAACTCGGGATTTGGAATGTCCGAAGCTATCATCGGAGCTCAGAGAGACGACTTACCGTTGGCAATCTCGTCTGAATGACAAGTCTCTCTCGGTTCACAGCTTATATAGTGTGTGGCGATCAGCTGATGACGTAATACCCATCATCCAAACACTAAAAACCCGTCTATCTCCGGTTCTAGTGCTCCGATTGAGCTGGAAATTGACTCTGAATCCGAATCTGGCCTCCGTTTTCCAATCCGATGCTTCGTTTTGGCTCTACAGTAGGCAGCCATCGCAAAAATTCTAACTCTGTCGTTTTTCGCCAATGTCCCAAAATCTTAAATGGCGTCTCACATCTAAACGAAGACAGATATGAACAAGCCGTTTGTTTCACTGAATTTGTCTCACTCTTAGCTTTCAAACGAGCTATGGCACGACTAAATCCGTCCACTGGAAGCCAAAATCGAAGGGAGCTGTCCAGAGGGGGGGAGACGTCAGCGAAAATTTTTTCTCTCCGATTGACTTGAAACTCACCATACAGATAGAGAATTTCACGCTGATTCCAAATCTGAAATCCGTTTTCCCATCCGATGCTTCGTTTTGGCGCTACAGACCAAAACGTCCAAAATTCTAACTCTGTCGTTTTTTCGAAAAATGTTGAAAATTTTTTCTCTCCGATTGACTTGAAACTCACCATACAGATAGAGAATTTCACGCTGATTCCAAATCTGAAATCCGTTTTCCAATCCCATGCTTCGTTTTGAAGCTACAGCCCAAAACGTCCCAAATTCTAACTCTGTCGTTTTTCGCCAATGTCCCAAAATCTTAAATGGCGTCTCACATCTAAACGAAGACAGATAGGAACAAGCCGATTCTTTCAGTGAATTTGTCTCACTCTTAGCTTTCAAACGAGCTATTGCACGACAAAATCCGTCCACTGGAAGCCAAAATCGAAGCGAGCTGTCCAGAGGGGGGGACGTCAGCGAAAATTTTTTCTCTCCGATGGCGTTCAAATTCACCATACCGATGCAGAATTTCACGCTGAATCCGAATCTGGCCTCCGTTTTCCCATCCGATGGTTCGTTTGGGCGCTACACACCAAAACGTCCCAAATTCTAACTCTGTCGTTTTTCGCCAATGTCCCAAAATCTTAAATGGCGTCTCACATCTAAACGAAGACAGATAGGAACAAGCCGATTCTTTCAGTGAATTTGTCTCACTCTTAGCTTTCAAACGAGCTATGGCACGACAAAATCCGTCCACTGGAAGCCAAAATCGAAGGGAGCTGTCCAGAGTGGGGGGGACGTCAGCGAAAATTTTTTCTCTCCGATGGCGTTCAAATTCACCATACCGATGCAGAATTTCACGCTGAATCCGAATCCGGCCTCCGTTTTCTCATCCGATGCTTCGTTTGGGCGCTACACACCAAAACGTCCCAAATTCTAACTCTGTCGTTTTTTCGAAAAATGTTGAAAATTTTTTCTCTCCGATTGACTTGAAACTCACCATACAGATAGAGAATTTCACGCTGATTCCAAATCTGAAATCCGTTTTCCAATCCGATGCTTCGTTTTGAAGCTACAGTCCAAAACGTCCCAAATTCTAACTCTGTCGTTTTTCGCCAATGTCCCAAAATCTTAAATGGCGTCTCACATCTAAACGAAGACAGATAGGAACAAGCCGATTCTTTCAGTGAATTTGTCTCACTCTTAGCTTTCAAACGAGCTATGGCACGACAAAATCCGTCCACTGGAAGCCAAAATCGAAGCGAGCTGTCCAGAGGGGGGGGACGTCAGCGAAAATTTTTCTCTCCGATGGCGTTCAAATTCACCATACCGATGCAGAATTTCACGCTGAATCCGAATCTGGCCTCCGTTTTCCCATCCGATGGTTCGTTTTGGCGCTACACACCAAAACGTCCCAAATTCTAACTCTGTTAAAATTTTGAAGAAAAATTTTTTCTCGCCGATTGAGCTGGAAATCACACCACAGATGCAGAATTTTACGCTGAATCCGAATCTGGCAGCCATTTCACCATCCACGACAACCTAGACGGTCGCCCACGTCAACCTAGACGGTCGCCCACGTCAACCTAGACGCTCGCCCACGTCAACCTGGACGGTCGCCCACGTCAACCAGGCGGTCGGACCAACTCACCCGAGTCTCACACTCTGTCGTTGCAGAGGGGGGGGGAGTCAGCGAACAATTTGTGAACGTGGACCAACCTGGCCGGCACACCACGACAGACTACAACCTCTGTCGTTCCAGAGGGGGGGAGGGGGACGTCAGCGATGGCGGCCATCTTGCGCGGTCCAGAAGTGGAGTTTTACTTACTACTAAACACTCGCTGCCATTTCTTCAGTAATAGATTCCATTGCATGTCGCATTCTACTCTTCAATGTTAATAAGTTGTGTAAGTTGTCTAATGAGGTTATGTCCGTGGACCGCGGGGGCCATGTTGTTGGTCCGTCCCTTCCAATTCACCGACATGGAAAGATTTTGTCGAGACACTCTCGAACAGTACTCAGAGCCCAATGAGGAGGTGTTCCATCTTGTTGGAGCAGTACCACAGGCTGGGACTCTTCAAATTGAGGTGTGTATACCTCCAACATGTCACGATAGACACCTGATCTTATCGCGTTTTCAGCGAAGAAGAATGGTCCAATAACCCTTTTATGCATCATTGCACACCAGACATCCACTTTTGGATTAGGCCTATTTATTCTACACGTATGGGGCGGTTCAGATCCCCTAATGCGCACGTTATGCCGATTAACATGGCCGGAGACATTGGATGTGGCTTCATCAGAAAATGCAATTTTCATAATAAAAGTTGGTATTCTCTGCCACTCTTTCCAATATATCTGGCGCAAATGCAGCACGAAGAGGACTATCATCATGTTCCAAGGCATGGAGCACTTGAAATTTGTAAGCCCAGAACTTTAGATCTTTTTTAGCACTTTGAAGACCGTTGGTTGGAATTGCAAAGTGATCCGATACACGTCGAGTTGACATTTCAGGATGGCAAAAGTGTCTCTTACATAATTAACCTTTTCTGCACTTATTGACGGTCGACCTAATCTTTTAAGGTTA
The DNA here is from genome assembly GCA_907163375.1 of Prostheceraeus crozeri. Taxonomy (NCBI): domain Eukaryota; kingdom Metazoa; phylum Platyhelminthes; order Polycladida; family Euryleptidae; genus Prostheceraeus; species Prostheceraeus crozeri. The sequence goes on along the minus strand of CAJQUW010016820.1, from coordinate 54,091 downwards.
CCGTGAACTTTTTGCACCGTTCCTTTATTGATTTGACCGTTGGTTGTTCACGTTTGCAATGCTTGCGAAATTTTCGTTCAACAGCTAGTAGTGAATTCGATTCATGATGCCACAAAGCGCATTGCACTTTTCCTTACATTTCGAAAATTTTCTGAAATTTGTAATTAACGCAGACAATAATGAAGATGAAGTGAATGAAGTGCATATCTTTGAAACAATTAAACAAACTATAGGCTTAAAGAGACTAGCTTAAATAAAATTAGACTTATATTTAAAGTACAGTAGCGAGCATATTAATTGGGTCACCCACAATTTTCACCATAAATGTGCCTTTATGTTTATTTTCCTTTGATTCTTTTGAATTTCTGAACACAAAGGTCTTACAAGTCCATAAACAATGTATATTTTAGTACACCAGCGTGTTAAAACTTGGTGTGGCCACCTTTGGCTTGCAATAACGCGCTCACACGTTCAGGCATGCTCAACATCAACTTTCTACAACTCTCATCAAGTTTTTGCTTCACTTCAGTGTCAGAGCCGAGAAGCCGATTGATCAAGTTACTTCGACTGGTAAGGGTCTGTCGCTCCAGTTTTCGTTTGATGTGGCCCATATTGTTTCTATCGGGCTCATGTCTGGAGAATTGCTCGGCCATGGTAACACTCGAATTTGATTTTCCTCGAAGTTTTTTTTGATCACTTTGTCTGTGTGGCAGGGGGCGTTATCTTGTTGGTAAATGAAGTTATCCCCTAACCAATCACCTGCCTGAGGGACCAAACGAGTCCTTAGTACACAAAGATACTGATTAGCATTCATCGATCCATCAACAACATGTATCCGTCCCATACCTTGACTACTCATACACGCCCAGATCATCTCTTTCTGTGGCTTCTTCACGCGCATGGCCATGTGGCGGCTTGAGTAAGGCTCAGGTCCCTGACGTATCCGACGCGGTTGTGCCATCTGGACTTCAATACTTGCCTCATCACTGAAGATAACCTGAAGAAGAAAGATAAGAAATTGTTTATCCACTTATTTCTTTCTTTAACGACGTAGGCCTACTCATTTTTAAGAAGAAAATACCCTCAAAAACTGATTTCTATTAAATTAGGTAAAGATTAGACATATTTCACTGATAATTAAATGAGTAATTGAATTGAATGATAAAAAGCTGAATGAAGATATGCAATCTAATATCTTAATCATAATCACCATAGAAAAAGTACAGGAAAAGCAGTGGAAAGGCCAACTCACTTTTTCCCATTGAGCTGAAGTCCAATCCCTATGATTCCGAGCCCATTGCAGTCGCGACTGTTTCATACGAGCTGTCAAGAGCGGCTTCTGTATGGGCTTCACCGATTTTCTGCCACCATCAATCAGTCGGCGTCGGATCGTATGGACGGATAAGGGTGAAACGATTTCTTTCTTGATATCCAACGCTGTAAGACGTGGATCAATCATGCTTGCGCTAAGAATCCGTCGGTCTTCATATGATGTCGGAAGTCTTTTACGTCCACATTTGCCGACTCTTTGTGGCAAGATTTCGCCAGTCTCTCTATACCGTTTCACAATTCTATTTACCGATGACTGCGAAATCCCTGAATCTTCGAAACCTGTCTCTGGCTTTGTCGTGCATCCTGCCATAAAGTTACAATTCTTACACGTGCATTCTCACCGGTGTTATAGTTCTCTCTCTCCCTCTGTCTCAGTTTCCTACCGGAAACTAAAACCATGGTTTAATATTCCGATAGGAAAATTAAACCCAACATTATTAAGTGTGTTTTAGTTTCCCACTGGTTTTCCTGTGCAGTTGCGGCTTCTAGTTTCCTAATAGGAAAATAAAACCTGGTATCATTTTCCTACTAGGAAGCTAAAACCATGGTTTTATTTTCCGATCGGAAACTAAAACCTAGGGAAACTGAATCTCGTAACACCGGTGTCCATAGTAAAAATGAACTGTCATATTCTTGGATTGAATGCTATGGTCATAGATTGAGCCGCTGAGAGATGACATTGTGTGCCGAGAAAGCTTTCATTAATCAATAACTTGACAACTTTCTATGATCAACTATACAGCTTGAATTCTACCACGCTCATATACAATTGTTGTCACACTTTGTTGTGTGTGTGTGCGTGTGTGTGTGTGTGTGTGTGATCGAACTATTGTCATTACATAGTGCCCGGCAAATTACTTCAAACAAAGTGCAAATTCTATGCATTTTTGTGAAATTTTCTCACGAAATATGCATCAAAACATCAGTTAGTCATAGTTTATAAATCAAAACTACAATGAAATCGAGGAATTTTCACCAGAACTTCAAATGTGTATTAAAAAACATCAAGTATTCTCTTCAACAGAGGCAATATTCTGTAGACAGCGACAATGCTCTGTAATTGAAGCTGGGACATTCCCATAACGATGTCTAAATGTTTCATAATTTTAATAAACTTATAGTTAATAAGACTTGAGGTTTGCCCTTAAGGCCCGTATTCATAGTGGCAGCTTCAGCTATGTCTTAGACGCAGCTAAGCTACGACTTGGCTAAGACCCGAATTTCATTGCTATCTAACTGGGATTCATAAAGATTTCTTAGAATAGCCGTGACTAAGCTGCCGCTAAGCATCGAAGAACCAATCAGCTTCAAACCTTGATTTCTCGCATGCACGCATTGTGTGAACACAGCTGTGAGGGAGACTGGCTGCATTGTACAGTGGACTTCGCTTAATACGATATTGAATGAACCACTAAAAAATATCGTAATAAGCGATATATCGTATTAACCGATATTTGTTATAAGGAGCTGTTAATATAGTCTACGTACGTATGACATGTTAACTAGTATGTATTTGAGTTTAGAGAGTTGAAAAATATCTTCTAGAACACGGTAAGCATGTATTTGAGTTAGAGAGCTGAAAAAAACATCTCGTAGAACACGGTATGTATTTGAGTTGAAAAAAATTCCATAGGACATGTTCAGGATATACAGTGATTTCAAATTTAGTGTCAGAGAAAGTAGTCCGTGATGGGTTTTTGAACAGCAGGTACTCGTGCTTTGATAATCATATCTTCAATTTCATACGTTGATTTCAGCGTCAAGTTTTTCTTTTCCATGTACTTACGCACTTGACCGAGTGCCTTTAATGCATCCTTGGCGCTGATTTTGACATCGTTCGCCACCAACGTCAGTGGTTCGTCCTCTACGTCAGATCCATCTTGGTGTTGATTACTGATACTTTCACATATTTCAATGTCTGTAAGTGTTGCTGAACATTGTTCATCACTATCACAGATACAGAATTCGTCGAATGTCGATCGGTAGATGATGTCACTCATCTCAATGGGTTCATCATCCTCGTCGTCAAATTCTGTATCGTCATGCTGACGTATAAAGCCACATTTTTTAAAAATATTAGAAATAGACTCCGGCTTAACTAAGAACCATGCGCGTTTTACGAGGTATAGAGCCTGCAACACGTCGACTGTCTGTGCGAAGTCGTTGATACTTTTGTCAGGATTATCATCTATAAATGTCAGCATTCGGCGAAGGATGTTTTGTCTGTAGTATGACTTGAGTGTCTTAATTATACCTTGGTCGGCTGGTTGGATCAGTGACGTTGTATTTGGAGGTAAGTATTGAATGGAGACATTACGCAACTCTGGGCAACCGTAATGACGAGTAGCGTTGTCGACGAATAACAGCACTTTCCGATTTTCTTTGGCCATGCGATCATCATAATTCTTCACAATTTCGTGAAAGATTCGTTACGTCATCCAAGCCTTTGAATTGTGAAAATATGGCAATGGTGGAGACTTACGTTTGAAACATCGTGGATTTTTGAAGCGACCGATGGTGAATAAGTTCTTATCCGAGCCGTCAGCGTTGGTGAGGACTAGCAATGTTATTCGCGCTTTCATTTCCTTAAAACCTTTTACTCTGTCAAGGCGTCGAACACAGAGTGTGCCAGAGGGTAAAGCCTTATAGAATAACGCTGTCTCATCGGCATTATAAACGTCTTTTGGCGAGAAACCATTAAGAATTCCCGGGAGCGTTGTTGCAATATATTGTTCGGCAGCTGGAGAATCAGCGCTGGCCACCTCACCTGAGATCACTCTATGATGAATATTGTGCCGCTTACTCACTTACTCACATATGTATCGTAATATGCAGTGTAAATATAATGGAAAATTACCGGACGGGGATTTTTGTGATATCGCAATAAGCGATATATCGTAATAAGCGATATCGTATTAAGCGATGTTGAAGTAGTGTATTCTAATACGATTCAAAAAGGGACCGCGGAAAATTATTGTAATACGCGATTTATCGTATTAAGCGATATCGTATTAAACGAAGTCCACTGTACTCGGCCGTCTGACGTTTGACAATGTCCCGGTCTGAAGAGCGCAAGCGGAAAGCACCTTTTCACGATGATGAAATTGCTGTTCTGGCAGAAGAGTACGCCAAGTATAAACGCATTTTTGAACCGATGCCTGGTGACAAGTCTAGTACATAAATGCGAAAAGAGTGCTGGCAGAAAATTACGTCGGTTTTGAACAGCCGCTTCGGACACGGGAGAACGTGGGAGCGAGCCTCAAAGAAGTGGAGCAACTGCAAGCAGATGACAAAAGAAAAGCTGGCACAACAGAGAAGACATGCCCAAGGAACAGGCGGTGGCTCTCCTATCTCTGCACTTCCGACCTGCATGACTGCAGTGGCTACTGTGTATGATGGCAGTGCCTCTTTTCATGGCATCACAGGTGGCCTTGAGAGCGGAGCACCTGCCATTGATCGTAGACAGTTTGATTTGGGTAAAACTGAAGCCCACACTCACTCTGCTATTGAGACGCCTGACAGAGAGGAAGAGAGGAGTCATGCGAGTAGCAGCTTCCAGTCTACGGTGGAGAACGTCACAATGCACGAGTTGGAGCCAGTTCAGGTACGACCAGACGGTCCTCAGGCGTGGACACGGGAAGCAGGGGACACAGGGTTCCCTCGAACGAAAGGAAGCGTGCCTACCGATACTGAGATACGCAAGATGCAGGCTACTGTGCTGAAGAAGCACTATTATGTGCTTCAGGTACAGCATGACTGTTACACCATGTAGAGAGAACAGCTCTCACAGAACTTGGGATATGAAAATAATATTTAGTACATAAAAAAACAGTATAGTCATTTTCTTCATGCTCTCTTATACGAGTGGTATTTGATAAATAAGATAAAACTGTTATTGTAATCAGTCGTTGTTTTCTTTCCGGACATTATCACAGTTAATTTTTATCACAAAATTTATCAAAATTTCATTGCAAAAACGAAGCTGCTATATTGTCACGAATAATCCTCCACCTTCATTTACTTGTTCATCTTCAGCTTGGTTGTCTTGGACATGTGTTCCTTCATCAACATTTTCCATTCTACCCATCTCTGGCAAAGGCATATTGCGAGTGATAGCAATGTTATGTAAAATCACACATGCCGTGGCGAGCCTGCAAGCCTTTTCGGGAGTTACTTGTAGCTCCTTGTGTAGTAATCCAAATCGTCGCTTCAAAATGCCAAAAGATTGCTCAATGCGCATCCGAGTGCCACTATGAGCAAAATTGTATCGCGCTTGACCTTGTGCATTTGGCACTGCATACGGAACTAGCATAAAAGCACTACCAGGATAGCCGGCGTCTCCCAGCAGATAACCAACCCTGTGAAAAAAACGTTCCCGGGCCAGCAGTTATGGTTCCTGATTGGTCGATGTCGGGCCAATGACGTTGCATCGACATAGCGCCATCAAACTGTCGCCCTAAATCCCATTAATATGCCAACGACAAATCCTGCATGAAAACCTGCCCTTGCAGCATTGAGACAACTCAATAATATCCATGTTATAATAATTGTATTTATTATATATAATAGTTAATAAATACATAATATATAAATAGTAGCATCAGGTATAATACTTATTACGGATGCATTCAAGTAGCATTCTTTTAAATTCCACCAGAGGACGAGAGAGTCATGGTCTCGAACTTTCAATGCACTCAGACGAGCACTAATTTTCATGATACTTTACAACCAATGAGAAATAATGGAAATGCCGATCGAACCTCAAGCAAGTGTAATTTTGAGTCCGGTGGATGTATAAAAGCATCCATCAGGATTCAAAGCTACCGAATTTAAGGTTTTGAACAGTACTTAAAAATGAAAGAATCAATGAAACTCATATTATACATGTAAAGTGAATTGCTTTCATTAAAAAATGCTGTACTTAAGGGTCTGTTCACTGTTCAACTACGTCATACTACAGTTGTATGCATATAATTTTAACAATCAAACAATAGCAATTTATGATATTCACTTCTCATACATGTAACGTGTAATTTGTGTATTCTACTGTAATTTTTATTAAAAGATTTTTAGAAACACTGATTTTCCGCTATATCCTAATGCTCTATTCAATGTAGGTAATTTTTCATTTATTTTGATAGCTTCAATGATTCTAATAGAATTCTGAGTTATTTCTACCTTGATATTCAACTTCAAAGCAGTTGTGTATTCTATTGCTACATGCAGTACATCTACTTAAGTGAGTGCTTACTGCCGTGTTACTTTTTATGTATTCACTTATTCGTTGGTGAAATCGTCTTTTTGCCTATTGGGTATCAGGATCAACCTGACATGTGAATTGATACAAAAGGCATGATTTCAACAACTTTGGTGTTTTATCTTTCAGATTTAAGTATACTGACTTTTGGAGTTTGAAAGACGACATTTACGTTCAAATCCAACATTCGAAAAAGTTTTTTATATTTTACGTCTATACTTTTTCGATATAGTTTGCAAATGCAGAAATCGGAAAAAACATTTCTGTCCATCTATTGTACCTATCTTCCGAAGTATTTTTACATTTATCGCTAAAATTTATTATTTAAGAGATTTCTTAACATACTGTACACAAATTCTAGTAATTCAATTACATACTCTGTTACATAATTCCGGTATGTATAACCTAGATGCATAGGTATGTATAGATGGACAGTAATGTTTTTTCCGATTACCACATTTGCGAGCTATAGCGAATACACGAATTACACGTTACATGTATGAAAAGTGAATATCATAAATTGTAGTTGTCTGATTTTTAAAATTACGCAGATCTAATTGTAGTATGACGCAATTGACCAGTGAACAGGTCCCTAAAAAACTCACATTATAATTTCCATGTTTTCCAATCCTCCTTCGGAAATTCACCTTGCTTTATTCGATTATTCGACTGCAGCGGTATGTAATTCTAATATTTGATCACATTTTGAAATCACTTCAAATGACTTTTCGGCAATAATATCAATCATATCAACTTAATGGTTTTCAGCGAAGATGGAGAGACTATAGGTCGATGAGTCGGAAAGATGTGAATCAAAACGTGTAGCAATGAAGATGGAGAACTATTTCCAAAATGAAAAAAAGCGCCGGTATAATACGAAAATTGGTTGTGAACGTCGAAATACGACAGAATCCTCTAAATCTCCAAAACACGAATGAATAACTGGAGGTGTCGTTAAAAGCTTTGAAAATTCATGCCTAAGACCGCAGAACGATGTAGCTACATGTATTAACGCTGATGCTGAGCTGACTGATGAAAGTGAAAACACGCACGATAGACCGGGAGCAAATGAATGACGCCTGGATGCAGTATACAGTTTCTCTCCGCTCCCATCCTCTGTTATGTGACTCATTGAATGAAGGCCGGTTGTATCATTAGTTTGGCAGGCGATTGACGAAGTTATTTACTCTAGTGGAGAGGTGTGTGAACACAGATGGGAAGAGGATTCTTACGTCATTGTGACTGATGTACAGACCCATGGAATTCTAGATAATAACACCTGGAATGGACACTCCCTAAATTTCTTCCTCTCGCTGGACGATGAGAGGCTGGCTGAACCATGGATTCCATGGCTGAACAGAGGAGAGGTTTTGGCTCGCTTGATGATAATTGCTCGCTGGTCAGCACATTAAGTAAAAGGCGTTAGGATGGGAAGCTGAATAGATGATTCACCACATGTTTCCCTTAAATTACATCATCTGTGAGCGAATATGATAATGATAGACATTTATCCGTTGACGAAGACACATCGTCAGATGAGTTCCTTGACTCAATAAATAGAGGTGGTTTATTTTTTCCTCTGAATCATGTGATCTCACTTGGTGTATGTAGTTGGAAAATTTTTAGAGAGATAAGTTCTTCTTAAACTTTGTCGCTGAAGCTGTTTCAGTCTAAGCAGACGCGACAATTGTTTCAGTTGATTGTCGAAAATTTCTATTTTGACTATGACCCTGACGCTTTTGGTCGCACAATGTGTACCGCAGGACATGACCATGTTCATGAAATGACACATCTTCTGTATAACTGTTTTTTAAAAAATTACACGAAGCGCCTCTCCGAAAGAAACGAGAAGGCAAAGACAAAAGCCAAGGCCTCAAAGTTTTCTGGGCGCTAGAGAAATACATGATGGATTAAAAACATGTGTTCTGTTATTGCTTCAAAAAAGGCAAACCACGTAAATCAGGTGTATAAAAAACGGTTAAATGATATCACTTGTGAATTATAAATCCACCGTCAACGCACAGCGCAGTTGTCTTATTAATGTGCTACCCATAGGATGAAATCAGCGACGCTAGGCGTCGAGAATGAATAGCCTCTCATCGTATTAGGGAAAAGAGAGTGTCCATTCCAGGTGTTATTATCTCTAGAATTCCATGACAGACCATATAAAGTCTTTCAATTAGGAGAGGGAGAAAGAGAGAAAATTTTACCATCACCTTGCCATCTGGCAGCCGGCAGTGACGTCCACCATCGACACTCACCCAATGCGACGGCAATCGGCCATTAATGGACCGATGCGTTTTTTTACACAGGGAAGATGTGGTCCCTGTTGCAATGTGTTGTACAATTGGCTTTGGCGAAAAATAAATGAATCATGACAACTTCCTGGCCAAGCGGCATAAAAATTTGTAAATCGTCTTTCAGCATCGCACACTGCTTGGCAATTCACAGAATAATAGTTTTTTCTATTTATGGAGGCGTATGAGTCCGGAGAACTTGGTGCTTTGATGCGTATATGTGTGCAGTCGATGCAACCGATCACAGAAGGTATTCCATGCAAGTCGTAGAATAGAGATTTCTGTCTATTCAATTCTTCACCATTCGGAAATTTGATAAAATTGTTCATTTCAGTTAATAGACAGTCTGTAATTTGTGTTATGCATCTACTGGCGCTAGGTTGCGAGATGTTTACGAGGTCACCACATACAATTTGAAAGGAGCCTGTCGCGTAGTATCTCAAGGCAGTAGCCAGCTGAACAGAAGGTGAGATTGGACGACCACGGTTGCTGTTGATATTTGGCATGTGTTGCTCTACTATTTCGGAAAGATATGCAAGTCCAGCACTGTCAAAGCGGCAGCGCTCAACAAATTCCGTGTCGCAGAAATTCTCAAAAGGATTTTCAACGCAGTGATATCTCTTCCGTCGGTTGTTTCTGGCAATGAAGTAAGCCATAACTGTAGAAATGCAATTCATGACCAAACCAAGTCTTTAATATAGAGTTTAGACATCTAAAAAGCTATCTAACTATTATAATGGAACCTGAAAGACGCCATCTAAGCTCTAAAAAATAGCTGTGAACTATGAATACCAATATTGTTTAGTTAGCTACAGCTAAGCTGTAGCTAAGATATAGCAGTGACTATGAATACGGCCCTAAGAGGACAGGTGGTGCGTTCCCACCGGCAGACATTAAACGTTCAAGGCGCGTCAAACTTTTGACTATCCTAGGACTACATTTTAGAGCCAAACTTGACGAGATCGGTGTGGAGGACCTTCCCACTAGTCCATTTTTCAATCAGCGCTTCTAAAGCGGAGCTGGACCTTACCCCTAATGGTCCTTTGACTTGTGATCCTCGACAAAGGCATGAATGCATGAAGGTCTTTAAGCACAAAGACTTGACGGATCTGATTGCGTGCCGGGCGGACCTTCCCGGGGGTCCATAACATAGCGCTATACGGGCTGGACGTCACCCTTAAGTGTACGAGATCGTACAAGGCCGCTTAACAAGTGATCTCCTTGGTCAAAGTTTCAGGCTCGATTGATTAGGAACTTATATATGAATAGACACCTAGTAATCACCATGTCAACCCCATGGAGACCAGTAACCGACACAGTCCATTCATTACACTAGGGTAGTTAGCGATAAAAAAACACGTTAAAACAAATAAAACAATAGCCAGTCGTCAGCAGGTACCCGCCTGGTCGCGTTTCGGGCCCTCTACCTGAACGCTCAAGCCCAGGCGGGCGGGGCCCTGCATAAACTTATATGCGGCTGGCATTCTAAAATCAATACATGATATGATGCAATGCAATGATGCATGATACATGATATGATATCAATACATGATAGAATGATATGTGTACTAATAAGTAATACTGATAGTAACAGTAAAAACAAAAACAAGACAACCGCAAAAGACGGATACAACCAAAACAAACTAAAATATATGTGTGAAATACTGAAATGGTATAACCAATAAAAAAAGATAAATGCTAAGAAAACAAACAAACAGTGTTAATTTTGTTGTTTAAAATGCGCACTGCGATGTTAGCTGCCTGGCTGAGAAATATCCAAACTTGACTAGAAAATTGCTATGACCGGCTAGGATTTTCTCAGTACATGCCTTCATTTTAGACTTACAATATCCTCTGCTGCTCATCACAAAAAGTGTCATATTAATTCGTTTAATTAGATCTTCAAGATGCGAGCAGATGCGACAATAACGTAAAACCTGGCCGGTAAATACATTAATTCCCATGTTATAAGATATTGCACTGTCTGGAAATGTCAACAGAACAACAGGGAAATCAAAATCTTCCACTTTATGATATACATGTATTGAGGTTCGAAGACCGTCACTACTAGATTGGAGTTTCACATCGAGGTAAACAACGGCTTTGTCATTGACTCCGTTTCTATCTGCAAGAAGCTCCACTGGGTAAATTTTTGGAATTAAGGTATTGAAATGCCTGTAATTTATTACGCATATATCGTCTATATATCTCGAAGTGTTTGACAATAATTTAGCTAGTCCAAACTTTTTATTTTTAACCAATTGTTTCATAAAAGCAAATTCGCAATTTAACAGAAACAAGTCGGCAAGTAAAGGACTGCAATTCCCTCCCATTGGTACTCCTCGAATTTGTCTGAACACATAACCGGAAAAAGAAATGTAGACTTCAGACACTATAAAATCAATAGCCATCTTAAAAGAGTCCACGTAATAACAAGAATACCCCTTATATTTGATTTTGGAGAAAAACGACTTCTCATATCCTACACACAAGTATCTACGATTAGTGGAATTGAATGTGAGATCAAGGATGGAAAAAATATTATTCTTGATAGCACCTTGATCTAAGTTTGTATAAAGAGTAGAGAAGTCAAAACTTGCATAGAGTGGACGTTCACGTTAGAAATATTCCTCAAAAAATCTTGAGTCGAGGCTACACTCCAAAAATAAGAATAACCAGTATTACTCCTGATTGACTCACAGTATCTATGGAAATTTTCTCTTATCACATTCAGACCTTTGTTGATATTCACCGATAACTTTTTAGTTGTACAATTTCTGGCCCCGGCAATGAATCTAAACTTATAAGGATTTTTATGCAATTTTGGAATCCAGAAAAGTTTTGGTAGTTTAAGGTCCTTGTCACTAACATTAACATTAAAGTTTGATTTCATATCTTTAACGTGTTTAGTAAGGACTTCCTTTTCAGAAATAAGCTCAGGTTTATAAGTTGCATTGCCTACTGCAGTGGAAGAATCTATGTCAAAACCAAGCTCGTCCATCAGGATTTTGAGATAGAACTTTTTACATATGAAACTAAAGTTGTTGGATACTTTATCGACAGGAACGACTATCAAGTTTTTATGGAGATCTTGCAACTCCTTATCAACACAAACGTTGCTGCCATTATCTTTCCTACCCAACTTCTTACATCGAAAGATGCGGTGCTTTACTAACATCATGACCCTGTTTTTCCAAATAGAGAAGTCATCAACTTTTAAGTGAAGGCGACTGGACACACGAGATATATGATTATCTATGGAATCGCTGATCTCTTTTTGAATGGATTTCCATGATATTGACCTAGACAATCTGTGTTTAGTGCCATACGAAAATATAGCTCTGAGACCTGGATAATTTATTATATCTAAATTACCGGTAAAAACATGCCCATAAGGCTCATAAACAAAACTGGTCATCGAGTCACAGCTGCAATCGCTCTGTAAAATGCCAACAACTTCCTGAATTGTCAGGCTATTAAGAAACTTATTATAATTGAAGAATTTCAAACAAATAGGGTTATTAAGCTTATGGTACACTTTGGGAGGATATAGATGTTTCGCTTTTTCTGGAACTAAAGCACAGACACTCTTGTCATTAAATACAGAAGGTAAATGAAGTTTGTCAACTAAATGAGACTTGAAAGGAATCACTATATGCGTTTTGTCTTCGGTAGAGCTATCCTTCTTGCTTCTACAAAATTTACTATGAACATATGTTGTCAAAACGAAAGATAGGTCATTCGACTGATCAAGAAGCCTAGAATACATAATTTTAAGCATGCTATCACTAATCGATTTCAAGCAATTATAGAAATTTCTTATTTTGTTGCTCTTCATCAACTCTTGAAGCTCCTTGAGAATATCCTCACAACTATTAGATGAAGGATATTTCTTTCTACCCGACTTCCTAAGGCCATGGCTTCTCTTACGTCTGCTAATAGGAGAACTAAAAAATGAAAATGAATTTGCAGTGTTCTGAGAGGCGCAACCTCCGCCTAACACTCTGTCATTCAAACCTAAAGGATGCAAGGTGTTCAGCGTTCTTATATGAAAATCTTCCTTACTGTTAAGCTCGAAGGCAATTTCTGTATCAGATTTATTACGAACATCGACAAAGTCAATAATTTGTATACTTACATCATCCCAACTGTGATTAGAATTATTAAAATGATTACTTAAATAGGTATTGAGATGATTCTTTTGAAAAGACTGCCGATGCCCATTAAGCCTACATTGTAATGGCTGTTTTGTCTGTCCAACATACTGGACCCCACATGGACCTCTTCACGTAGACCTCTTCATCAAATTACAAAAATATTAATCACCGAATTTTAGAAATATTTGGGAAAGGAATCATAACTTCATTTTACAATTACTCATCAGTTGATCCACCTTTTGCTTGAATGACTGTTTCAATGCGTCGAAGCCAGTGCCTCAAAATGTCACGATGCCAATAATGCAAAATTTTCGCAATCAATTCTTGTTTTGTGAAAAGAGAGTTACAACACGACGCCTCGACGCATTAAAGCAATATTTCGTGAGAAAATTTCAAAAAGAAAAAATTAATTAGATAGAAAATGTTTCCTAAAAATCATTCTAGAACAACTAAGTATGAAAACATTGACTGGAATCTATGTTTTCGCTATATCTAGCATTCATGCAAATACATTTTGATTGCTTTCAAAGCATACGATAATAATTACCAAATAATTGTGAATCTATGCATCTTCAAGATGTTAGAATTCAAATAAGAAATGAAAAGTTGCGCGGCTCGAAAATTTTGTCGAATTCCATCTTCCGTAGCTTGATTTCTTTTAATTTGGTTCCAATTAATCCGAAATCCTCACTTAGAGAAATCGTTCTTTCATTGAAAGAGACTTGTAATTATTGGGTTCACAAGTCTCATTGGTCTGTAGGTCATGAACGGAGTAGAGAGGAGATTTTCTCCTTGCGGTCCGAACAACCACCTTCAGTTGGGCAGGTGTCTCGAGTGAGGTGCTCGCGGCCATGGAGCGAGTGCTGGAGGGAAGAGTGTGGAGTCTGCTTCTATTAGTAACATCTTTCTAAATATGGTTTCGCTCCACGGTTCGATTTGTCAAAATTTTGTTTCTTTTAGGACATCTGAGAAAATGGTAGTTTTGTCACAAGTGATGATAGACATTTAATCATAATCACATATGCATGAAGCGAACTCTTACTAACACTTCAGCTTCCATCGTCATTCATATAAATTGAGTTACTATCGTTCAATAGATAAGTTGTGTGTCTGTAATCTGAGTCTATAAAAGACGAAAGAGGCTGTACGTGCATGGAAAAATCACATGGGACTCAATAGAAATTGGTTTCGAAATTTTCTATTCATGCGACACATGCAGCTTAGTAGCGCGTGACATGAGGATCAAGGCTAATAATGTTTCCCCTTCCGCTTTATTAAGTGAGCATTTTACGAATATATGTAAATTAAAAAGATTTTTGCATGCAGTAGTTTAACTAAAGTTAAGGGTTACTCGTTTGATTTGGAAATTGGAGATACATGTGAACACAATGTGTAAAGCATTATCCGGCGTAGACAATTTACAAAAGTAGCGAGGTAGTTTTCAAAGTGCATGGACTGCCAAATGCTTAATCTGTTATATTTAAGATGAAATACATGACTAAATGATTCCGAATGGAAATATTTTTTTTTACTGCTTAGCGATTTCTGCTAATCATGTTTTGCGTAAATACTTGATCCTTTCATTGTAGTCATTAATTATTGTGCTATACTACTTCTATTTTTCCATATATAATATACCAGGAATTGCACCGGGTCAAGATCCGGATCCGGGATCCGCCCGGATCCCGAATCCAGCGAAGAGCGTTTATGATGAGATGTTGATGGTCATTAATGATGTGGGAAATCCTATTTAACGATAGAAGTTATAAAAGTTATAGAATATCAAACTTGTTTTTCTCGCTACTCACTTAGAGTTGGGAGTGGCAGCAAAGAATGCGAATATAAATCTTAATAGAAATGTTTAATCAAGGAATATCTGTAGCTCGGTATTGAATGACCATCTATTACTGTGCAAAAAAGATGAAGTAACTTTTTTATGCTTTGTTCATTCTAATTGTCATGTTGCCGTTGCAGACTTGTGACCACTGCACCCGCTTTACTAATCCACACCAAGGAATGAATGGACATCCATGACTTTCAAAGATAATAACAAAAAATATCCATTGAACTTCTCCAAACATATCATATTGATCCGACTACCTTACACTTACAATGAAAAATAGCTGTAATTATTAATAAGTCTATAATAGTTGGATATGCACATATTAGTTGAATAAACACATATAAAAGCAAGTTTGCTGTCTTTCCTTTCTTTTAATTATATACACTTGTTTACTTGTTTACACTTTGTTACACTTTGTTACACTTGTTGAAATTGTTTTTTTGATTGACAACCATGGTAAATGTAAACTTAATTAATTATCATGTCTTAAGAAAGAGCACACATTTCTCTATGCTCAGTCTCGATTGTATTACTGATATTTTAGATGCTTGTCATCATCCATTGATATTTTGATACTATGATATTTTGCTAAAAAAGGTAATAACAACTGAGAACCAGAGTGACAACTGCAATTGGCGATAGCAAAATCCTAGGATTTCAATATCACTTCATTAGTATGTTTCTATGTATTATCAAACAAATAATTTAAACTTAATCTCAGGAACCAGACTATTCAATGTTTCATGATAATGAAAACGAATAACATGCAGTTTTATCACTTTTGATCGTAGGATCCAGGATCCGCCCGGGTCTACGATCCGGATCCGGATCCGGGATCCGGGTGGTTGCAAAACCCCGGGTATTTGCAATCCCTATAATATGCAAATGATATGAAGAAAAATATTTTCATCGTTTTGTATACTTAGCAGAATATGCATTGTATTATATCTACAGATGGCCGAAAATGATTTTGTCATGGGTTTCAATGAATTCATCAGCAATTGGCGTATTTGCTAAATCCATTTGAAAATTAGGTGAAAAGCTGTTAGTAGAAATTATGTTCGTCAAACAATGAGCTCGATCTGAATGGGTAGGATGTGAATATTTTCATCAAATGCTTTCTACCATCGCACGCACGTCACGTTTGTGAAGATTCTTTCCTCTGATTGTTCATTGAACAAAGGACATGGCATATGAATATCCCGACAACTTGAGGACATGATAAGAGTGATGTTCAGAAAAACCAAATACTTAAAACTTGTCAAGACATCTTCCACTTTCGTGCTGTGTAATACAATGCACAAATTATGCTACTTAAACAATAGGAAGGAAATGCGTTGAATGCGGATGAACAAAAAGTAACTTGAAATATTTATTGCGATTATATTACAATTTTTTGCATACTTCAGAATTTTCACCCCCAGCACAGCAGAGAGCCATGAGTGAAGATAGGGATTCCTCAGAGTGATTGGTCGGTAATTATCTGCGTCATTCGGCTCCGAACCAGATCTTATAATAGGGGTTTAACATTACTACACAGCAAAGATTAAGGGACAGATACTTAGACAGACATCTGGATAATTACTTATACAGATAAAACGAGCAATTCTGGTGATCGACTAGTAAAAGATGCTTGAATGTAGCCTAATACTATTCAAACCAGGAGATTTACCCTAGAACAATCGTTTCAGTACTTATTGGTCGACTTTGACAGGTGATACTCGTACATCTACTTTATCAAGATGTTAGTTCGAGAGCGCTTCTGTGCTCGTGGAGCATTGAGTTTCTGTGAATCTGACAACGGAGAGACTGCAGAACATAACTTCCAAATGATCCAATGTTGCTTGATATTCAGCAATATTAGAGTTGTTACTGGTCCCATATGGGAAATGGGTAGAATGATGCCAAGTATATAAGAATCATCTTCATGGAGATTTATGACATAAGTACTGGAAACGGAACATTACATAATGCCTCCTATGAAACTATATACAGACTGTCACAAAAGTTACTACCACTTATGTAAAAAGATAAACTTAATTTATTATATTAATTATTGATCAATATTAATCAATATTTTTATACTAATTTAATTGTCGTGAATGCGGATAAGAAGAAAGATATGTTCATCTTAATCAACTATAATAATAATAATAATAATATCTTTATTGCTTCACATGGTTACAGTCGGTGAACGCATTACAAAAGTGCAAGATCATAGAATACAAAATTTTATAAATGCAACGAAAGCGTTCAGTTTTTGCGAATGGTGGACGCAAAGTGCACTGAGAACGAATTAGTCGACAATTATGTGGTTGAAACATAACAGACAAGGGGTGAGAAGACGACCCCTCAATTGATGAAATCAGTTTGTAACACATCTTTGTGGCAACTTCGATGAATGAAGGAAACTCATTCGAATTGATAATCCTAAACACTCGCTTCTCCAAGCCTGCCTACCTGCCTATGACTCGTGCCTGTGAGGCGTTGAGGCCGCTCTTGACACCATTCGTCTCCAAGATGGTCGGTCCAGGGCCAACTCCGATGCGTCATCCATGGAGATACCGAGTTGATTGAGATCTTCGACAACCACGTCCATCCATCGTGTGTGTGGGCGCCCTCGAGGTCTTCTCCATCCAGACGCTGTCGGATTGAAGTCGAGCACACGTTTCGTTGGCAGTTCACTAGGCATGCGGAGCATGTGCCCCAGCCAACGCATGCGCCGTTGAGCTAGAAGACGTGGTAACGGCGGTTGGAGTGTGCGCCTGCGCACTTCGTCGTTGGTGATACGCTCTTGCCATCTGATGTTGAGTACTCGGCGTTGGCATCGGTTGTCAAAGCCCATAGTTCTTCTACCTTGCGTTGCGGAAAGAGGCCAGGTTTCGGAGCCATAAAGCAAAACCGAAAGAACACTCGCGTTATATATTCTCATTTTGGTCCGGTTGCTGATATTCCGATGTCTCCAAAGAGGTCTCCAAAGTCTTCTGAGCACATCATTTGCTAGAGCTCTTCTTCGAGCCAGTTCTTCGTCAATACCACCTAATGAAACCACCTAATGAATGTAAATAAATGAATTTAGTCCATTCAAAAAGCGCCATTTTTCAAAAAATGGTACTTTTTAAAAACGACATAAATTCATGAATTTGAACCCTTTTTCAGGTTTTTAAGACCTAAATTCATAAATTTGGGCGTTTTAAAAAATACCCAATTTTTCAAATTTTTCAAAATCTCAAATTTGAGAATTATAATTTTTACCTTGAAAATCATGACCGTTCCAGGACACCGAAAATCATAAAAGTTAAGAATCTCAAATTTGAGAATTACAATTTTTACCCCCCTTAAAATCATGACCGTTCCAGGACACCGAAAAAATCATAAAAGTTAAGAATCTCAAAATTTGAGAATTACAATTTTCTCGCTTAAATCATGACCGTTCCAGGACACCGAAAATCATAAAAGTTGAGAATTTCAAATTCATGAATTTTATCCATCTTTTAGGTTTTTAAAATATAACATGTGACTAATAATATTTCTTTAAAAATGGAAGAAACAAAAGTGGAAGGAACTTCAGAAATGGAAGGAACCTCAAGAATATATCCTTCGTTATCATATGAACGTAGTTCTACTTTAATGGACATTGAAAAGATTAACATTGAAAAAATGAACAAAGAAAAACACAAAGATAGAGTACGTTATATGAAAGATAAGGAATCTCAATTATTATTAAGATTAGAGCATTATAAAAAATTAAGAAAGAGATGGACTAATGTTAAGAATGTAACACAAGGAATTGGCATATTCTTAACAATAAGTTTAGGCGCTCTCACTATTGTCATGTCATCTGGCGTTCTTACAATTCCAGTAGTTGCTACAGCTTTAACAGGTACGGGTGTTTTTGCAACTTCACTTGTTACAATGTTAGATAAATCTTTAATAACTAAGAAACGAAAATCATTAAAAACTAAGCATTTACATATTAAAGAAGTCTATGATAAACTACATTACTACTTTCAAAGAGTATGTGATGATAATGTTATTACGTTAGATGAGATTGAAAAATTTGATCAAATAGCTAATGAAGTAAATCAAACCTTTCAATTACAGTCCGAAAAAGTTGATGATAAGAATAGACAGGATGGCAAAATTTCTAGTGATGGTAAAATTTCTAATGAAGAAAATGACAAAATTTTTTTAGAAGAGCTAAAAACTTTAAGCAAAAATTTAAGCAAAACTTTATTAAACAAAACTTAAAACGAGAAAACTTTAAACGAAAAGATGTCAAACAACAAAGCAATAAAAAAATAATTTGTTCAGTAAAATGTTTTTGTTGTATTCCAATGTTACCACAAAATTCAAATATTATATTTTAAAAATGGATAAAATTAGAGCTGATAATTTTAAAAGAATAAAACAATTAGAAGAGTTAATAAAACAAAGAAATATTATGAAAGAAAATCATCTTCAACATAGAATGATAAAAGCTGGTATTCAATCTGATATGTTTGAAAAAATGCAGCAAACGGAGCAAGTAAAAACTGATTTTGAAAAAACTATGAAACCGTTTAAAACTCTTGAAAAAGAACTTACAAATAATGATAAACAAATTGATATAACAGATCCAGAGCACAAAACTATATTAGATGACTATGGATTACTAGAATCAAACATTAATAAGAAATTACCAAAATCTATGCAATTTGAACATTCTATTTCATTTATAGATGGAAAAACAATACCTAGATTTTATCTCGGTCAAAAAGAAATATTTCCACAACCTTTTCGAGGTATAATTTATTCACCAGATAAATCTCCTTTTAATTTAGATAGAAATTTTGTTAATATTTTAAGAGGAGCAGATTTAAATAATTATGCTGTAGAAGATCTCATAAAATATAAAGCTATGTTAGACAGAGTTGGTGCAGTAAAATCTCTTAGACGTTATAAACAATTAGAAAATTTATTATCAACGGGAGTTAAAGTAGGGAAAGGTTTATCTGAAAAACAGAAAACAGAAACAACCATATTCTTACCAGATGATCCACAAGAATTACTAAATAGATTAAATATTTTAATATCTGCAATAAAAGAAGGACATAATTCTAGTTTCAATGAAATTCATGCTATATTGAAAAGACTGTTAGAAAAGAAGATTCTAAATGAAGAGGATTATAAAAGTGTAGCTGAAATATGTTGTTTCTAATTTTTATCTATGATTTTTATTCATGATTTTTATCTATGATTTTTATCTACGATTTTTATCTATGATTTTTATCTATGATTTTTATCCATAATATTTATTTAAAATTTTAACTAAAAAATGTGTTCAGCAGATTTAGACAAAATTAATAATCATTTAGAAAATCTAACAGAGATTTTGGGTTCATCAAAATTTAGTACGACGTTAAAAATTATAACAACTACTTCATCACACACTTGTAATTTAGAACCCATTCTACATTTGGAACAAAATAAAAATTATCAAATTGCATTGACTAGTTTCTCTACATTTAACACTATTCAAAACGTTATCAAAGATGTGAATGATCAATTTAGATATTCTACTGATAAAGGCAAAACGTGGAAAGTACTAACTTTTCTTCCTGGTTCTTACGAAGTTGAATCAATATCAAATGAAATTAAGAGACATTTAGGTATACCATTTAAAGATAAGAAACAATTACATTTTGCAGTTGAACCGGCAGTTAATAAATTTTCTCTTACTTTAGACGAAAATCATCAAGTTGATTTTAATCATGATAGATCATTGTCAAAGCTATTAGGATTTAATAAACAAACCTATAGTCAAGGTTATCATTTAGGTGAGAAGATTCCAAAAATAACTGAAATAAATTCAATTGTTGTACATTGTGACATTATTGAAGGAGGATATATAAATGGTAAATTATCAAATTTAATATTCAGTTTTCCAGCTTTTACTGTACCCATTGGTTATAGATTAAATGTAATTCCACAAACATTAATATATTTTCCTATTACAAGAAAAACTATTAACAACATTGGCATTAGAATCACTGATGAAAAAGGACAAGAAATAAATTTTGGAGGTGAAGAGATTATGATAGATCTTTTGGTTCGGGAGGTATAAACTCCCACGCGAAGCTAGAGAAGTTTAATTTTCTTCTTCTTCTTTAAAAATAAAAATAAAATAAAAATAATTTTTTTTATTAAAAAATGAGTGAAGTGCCCCCATTAAATAAAAAAACTCAAATTTAATCATCATCCAAATTTATCTAATAAAGTTTTGTCAGTTATTTGCGGAAGATCAGGATGTGGAAAAACATATCTATTATTTAAAATTTTAACGACTCCAAATTTTTTGGATTATAACAATCTTATAATTTATACAACAACGGCAGCACAACCCGTCTATCAATTTTTAAAATATGGATTTGAAAATTATCTTAAAAAAACAGCAATTGCTTCATTATTCAAAGAATATGAAAAATCTGAAGATGAAGAAGAAATAAGTTCGTGGTGTGAAGAAGCAGCAAAAAATAATCAGTTAGTAGAATCTAATAAAAATAAGCATATAAAAATACAATTAATAGATGATAGTGGTAATATGCAAGATCCTAGTAAACTAGATAAAACAATGAAACATTGTGTAATTTTTGATGATTGTGTTAATGATAGAAATCAGTCAGTTCAGAGAAATTATTTCACAAGAGGTAGACATAATAACTGTAGTATTTTTTATTTAACACAAAGTATGTATTCATTAGACGGAAGTGTTATTAGAAAGAATGCAAATATATTTATACTATTTGAAATAAATGCAAGAAACTTAAGTGATTTGTTAAGAGATTTATGTGTAAGAAATAAAGATGAATTTAAACAATCGTGTAACAATGCTTGGTCAAAAGATTATGGCTTCATTACAATTAATATTGATAAAAAAATTCATGAAAGAGTTATAGAAAATATTTTCGCGGAGTGATAAAAATTTACAAATATAGTGTTATAATATTTTTTTATTTTATGTATATATCAAATTTGTCTATCTTAGAAATTAGAAAATTAAAAAGGTTCAGTAGTTATTCCATCAGGTAAAATTTTTCTTTTATCATCAAATGGATCTAATGCTAATTTATGTTCTTCTTTTAAATACATTTTATGTTTTTTTGAATTAAGTCTATAATTACATGCTGTTTTTATTTCATTATTAAATAATACATTTTTATAATCTTGAAATGTTATTTGATTAGCCACTGATGCCTTTGAAATTCCTTTTAATGTTTTATGTGTTTTAATATTATTAGTTGTATCATAACAGTAACATTTAGATTTTAAAAATATAGCTTCTGTTATGAAATCTTCACTTCCTTCTAATTCAACTTTTACTTTGCATAAATCAGAAGGATGAATGATATCTTTTATTTTATTAATTTCTTCATCAAGTGTAGAATTATACGGTATTGTTAATTCTAAGAAAACAGAATCGGTATCTGTAAAGTGTAATTTATAGTTTTTGCCATAAGCAGGTGCTAAATAATCATATATAAATCTATACATAAATAGTTTAGCTAATTCTAATATAGTGAAACCAATGAAATTAAACTTATCATGTTTTACGCTAATTCGACGTAAATGTACAGCACATAGTTCATCACTAAATCTAGTAGTTCTTTTATATATAGGTTTCCTTGTTAAATTTTGAAACCTATCTTTATCATAAACTATTTCAATATTTTGTCTATTACGCACATTTTCTAAAGTCTTACCATAAAATGCATTATTCATTAATTTGAAGAACACGTTTCCAAAATCATCTTTATTTCTTTTAGCTATTTTACGTTTTTCAATATTGAACTCTATATAATTTTTTAACCACCTAGATTTTTGATAAAATAGTTTTCGATGTATTTTGGTGAGAATCATTCCATGATCTAAATACCAATCTAGCATTCTTCCTTCAACAACATACTTTCCTTTATTGCTTTGTTTTAACATAAGTTTTTTTGTTGGTCTGTATTTTTTAGGAATTAAAGATTTTTGATAATCTGAAAAATCTTCTATATTAGGAATTTTGTTTTCGGGACAGAAAGGAAAATATTTTGTTTTATCTTTTATTTCATCAGGATATACTAAATCAACTTCATATATATAACCATGATTATAATTTCCATCATATGTTTTTTGATAATCAAGAATATTACACCATTCCATCTCACCTGTTGGTAATTCTTGTATCATGCAAGAAGAATATAAGCTATTAAAATCATAATATAACAAATAGTTTTCTCTCATGAATTCATCAATTGCATTTTCACGTTCTACTCCTTCTCGTTTCGTTCGAAAAATTTCTAATATTTTTTCTTTTTCTTCAGGAGATAAAGGTTTCATTATTCCATATTCTTATGGATTTACTTTCTTATTATAACATTTAACGTATCTATTACCTAAAACAGATGATACGCCGCCTCTAATTCCAGATTAAAAAAATAATAATTTATCATATGTATTTTCTTTATAATGTTTAAGTTTAACACCAGTATGTTTTAATCCTGCTAGCCATGTTAAACCTGGTGTAGATTAACAATAACATGGATCTATTCCGTAATATTCTAAACACATATCACGAAAGTTTTCGAAAAGATCAGCTAGTATTAATACATCTATCTGAAGATATTTCATTGTATAATCATACATTGTTTTACAATTTAACTCTCTCCAATTTTTTCAGCTTCTGCATAGTCTTCTTTAGATAATTGTGATTGTTTTAATGTTGATTTAAATTTATTTATTGGAGGAAGTTGTTTTTCTTCCATAATTTTATTCACAGAATTAAAATCAGTCTTCGACTGTGAACCACAGGTTTTATCTCCAGTTATATCAGTCTTCGACTGTGAGCCGCAGGCTATATACTCATACGGAAATATTCCTTTTAAAGGTTTTAAATTATATTTATTTAATATTTTACATTGTTCAGATTTCAAAGTTTTTCCCATAACATCTAATGAATGAGGAGTAAAAAATCTAAATGCATCTAAGATTCTAATGCAACCTAATTGCATTGAAAAATATTCTTCTTCTGTTTTACATAGTACATTTATTTGTTGTTGTTGTAATTTTTCAGATGAAAATAAATCTTTCATTACTAGATGGAAATCATATTTAGAACCATTATAGAAATATAGAGGAACAAAGTTATATTTAAATTTATTAGCATTAAGATTACAAGAATTATGTGCTGCACCT
Organism: Prostheceraeus crozeri; assembly: GCA_907163375.1. Classification (NCBI taxonomy): domain Eukaryota; kingdom Metazoa; phylum Platyhelminthes; order Polycladida; family Euryleptidae; genus Prostheceraeus; species Prostheceraeus crozeri. The sequence continues at coordinate 29,986 of CAJQUW010016820.1, read as the reverse complement.
CTATATAATCCATTTAGATGATCATGATCTTTTACCTTATCAAGATATCTACCTCTGCCATTTTTATAATTTTTTGTAAATTCTTTTCCACAGTAATAACAATTTGTTTCATTAATAAAATTTAATTTTTCTTTTTCTGTTAATGGCATCATTGGAATATTTGTTTCAAGCAATTGCGAGAAATAATTTTGTAATTCTTCTACTTTCTTTGTAAACTTTTCTGAACTATCTTCACCATAGTATTGACAATATTCTGATTTAAATAATTCAGGATAATTTGAATGAATGTACATTCCCCAACATAATGGTTTTTGTTCAAATAAATATTTTTCTTTACTTGGTTCAGCTGCACTTTTTTCATAATTAAAAACCGAAGGTTCTAGGGCTTGGCCCGTACCATTTTCAGAATTATAATTTTCAGAATCGGGTGAAGCCCTGGAACTTTCCGTTCGATTTTGTGTCATTTTAACATTATATGCTTCGAAATCACAATAAATAGTAAAGGGTACTTTATTTTTTAAATAATGTCTATTATATATTAAATAATCATCTTTAGGAAAAGTATTTTCAACTGCTTCGTTTTGTTGACAATTCTCCAAATGTCTATTCAATTCTTCTTTAGTTCTAAAACTTGTCATACATTGAAGACAAGGAAAATTTGTATTATCTGAAGTTTTTGTAAATATAGAAACATATTTACACAATATAAAATGACCCTGATAATATAATATATTCGCTTGTGCTGGTTGTTTTGTTTGTTTTAATTTTTCAAATTTATCTTTATATATTTCATGTGTTTCATCAATTTCTTTTGCAAGATTAAACGTATTTCGATGAAAATTTTGATTTAATATTTGTAACTGATAACTATATTCTTTATCATATTGTTCTTTATATTGTTGTAGACATTTTTTTAAAGATTCATTTATTTTTTGATTGGTTTCATTTTCTTCATTATTTAATTCTTTATTGTCTTCATTTAATTTTTGAATCGTTTCTATCTTATTTTGATATTTATGGCCATATTCTTGTACTAATATTTTCGTTTGTTGTTGATAATCTGTTTTACATTTTTGTAAAATTTCATTTAAATTTTGTAATTTTTGTTGATATTCTAAAGATAAAGATAAATAATCGGTATCATAATCATAATTATAATTACGTCCTTTATAATTATTATGACTAATCATTATTGGTGATAGTGTTTTTATAATTTCAAATTTTTCAGTACATATTATATTTCCTTGGTAAAAAATATTATGATGCATGTAATTTCCCCTATCATTATATACTATTTCTGATTGACATAAATTTTTATTATTCAAATAAAATTTTTTTGAATCTGAGTAAAGTGGAGTAATTTTACCAATAGAAACATAATTCACATTTAATTCAAAAACATTTACTTCTATTAAATTTTTATTCTTTTTATGAAACTTTTTTAACCTATTATAATCATATGGAAATTCATCTAAGCCATCAGAAAGATCAAATTCATTTATGTATTCTTCTTTATTATAATGACTTAGTCTTTTTTTATGGTATTCTGCAGGATGTAAATGTGCTATAATACTCCACAGAAAACAATAATCATCTTCATTTTTTATGTTGATTATTTGTGGTGAACTGAAAGGTAAAGGAACATAACTACCACCAGTATTATTTTTATATTTATCAATTACTATTTTCTTATATAGTATTTTAACAAATCTCCAACCAGATTCACGTAACTGGGCTTCAATTATACAATTTTCTAATTTAAGTATCATCGATTCAAATATGGGTTGTATATCATTTACATTATGAATTTCTTGTGAATTTGTAAAATGTCCTTGTATTATTTCTTCAGGAATTCCATCAGGTCCATTTTTTGTATAAAGTACTTCTACATTCATATAACATTTGTAAGATTTCTTAAATATTTTGAAAAAGTTTTTTAATACATTATAAAAAGTTTCATCGGTTTCATTATGTTCAACCGATTCATTAAATAAATATTTTATATCTCTTACCGCTTCATCTGTTCGTTCAGCTTCATCAAATTCATCAGTATCGCTAAATAAATATCTTCCATCTGGTAGGGTCTCATCTTCACTATTAAAAACTTTTTTATATTCCGAATGTGAATAATCATCAAACATTTTTTTAACTTTTATATCAGTAGGCAATGTTTCTAGATAGTTTTTATAACTATTTAATTTTAATATATTTCCTTCATCAACTCGATCTACATTTTGTAAATGCAATTTACTATTTAAATGAGATTGATAACTTCTTTTTGTTTGCAACTTTTTTTTACATAAGACACAATAAAACTTGGTATTTTCCATTTTTTTATTTTTTAAAGAAAAAATTTGTGTTTTAATTTTAGATATAAACATTCTAATATCAAGGACTTGAGTGTTATTTTATATTATTATATATTTCACGTTCTTTAGTTATTTTTTTTCTTTATCACATTAAGTTTTATCATATTAAGTTTCATCACATAATGTTTTATCAAAAGATAATTTAAATTTATTTTCACTAACTATTGATTCTTCATCATCATCATCAATTGATTCTTCATCATCATCATAAATTGTTTCTTAACCATCATAAATTACACTTTTTGGTATAGGATGCCATTCCCTGATAGGATACCATTCTCTTATTGGAATATCTAATTCTAAATTACATCTTTTATCTGATAATAATATAATAGAGAAAAATATTGGTCTTTGATCTCTTTTGGAAAATTTAATAACACCACCATAATCTGAATCACTTTTAGTTTTTATCAAAGATGATAAGATTTTAAATTGATTAGATGTAAATCCTAATTTAAATTTTGTAGACCCGACACATAGTTGTCTAACAGTATCTTCAACTATACCATCATTATTATTTTCAATTGTAAGAAAATGAAATTTAGATAAATTTTGATTATATGTAGTATTAATATCATGTACATCAGTATGAGATATAAATTTTTCTTCACTTAAATTTTTATAATTACTAATATTTTTATAATCTTTTTTACCATTTACACCTTTTTCAGATGTTACAGAATCATCATTATTATCATAAGATTCTTTAAGATCGGGCAAAGCCCTAGAACCTTCAGTTCGTTTATTATGATTATGATTATGGTCATTGTTAATAGTATAAGGTGTAGTCCACATATAAATTTTCTCTTGTTGAGCTAAACCATTTATATAAGATTTTAACAAATTAATATTTAAGTTTGAATATAATCCTATATAAGTATCATCATCATATCTTTGCGGCATTTCTAATGTTTCTTGTTTATAAATTGTATCTCTATAATATACCTGACATAATAATTCTTCATTATGTTTTTTACTCTCTATGTGAATGTTATATTGATTTTGATCGTCAACAAATAATCTAATTTTTTCTTTCGAAAAAGATTTTAATTTTTTAACTAATTCTTTAATATTGATATAATTAATAATTTTAGTTTCTATCCAATCAGTATTACTAATTGGTAACACTGCTCTAATAAATCCATAAACATTATTATGACCTACTATAACCATATTTTCTTTATTTAATTCCACATAAGCTACATCATTATATCTACTAACAATATCCATAAATTTAATAAATGGATCCCCCGGAAATAAACAATAATTTGTTTCTATAGAAGGTAAACCTTTAGTCTGTTCTCTAAATATTTCGGCTTGTAATTCAAACAAAAGATTAACATCTATATATGGATTATTATTATCATTATTATCAAAACATTTATTCTCAAATCCCGTTGATCTCGTCGAATAAGAAGAACAGGATGATGCGGACGAATATAATTTTTTTAAATTTGGGGTTTCCATTTTTTTATTTTTATTAGAAAAAATTTTATTTTTTTATTGTTAAAAAATGATGTTACCAAATGTTGGTGGAGGTGCATATATCCCGAATAATCGTGAATTAGAAATAGAGATAGAAAATTATATCATGAAAACTGGAGACGTTTTATCTGGTCCATTGCATCTTTCTATTCTTCCGCAACAAAATACAGAGTTAACAAATAAACAATATGTTGATACACAAATCAATGACTTAAAGGAAAAATATATAAACGATGTTTTGGTTCCACTGATGAATGAATTAAAGCTGATAAAACTTAATGACAAATCTATAAACGAAAAACTATTAAAACTTGATAAAAAGGATAGAGAGCTAGAAGCAGATATAGGAAAACTTTTTAAAAAGATTTCTGAACAATCAAAAATTTTAATATTACTTTCTTTAAATTTAAAATCTGCTGTAATTAAAAATAAACATCAGATAAAAATGTTAAAAGAACAATTAAATGAAATAGAAAAACTACCTGAAAGAATTAAAAAAATTTAAAGCAGTTACAAACTACATTCCAAAAAAGTGTTGATGAATTGAGTTCTAAAATTACTCAACAAATGAAAAAGATGAATAGAATAATAAATGAAGTAAACTCGCTTAATCAAAGAGTTGATAAAATGAAAACTCTTAAAATCAATTTAGAAAATGAATTAAAGAAAAATTTACAAGAATACTCTAAAGAAAATAAAGAACAGTTAGATTCTGTTAAAAGACAATTAGATGTTCTTAAAATTAAGTTAAATGCTCTTAAAACGGCGTTGAAGATGAATCAGCAGAAAATGCAAGTTAATAGAAAAGAAATTAAAGTACATCACACGCTACTTGACGCAATAGATAAAGTGCAACAATCAATTAATAAAGTTATCTCGAAGTTGTTGTCCATTCACAAACGTAAATCTTAGCGTAAATATTAACGTAAATATTTTTTCCCAAAAGTCAAATTTAATCCTAAAAAATGCCTATAATTTATAAACACAATCTTAAACAATTTGCTTCAAATCAAAGAATTGCTCATGAACCACGTATGAATCCTGTTTATCATTATGATAATAGAGAAACACTTCACACGGAAGGAGCTGGGATCTTCTCTGGTATTGGAAGTATCGTTAACTTAATTAAAAATAATAAAGATTTGATTACATCTGCTGCAAAAGGAGCAGCTGCTATAGGTAGTACAGCTAGTGCAATATCAAATGCTGTCAAGTCTCAAAACGAATTAAAACAACTAGAAGCTATTCGTAAACTTAGGAATGATTCCGAAGAACTAAAAAATTTAAAAAAACTTTCAGAGGAAACAAAAAATAAAATTGCTAACATAGCTGTTGGGGAAACCTTGAGGAGCGGAGCTCCTTCTGATAGTAAACATAAGAAAAAATCAGGCGTAGCCATAAAACGTTCAATTGAAGAAATAAGAGGAAATGGCGTGAGCAGCAACCTTCGGTTTGACCAGCAAAGCTGTAGCGGAGCTGGTCTAGCAAAATTCTAAAATTATGTTTTTTAGTAAAATTTTTTTAGTAAAATTTTTTTAGCAAAATTTTCTTAGCAAAATTTTTTTAGTAAAATTATTTAAGTAAAATTATTTTAGCAGAATTTTTTCTGTGTGTGAGAAAAACAAAAAGTCAAATTATTTTTTATAAAAATGTCTTCGCTTATCGAAAATAAATTTAGATTAGACGATCCTCCGTTCGTCAGTTGCAATCAAAAAAAGAATGATTATATAAGAATTGCTATGAATCCCGGATCTTCCAGTAGAGTAAATACTGGAGGTGATTTAATTTTTGAAGTTGATAATCAGCAGAGTTATATATATCTACCTGATTCATTTTTACACTGTGAATATTCTTTGTATAGTGATGCCAATTTTACAACACCATTACCAGATACCGATAATATTGCACTAGAGAATAATTTTTTTCCAAAATTATTTACACAAATGCGTTTAGATGTTGCAACTCAAAATATAGAAACAATAAGTGATTCTCCAGGTGTAATTGATACAATGCTTAGATTTGTAACAATTGGTGAAAATAATAAAAAGTATGAAATCGAAGGTTGGTTTCCTGATACTAATGATGGTATAATTGTTGATGATTTAACTCACGCTGGAACAGATGCAGCAGGAATTGCGTAAGATGTAGAAAATATTGCAAAATATTTAAATAAAACAAATAATGATGCATATAAAGAAAGACGTGAATTTAACAAGAAAAGTAAACAGACAGTAAATTGGTCATTGTCTCCATTATTCGGATATTTAGATTATGACAAAATATCATATCAATTAAAATTTAAGTTAATAATTCATCGTACAGCAAATAATGAATTAATCTTTTTTGGTAAGACTGGAAAAAAAGCATATTTAAAAATTGATAGACTTGAATGGTGGATTAAGCATATTACTCCTAGTTTAGAGATTGAAACAGCTATTGCAAAAAGATTAAATACTAACAAACCAATTCCAGTAAATTTTCTAAAGCGTACTGCTAGTTCTGTAACTTTTTCCGAACAAAGATTTAACTGGCATTTTACTAGAACTACGAATACACCAAGATATTTGTTACTAACTTTTCAAAGAAATAATTCTCCAAGTTTTGATAAGAACAATAATCTCTTCCATATTAATACAATTCGAAGTTTACAAGTTTCATTAAATCAAACCCGATATCCAATTGATCCATTAAGATTCGATGATACCAATAATCAATTTATGGAAGGATATGATTCTTATCGAAATCTTTGTATAGAATTTGGAGTTGAACCACAATTAACTCCTGGAGATTAGAGACATTTATATCCTGTTTTCTGTTTCGATTTAAGTGCACAATCTGAAGATATTATCAAGACTGGTTGTGATGTAACAATTAATATTGAAAAGAAAGATTCCACAACTTCATTGATGGCTTATGGTTTATTGCTAGAAGATGTAAAATATTCTATTGAAATTCTTAATGGAAAGATGGCTAGGATAGGTTAGTAACCTGAGGACCTTTGGTCCGATCGGCTGAAGCCTCGAGGAGCTTCGCTCCCATAAGTTAATTAAAATTTTTGTTAACTTAAATTTTTTAAGTAATTAGTAATAAATTTTTTTTGTAACTAGAATAGATTAAAAATTCCTAATTTAAAATTTATTCATAACTAGAATAGATTAAAAATTCCTAATTTAAAATTTTTTTATTAAAAATGTCGCAAGCGAAAAGTAATAATAATAAAACAGTTGAATTAAAATTACGTAATATTGTTGACAAAAATACCCCTAAAACTATTACGATTAATAAAAAAAAGTATTACATAAGTAAACCAATGATAGAGAATATTCAATTACAAGAAGAAAAGAATGGCGGGATTCTCCCATTAATTCCACTAATAATAGGTGGCATAGCAGCTGCAGGAAGTGTTGCAGGTGGGACAGCTGGTATTGTCCAAGCAGTAAATAAAAATAAATCAGAGAAGGCAGCATTAGAAGAACAAAATCGTCATAATAGAGAGTTAGAGAAAGTTGCTAGGGGTGACGGAATAGTAGATAATTTTATTAGTAAATTAAAATTAGTTGATGAAGGAAAACGAGTTCTTAAAAATATTCTCCACAATGTTGATGATTTAATTGAAATTAAAGAAACTAAAGATGGTTCTGGAATATATCTAAGTCCTAGTATGATTCGGCAATAACCTGAGGTCCTTTTGTCCGATCGGCTAAAGCCTCTGAACTAAGCTCTATCGGCTAAAGCCTCAGGACCTTTGGTCCGATTAGGTAAAACATTTATTTTATCTTTTAAAATGAATTCTACAAATTCCGAAAATTTAATTAAATTAAAAATTTCTAATTTAGATTTATTGAATTATCTATTAAACAAAAATAAAAACTCAAATTGTCAGCATATTGGAGGTGACATACAAAAAACATTAGAAAACTTTCCTGGCTTTATTTGGAGTAAATATTCGTAAGAAAAACATCTTCCTGGTCATTCATATACCGGTCCAGGAACTCGATTAGATATAAGACTAGATGAGAATAATAATCCGAAACCAGGTGAAGAACCAATAAATAGAGTAGATGCCGCCGCTTATAGACATGATTTAGCTTATCGAAATCATGATCTAAGTTCTCGACATGCAGCTGATAAGAAGATGATTCAAGAATTAGATAGTATTCAAAATCCTACATTTAGAGAAAAAATTGAAAGAATGTTTGTTAAGAAAGCTTTACAAGCTAAAATATTATTCGGTCAGGGTTTAAATGAAACGACAGCAAAGCTGTATGAGAGGAACGCTCGAACCTACGCGTCCGAAATTCACAAGGAATATAGAAGGCCTAAATATTTATTGAAAGTAAAAGTATTTAATAAAGATGATATTTGGAGTGCTGATCTTATTCATATGCCGAATGAAAAAGATTATAAATACGCATTGACTGTTATAGATTTATATACACGATACGCTTGGGTAAAGCCTTTAAGAAACAAAAGTGGTCTATCAGATAAATATGCGTTTGAAGAAATCTTTGAAGAAAGTAAGAGAAAGCCAAAAAAATTGTTTGTTGATAAAGGGTCGGAATTTTATAACAGAAATGTTCAGCCACTATTTGAAACTGTTTATTCAACTGAAAATGCAGGGAAGGCCGTAGTGATAGAAAGATTCAATCGGACGTTAAAAAGTAAATTATTCAAAAAATTTAATCAGCAAGGAAATCAGAAATGGTTAAAAATATTACCAGGAATTGTAGAGCAGTACAATAATAAAGTTCACTCAGGTATTGAAGAAACTCCAAAGAATGCTTCTGACGACCCCGATTTAATCCGAAAGAAAATATTCGAGAATAATTATTCGAACGAAAATAATAATTTGAATGAGAGTAATCCGAATTTACAGAAACGTAAGCCGAAATTTAAAATTGGAGATAGAGTTAGAATATTTAAATATAAGAATAAATTTGAAAAAGGCTTCGTTGGCTATTGGACTAAAGAAATATTTGAAGTTTGTAAAATAAATCAAACTTATCCGATTACTTACGAAATCAAAGATTTAGATGATGAAGATATCAGAGGCCGATTTTATCAAAATGAATTACAACGAACTGATTTTTAATTATCATTATCATTATCATTGGAACTAACGGTTCGGGAATGAAATTCCCTTATTAGGCGTAGCCATAGAACCTACGGTTCGTTCAATTCCCTTATTCAATTCTAACGTAATATCTAGAAATGGTACCACTTTTTGTAATTTAAATAAAACATAAAGACATAATTGACCACAATAAGTAGTTCCCGGTTTTTGAATTTGAAATGTATTATAAGTTCCATTGCCAAGTAATTTTTTGACTTCATTTGTAGGTGGAAGTCCATAAGAGTCGAACCAATAGTTCTCAGCCTCCGGGCGGTCGAAATAGTAATTATCTCGATTTTTATTAAAGATACCTGCAGACCAATGTACTCCTTTTTCATCTGTTGTGTGAAGATTTGTTATGAAATTTACAGTTGGCTTATTTTTTAGGAATTGTAATTCACTCTCATTAGAACATGAAAATTCTTTATTCCTAATTGATTTGCAATTTTCTTTAAATCAAAATTTGTAGTTGTTTGCGTTCCATATAATTTTAAAACTCATTTATGTTGTTCATTTTATAATAAAAAATTTCTTAAGGGACCCCTAGAAGTCAGAAGGGACCCCTAGAAATTAGAAGGGAGGGGGTAGTAGAACTACGTTTATATGATATTGAAGGATACATCCCCGCGGTTTCTTCCACTTTTGTTTCTTCCACTTTTAAAGAAATATTATTAGTCACATGATATATTTTAAAAACCTGAAAAACGGATTTAAAAGACGTTTTTAAAAATACTAACTTTATGATTTTTTCGGTGTCCTGGAACGGTCATGATTTTAAGGGGGGTAAAAATTGTAATTCTCAAATTTGAGATTCTTAACTTTTATGATTTTCGGTGTCCTGGAACGGTCATGATTTTCAAGGTAAAAATTATAATTCTCAAATTTGAGATTTTGAAAAATTTGAAAAATTGGGTATTTTTTAAAACGCCCAAATTTATGAATTTAGGTCTTAAAAACCTGAAAAAGGGTTCAAATTCATGAATTTATGTCGTTTTTAAAAAGTACCATTTTTTGAAAAATGGCGCTTTTTGAATGGACTAAATTCATTTATTTAGGTCTTAAAAACCTGAAAAAGGGTTCAAATTCATGAATTTATGTCGTTTTTAAAGATACTATTTTTTTGAATTTTATGATGTCCTGGAACGGTCTTTTGCCCATTACTTTTGTTACAATGTCCATTACAAAACACTTATTTTTATTGAGAGGCAAGGCAATATCGGAGGACCATCTATCAATGCTATCAAGCTCTTGCTGGAGATTATCTTCAGAGCTGTCTCGAATAAAATGAAGGAAGGTAACATCATCGGCATAGCGCACCATGAAGGTATTCCAACAGACAGCAGAAAGTGAATCTTTATTGATCAAAAGGTTCAACTTGATAACCGTCATGTTCGATGCACAAGTGCATCCTCCTGAACGATCGCTCGTGAATTCTTTCCAAGACTCGTCTGTCGTCGAAAGCTTTGAACTTTTCTACGACTACCTGTTTGAGGTCTGCAAGTTTCTGGGCGTTTCATTATGATCTTCGGCTTCAGCAAACCCCATAATGCATTGTCGCATGAGCTGAGATCAGGGGAACGAGGAGGCCAATTCGTCGGTCCATATTTACCAACCCACCGATCTGGAAAGTGCTGGTTTAGGAAGTTGCGAGTGATAAGGGCTGTATGAGCCAGTGCCCCGTCCTGCTGGAAGTGGGCTGAATTAGCAGTTCCTCTTCTTGCAAGTTCTGGCAACATTTCATTTCTAGGCATATTAATGTACGCTACGGTTGTAACTCCGTCTTTCAGAAAAAATGGACCGATTAAATGCCTCGATGACATAGCTGCAAATATCATCACTTGAGGTGGGTTTTGCCTGACTTGATCAAAGAAGAATGGATTCTGTTTGCTCCAAAAAAAGATCTGCTTTGATCTAGGATGTCCTTCTGCATAGATAGCGCATGCATCCGAAAAAACAGTTTATCTCGTCGCAACTCGTTGTCATACTTTTGAAGTATGCTTCGACAAGCTTCAACACGAACTCCACGATCTGCTTCAGATAAAAACTGTACCTTTACTGGCCTGCAAGGATGTAGTTTCATGTCATTCTTCATGACTCTATGAAGGGTTGACTTTGCCATGCTGATCTCATCAGATCTGCGACGCACTGACAACTTATGATCGTTTTCAAGAGATTCTTTCACATTCTCAACTTCTTCTCCTCGCTCATTCGGTCTTCCATCTCTCTTCCTGTCCAAGATTGAACCAATGGAAAATAATTTGTCAGCCCATGCTGTGATAACTCTTGTATGGGGTGGTTCAAATCCATATCGCTCTCTCATCTTTGTCTTCAACTGCCTTACTGCCGTTATGCTTCTGTCACCTTCGAAATACCAGGCAGCAGCGAGAACACGATACTCAATTGTGTACCGACTAATGTCAGCCATGCCGTGAATTTATACGGTGAAATGTTTTATTCCTATGTCAATGAGCAACGCTTTGGTAACGACCAGTCAGAAGTGTCTCAATCATCTATCAATTCGAATTGAATCGATAGCAACCTCGATCTCCTTGATCACGACAATGTTTATATCTTGACTGGATTTAGAGTTCAAAATTATGCTATACCGAGAGCGTGGAATGCTTCGGGATAAAAGATTAATTTTGACTGATAAATCCATTCAAGATATCCATTCAGAAATCCATTCAAGCTCCGAACAGACGAAGTCAGATGAAGCTGCAGACTTCGCTACACTTCACGTTATCGTCTCTCATGCAAAAAGTACTTGTCTGATCTGCATAAAATTTTGTATGTGGGTAGAAAATATGCTTAAGTACGTGTACTTGAAGTTTCATGGCACCCAGAGTTCCGTTATTTCCGTTGTTTTCCGCTTTTTCGAAAATTGTCCTTTATTTCTCGTTTTTTACCAATTTTTCCGTTATTTCCTTTTTTCTTCACATTGTCATATGTATATTGCAAAATGCTTCTGAATCTTATTACCATATTCCTGGAACTTTCATAGTAACATTCAAATAAGTAGATTAAAGTGAAATGCGCTTAAGTACGATGATAATCTTAATCTCTCGCTTCAAGTGTGAATATGATATGATTTTGAGGAGGTTCTACAAAGGGAATATCAACGTATGCGTTTATACGTATGGGATGTTTCTGATGAAATCGAAAAATCTTCTCTATTTTTGCTGCTCCTGCATCATATCATCACAATCTGGGCTGTTTGTAGAAACATGGAGATCAATTCAGCAAAAGAAGGACAAGCATTGAATGCACAAATTTCCTCTGAATTCTTCAAATCCGTTTAAGGGTGCAAAACTCAATGTAATCCTACTTTTTAGCTTTTTATCATTTCTGAATACACCGTTAAAATATTGCGCTCGTACTTTCATGGACCAAATATTTGTGGTACTTCTGTTTTTTATGTTCATATAATCTATCATTTAGTACAAAACTGCATTTTACAGATGCATCCACATTTAGTGAACAATAGGTCTATGGCAGTATTACTGTATCAAGTCATTCGCTACATCGTAACCTTCATCGGCACACCTGTCTACCTGTGTAGACGCCATGTTTTTTGGAACACTGTAACTTCTTCAAAAATGGTGATATCTTGATGAAATTTATTTTCCATGCTTATTTTTTAAGTATTATACTATCCTTAGAATTTCAGATCTAAAATCAATTTTGGTCATGTCAAACACGCATTACAATCATATTCGGCACACCTGTATACCTTTGCATAAGTCAGTACTCAATGTACAAAAATGGATTTTCGGAAGACAATAATTAAGCTCTTGGTTCTGTTTGAGTGTCAGGCGCGCTTAGTTGTCTGAGAGAACATTTTACGGAAGATCTTTCATGGGTCACAACGGTCAAAGTTCGTTTGGTCAAGTGAAGGATTGCCACAACAAAAGCTATTGCACATGCAGATGCATCATGTTGCATTTGTGTTTTGTAAGTGACAGTCTGAAAGATAGTCTACAGGGTATGTGGCGCTGCTCAGTCGAAGAAGTGAAAGTCCACTCCGCATTGGTTGAATCATTGCATAAGAAGAATTGGTTCATACATGATAGAAATATTTACTTCCAACTTCGGTAGGATATCATCGATCGTTATTCTACGAAATTCAGCGACGTTCAATAGATTGGCGATCAACCTAAACCTTAGTTTGGTGCCTGTCTGCATAATATTATCATAACATGCTCACATGAATGGTGAAATTAATTGTTTCGAAATTTTTTTGAAGTTATGAAGTTCAATTACTGAACATAATCGAACACTTTTCAATAGTAAATACTCACGATGGCACTATTTAGTAGATGCTCATTGCAATTCATGAAGAATGTGAACCTAGGTAGCCTCGCTTTTTTGTTTTATCCGTTTAACGACGATGATTCTTCATAGAATGCCTCAAGGTGTTCAGATCGAGGGTTTCGGCTTCTTTGAGGTCCAATTGCCGACAGTCTGCGGACACTACTTCTTACCAGGTCTTTTTTGGGCGGTCTCTTGTTGGTTCGCTGATCTTCATTCTCCATACTTTCTTCACCCAATCGCTGCTATCTTTCCGCCGTATCATCGCAATCTGCGCACCCTCATGTCCCCATCGACCGACAGCAGGCTCAGGCACGCCAGAAGGTCTTCGCTGGCCACTCTATCTTCGAGAGACACTCCACACATTCATCTGATCATCCTTCTGTCTGCTACCTCCGTTCTCCTCTTTTCTACAGCTGTCAGAACCCATGTCTCTCTTCCGTAAGTCATACAGGCTCTGACACATGAGTCGTAAATCTTGCCCTTCATCCAGTATGGAGTAGAACAACTGGTCAGGGTAGGCGATATCTCTCGGAATTTCGCCCCCCCCCCAGCCACTCAATTCGCGCAGTCACAGCTACCTCCGTTCCACCAACGGAATCCAACATGTCTCCCAAGTATCAGAAACGAGTAACAGTGTCGCACCTGAGCATCTCCTGCCCTCTTCACTTGTTAATAATTACGCCAATTCTTTCCTTCTCCTCTCTTTAGATTGCCAAATGATCTTGCGGGCATTCTCCTTTGCCTTTGCATATTCTTCTTTAATCACTTTTCGTCTTGAGTTCTCTTCCATATGGCGAATCACATTCTCTTTTCTTCCACTGCTGCGTCTACTTCTTCGCACCACCATGTGTCAGGATGTAACTTGGTGCACACTTCGTCTTGCCGCTAAGTGAAATAAGAAATGTAAGTCTAGCTCTAGGTTATGTATTCAACAACTCAAATATTCTATTCTTCATTTTTGTCGTATGAATGTGAATTAATCTGTAAACGAAATTAAAATCTTTTTCAAATCAATAGTATAGGTGGCGCTATCAAAGTGCCGATTACGAGTGAGCTGCTCAAAGTTGAGAAGAACGGTAGAGCACATGCAAAAAGCGAGCGGTGAATTTCGACGAGATCAGCAAACGTCTTCTATCGAACGACAAAGCTTGGAATAAGAAAGGAAAGAAATATTAAATGGAATCGAAGTTGCCGATCTTCAGACAGAGGAAGGAAACTCTTGACGGGAGACTGCTGTCGACAGTAGATATATAAAAGAGAAGATCATGCAGGGAAAGGAATTGATTCACACGAGTTTGAAAAGAAAGAAGGAACTTAAAAATGGAATTGGATGGTGTAAATCAAAATGACTCTCACTCACTCATCCATTTTTGCGTCCTTTTCTTCCAGAGATGCTGGGTTAGACGTTAGCTGCTTGAGTATGGACTTCCATTTCGGTGTATCACGGGCGTCAACCTCCTGGGATCCAACACGTTTGAGGTCATCTCCACTTGTTCCCAGGTCTTCTTTTGTCTTCCTGCTCCTGTCTCACCATCTACTTCCATCCACATGACTTTTCTGATCCACTCTGTCTCATCCCTTCTTACCACGTGACCAAACCGACGAAGTCTTTGCCTTCTCGTGACGTCTGTGATGTTCTCAAGACCCATTGCTTTTCTAATGCTGTCATTCGATTTCCTGTCCGATAGTCTGACACCACACATTCACCTTAGCATTCGCATCTCCTCACGCTCAAGTCTTCTCATCGGATGAAAGCAACGGCCATGACTCGCAACTTATAAAGCATAGCTTGCCGCACACAGGCTCCATATACGCGCCTTTGGTTCTCAAAGATGGCTCTTCAGTAGATTCCAACTTCTGATATATATATACATATCTATATCTTTATTCACTATACTGCTTTGTTATTACAGTCAGTTTCTCCACTTCCTCAGATTGATGGAGGCCAATAATTCGGAGGAGGATTTATGCAAAGGCAAATAGTATCATTTTTATGAAAGTCTGCGCGAACTGTTGAAGAGTACTTTCTTCCTTCATGTCGACAGTTGATTTGCAGCGTCTCACTTGTGTTCTAATCTCATGTGCTAACTGCAAATCATAACCCTTTCGTTAGATACTTTATGTACAATTTGTTTGATACACGAAATACAATGTGATTTGATGAAGTGAATCAATGGGATTAGACAAGAAATATTAACAAGATTTTCAACCATGGATGGCTTCATATATTCAAATAATGAGCGTAAAGCGTCAACTGGTGGAAAATACATGAATGACGCTGTGCAGCAAACTTAACGTATTCCTTTATTTTTCAGTTTTTTCCGTTATTATTCTTCAGTAATTGCGCTGGGAACCCTGAAGTTTGCAAACTTCAAGTACAATATTGGTGACGATTGATGCATTTTTGTAGATTTTAGACAAATTTGAAAACCTGGGGGAGATAACCCATAAGTACCCAATGGAGTAACAGCTTCTCTTTTATGTCCTCCGTTTTCATATATCGTCGGCGAATCGGTAAAAGGCCCTATGTGCAAAAAATCAACATTTCAGGAGGACGTTTATTCGATCTCTTTGAAACAAAACGCAATAACAAGAAAAAGTGAAATAGCCAAGTTTAATCTCTAAACACGACTTTTGAACCTGTCAAGGGATAGTTTCTGCAATGATGGTCCTGGCAGGTTTTGGAGGACCCATCTGCACATAGGCCCTTTTGCATCCTCTCCATGTGCACATAGGACCTTTTGCAAGTGCACTCGATTTGGTGTTTCTTCAATGAAATTTAATGAAATGTCTAAATATCATATATTTTCTGAATGCTCTCGGTTAGACAAACTCAAAAAATGCTGTTTGCACTTTATATCAGTTAGTCGTAGCAGGCCTAAGCCTAGGCCTAGGCCTACATGTGCATTGTAGACCCTGCTTAGAATTTTTGAAGTTTGTTTTCCTACAAGTTCATGCTCTAAAAAGCTTATCAAAGTACCCAATACTTCATCAATTAAAAGCATAAACAATTGACTCGTTCCTCCAATCATAGGCCTACATGTAAAATCCTGATGGATGGAAAACATGTAGGCTACATACATGTACATAATCCTACATGGGCACAGTTGTATGTAGGCCTACATGTAGCCTAGAGAATAGCCTTGCGTGATCTGTTTCACATTGTGCACTAACTTGCATGGCAAGTACATACGGATTAAACTAAGCTTATTCCACTGTACAATGATGAGTGCCTGTAGGCCTATGCAATAGGATATGACAGCTGCCATAGAATGAGGCAAAAGTCTAATTCTAACCATGTTCTAATTTTGACATTGCAGTCCGTACCTGTGCTACCTCATACACAGTTATATTAGTCTACTTATAGGTTTTGTAG
The DNA here is from genome assembly GCA_907163375.1 of Prostheceraeus crozeri. NCBI lineage: Eukaryota > Metazoa > Platyhelminthes > Polycladida > Euryleptidae > Prostheceraeus > Prostheceraeus crozeri. Next base: position 13,332 of record CAJQUW010016820.1, on the reverse strand, counting down.
AGAAGCATGCTCGCTAAGATTCATTGAAAACATTTGTGTTGAGATAGTGATCAAGAAAATCCAAGTAATGTAAGCTTGTTATATTCAAATATCAAATATAACGTACGCAGAACATGTACAACAGAAATTGTAAATTGTCATGTAGCATAGAGTCAATTAGTCACGTATCGAGACCAAAGCAACATACGGTGTGAAGACTGTACTGTGCGCAATACGCATTCACTCGCAACAGACACGCATCGAACAGTAATCATGCCTTGACAATCAAACATTGCAAACACTAAATCATTCAACAATAGCACAATGCACGAATCACCAAACAACAAAGCAACAGACAATCATCACAATATGTTTGTAAAAAAGATTTTTTTTAGAAGAATAGCATCAATGATGATAACAGAATGAACACAATCAAACTGTGAATCACAGCAGAGTTATCATTGAACTAAGTTGTAGGCCTACCAGTCCCACCAAGGCCGCATGGTTTCAAATTGGATCATGAATGCTCTCAACAAAATCAAACTTGAATCAGGAAGCAGAAACATCACTGCAAGCACCATCAGACACTACAATCAAACACACACAAGGCCTACGAGTCATACCTTACAAACATTCGTTAAAGCCTCACTTTCAAAGAATCATAGAAAGAGTGGTAGTCCATAGGCATGATATTCTTCATTTTTTGAAGGTCCTCCCACTTCAACTTGGAAATACCCAAGCTCTCATGATAGAGTCGGGGAGCGGTTGACAGTTCATTACTGAGCCCGCCTCGTCTTCTAGGTAGCAGTTTCCAATCGTCTGTTTGCCTCAACTTAAACATGACGGATCCGTCGCACTTGTAGAGCATACCGCGTATGTCTTGCACAGTGGGGTCACCGATAGTATTTCCAGGCCGGATTGACTTAAAGTTTGAAGGACGATTGTCAAAATCTCTGAAGAAATCGTGATCGCATATGTGTAAGCGATATGGATTTCCTCTCCTGGCATTTGTCATTGAGGTGTAGAAATCAGATGGGGAATAAAGAGGATCGATCAGATTTCTTTCAATCGTTGCATGGACAGAATCGACCTCTATCATGGTATGTCCACGCTCAAGAATCAGTTGAATAATCACTATCTTCATTCTCTTTGCTCAAATCAGATAACATACTCGAGAGCACCTTATTTCTGTTTTGGTAAGTACATCCATCACTGATCAAACAAACTTCTTCAATGACCTGACATGCCTGAATTCGTCCTTTAATGTAATCATAAATGCAGCTAACGAATTCATTGGCAGTTACCTGTCCTTCCGCTTCTTGCCAGACGTACAAATCGGCATCTCTAGTCACCATGTCATAAAATGTGAAATTGTGAATTTGTAGTTTCTGCTTGAAGTACGAGGCCGAGGCTTGACTACGTGGCAGGGTTGCCAATTCGGTCACTATTTAGTGACCGGTCACTAAAGGTCACTATTTGGTCACTATTTTTTCCAAAGTCACTAAAAAATAGTGACCCCTTATTTCAAAACTAAAAAGAATTGAACAATAAAAAATCACTAATTTAGGTATGAATGTTTACACACATAAAGTATCTATACATTAAGCTCAACTCTGTATGCGCTCGTATTAATGTTAGACCTGAATGGGCGTATTTCAGAATGAAGAGAAACAAATACAGAACAAAAATACCTAAACTACACTTAGTACAAAAATTTGACACAAATTAAATATTGTATTTTTATATATGCACTCATTTGCTCGGCCTGCTCTATTCTTTTTCATTTTAATAAATATAGCCACCATCTGGACACTTAGATGAACCTTAAAGCGTTACGCGTATTACGAGCGTATTTTGATTCCTACGTTGCCATGTTCAGTAAATGCCAATGGATAGAATTCTTATTTTAGGATTTTCTTTTTCAGAGTTTCAGTGCGGAATTATCAAGTGAGGTCAGCGCAGTGTGATGTGTTAAATTTTGCTATTATGCTTTAGAAAAATGAAAATTGTTATGGATGGAGGGTCGTTTCTGTCTTCTGACCCAGTTGCGAACGGCCGGGATTTGTATGCCAAAATGTTTCCTGACTGAAAGTATGCGGTTATAAAATGCGGTCGCACGAAAGCTGAATATGTTATAACGCATGCAGTTGCTCCTTTCTTTCGGGAGGAATTATGTGACAATTTAGGCCTATCAAAGAAATATGGTATTCATTTGGGCGAATCTACTTACAATGACAAGGTTCGACTCGAACTTCATTTCAGTTTCCTCGGGAGTCTCGACAAAGAACTACGCGATATCTGAGGACAGTTGAATTAGAACCAGAGATTGACGTTGAAAATGATTTTCTTCTGAACGACAACGTGAAATCAATTAGCGATCTGAAGATGATGAACAGTGAAAGAATATTTCATGAAATCATCGAGACTTTGTCAATCTTCAACCTTGATCTTTCTAACATGATTTATGTCATGACTGACAATTGTGCAACGATGCAAGGCTCCAAAACAGGTGTCTCTGCTCGGTTGAAAGAGGTCGCTGGAAATCTGATTGATCTACCTGGTTGCAGTTGTCACAACATCCATTTGCTGAGTAAGGACGAAATAAAAAATGATTCCCAAGACTCTTGTCAAATTTGCTGAGTTATTCTCTGATTTTCTGACGTCCACTCCAAAAGCAAGGCTCATTTTCAAGCACAGCACAAAAGTTCTTAGGTTGAAAAGCTCTTACTCTTTCAGCCCCACGAGATTCTTGGATGTTTTTCACACTTCTTGACCAGTTTCCTGTCGTCTGCAAACTGGCAAAAATATGGAGCAGCAGTGATCTGAAAAGTATTGTCAGTCAACCACTCTTGCTGATTCATCTCGACCAATTTGTCATTCACCATAAACATCTTTATGATCTCACATCTTCAACACAGGCCAATGGTTTGGATGTACATGCAGCTTTGGAACTCATTTTGGGTTTCCTGTCAAAGTTGCGATTTCGGATGGGAAATTCCATCTCTTTGCAACCGAACGATTACTGTGACGAATTGTTTGATTGGAACGATGAACCGATCAGTGTAGAATCGAAAAACGATTCACTTTTCTTCTCTGAAACGCATCGCCATGTCGAAGCCAAATTGCTTGAATTGGTGTTCATGCTATGGAAATAAAACATGACCAGGGTTGCCGGCTAGATAAAAATACATCTAAAGTTCCCCAATGCTTTGTGATAACTAACACGATCTGTCTTATGAAAATAGCATATTATACTTACCTGTCTATATAAGCTGAATCATACTTATCCAAGTAAGATGTTATGCATTAGTCAATTTCTGTGGACTAATAGATGCAATATCTATGACATCAAGTCTTTTGAAATCAATTTTAATTGTTGAATAGATGCCAAATTCTCACAGACGCGAGATAAACGTATGAATAAACCATCAATATGCTGAACATATTTTTGACCATGAAACGCTGTGTAATGCCCAATAGTGACATTTGTCACCATTTTAGTTTAAAGACATATGGGATCAAGATAATGTTGAATTTAGTCCTATAGAAGCGTGGTACTTACATAACAATATATTTAGTAGCATTTCGATGAGAAATTGATGCAATTGGTCAAGTTGATGACTGCTTCGCCGAGCATTGAAGATGTGAAAGCATGGATAATATGAAATTTATAAATTTACTATGTTGATGCACAATTTTCACACATATGTTGCGCATCATATTCTCCAATTCTTTCAATATATTTAGATTATAGTCCACTTTCAATGATTATACACAGTGGAAGTCGAAATAAAGTGTCTAACTTCTGAAGAAACTGCGCCCACGTAACCTACTTTTATGGTGACAAATGTCACCCGTGGGCGCTAATGGGTTAAGTACCGTAATAATCAATTAATATCTACGCCAAATCAACTCCAACATTCTAACCATGGAAATGGATCTTCATCTATGTTTTTGTCTTCCAAACGTCTACGGATAACCATGCAGTTTTTCGCTGCTTCAAAGTTTTGACATAGCTATTTAGTCCCTTCCATTCTATATTTCAATATTTCAAGGTGGGAAATTGAAGTTATGCTGTTGCTACATTATAATATATATTTTACGCCAATATATTTCAACGACTAAGCAGGGCACATAACATAAAAAGAAACTATTCAAAAACATGAGCTCAAAAATTTGAAAAGGTGAAGATGCAAAAATAGATATTTTTAGCACTGGGCTATATCTTTGGGAAATCATAGTTATGCGATTATACGGCAATAGCATGTGAGTGTTCCTGAAGCTAAAAATAAAAAGATATACTGTAGGATCGGATTTACCGCCGATCACGGTCATGAAGCAGATAGAACCGGGTTGCATGGTACCGATTGCAAAAAACATTGATCTGACTAAATAATTAATTGCAGAATTATAGACATGATCATGAGACTTATAAAAAGTATGACTGCTTTTTCTTAGCGAAGAATAAGAACGAATCCCTCACTATTTTAGAAACATTCAACTCACAGAATGAACACATACAATTCGAAATAGAATTCCAAAATGATAAAAACACCCTGAACCTTCTGGATTTCAAAGTGACAATGAGTGCTGAAGAAATACCAATCTTTGAATTTTACAAAAAGAGTGCTAGGAAAGACTTATTTGTTAATTATCAATCTCATTTACCTCTTGCATCTAAAATAAATTTCATAAAAATGGGAGATGTCGAATCAAAGAAAGATGCACAAGCGATGAAATATTCCATCAACACGACCTGCATTTTGAAAGAATACTTCGCATAAATGGATATCCTTATGAAATTATCCAGAAAACAAAAAGAACTACGAAAAATAAATCAGAAAGGCAAGATAGTAATCAAATTTTTTTACCTTAAAATGAACTACATTTCGGATGACATCTCAAACAGAATCAGAGGAATATTTGTCAAAGAAGGAATAAATGTACGATTAGCCCATAAATCATTCTAAATGCGAAACTTCCTAACTACGAAAAAGAAAATACCAAAATGCACTCTCAATAGATGTCCGCTCATGGACAAAGAAAAGTGCTTCCTAAAGAACATCGTATACCAATTAAAGTGTAAATCGTGTCAGCATATCTACACCGGCAGCACTACGAGAACTTTGCATATTAGAATAAAAGAACATCTTGAAAATAAAAACTCTTCTGCATTCAAACACAAAATCAAATGTAAGCGATACTTCAACATCATAATAATTGCCAGTGCAACAGACGATACTAGCCTGCGACTTAAAGAGGCAACAATGATTCAGCGCCATAATCCTGCCTTCAATAATAAGCAAGAATGTGAGGAATATAGATGCTTCTTGATTGACTAGAACCCTTCATTTACTTCACCTTTTTTACTCTTCTACTTATGTCGTGATTTAAAGAATTTGTAAATATTTTATACTTTTTATAAGTCTCATGATCATGTTTATAATTCTGCAATTAACTATTTAGTCAGATCAATGTTTTTTGCAATCGGTACCATGCAACCCGGTTCTATCTGCTTCATGACCGTGATCGGCGGTAAATCCGATCCTACAGTATATCTTTTTATTTTTAGCTTCAGGAACACTCACATGCTATTGCCGTATAATCGCATAACTATGATTTCCCAAAGATATAGCCCAGTGCTAAAAATATCTATTTTTGCATCTTCACCTTTTCAAATTTTTGAGCTCATGTTTTTGAATAGTTTCTTTTTATGTTATGTGCCCTGCTTAGTCGTTGAAATATATTGGCGTAAAATATATACTATAATGTAGCAACAGCATAACTTCAATTTCGCACCTTGAAAAATGAATTTTAATGAAGGCCCTTTTGCAACTATATTTCAATACTATTCTGCTGTCAATTGCGATAGTAAATCGAGCTGCCTATAAGAGCTGGCGAAAGAGTAATATCATAGCTGTAGCCACAAATCATCCATTGATTCCATGCTTCCCTTATACACTTACTTTGGTTCATTCCCTCAACTATTGCAAGCTTTTCATGCAGCAGTGTCTCTGCACTTTTGTTTGACGGAGAAAGTTGACATCAAGACAGTGACAACTATTCAAGAGGATAAATAATTTGTTTGTATTATATTTCGGGTCTCGTTGTAGTTATAGCCCGGAGTCCGGAGTTCTATCATTTGATAGGACTCCGACTCCGACTCCAGCAAAAATGATAGGACTCCGGGACTCCGACTCTGCATCCCTGCTTCAGCGTATGCGATCGCTGCTTTACGTATGTTTTCACGAATTTGACCAGAGCTGTAACAATTCCACTGAAATTTTTTAATTCCGGAGCAGAAATTTCAATTCCAAATCCAATTCCAATTCCAGTCGAAACAGTTCAATTCAATTCCAATTCCAATTCCATAATAATATTCAATTCCGATAATTGCATGTCGCGTATAGTGTCTTATGTTAATGTATCTAAAGTTTGTTCGTTTCAATCTAACCCATTTGCCCTTATCCTATCCTCGTTGTTCCTGTGTGCCGTTCCCTGCGTCGTTCCTATGTGTGTTTTCATGTTCATAGTTCATATTTCTTGTGTACATATATTTATGTAACCGGTCAGCCTACGCCATTTTCGTTTCGTAAACGAGATATTCAATATCTGGTGAAAAAAAGAAAAGAAAGTTAACGGTCAGCAAAGAATCAAACGCTGAGAGAGATGAGATGCGAATAAATCTATTAACAAACTGACAGAAGAAGGAATTTTAGTGTGCGAATAACGTGATTGTTGATGAAAGAAAAAAAAGACGATAAAAATGATATCATGAAATCTGATTAATGGTCCATGTTAAAAAAGAAGATTAAAAATTCCGTGATAAGAGCGAAATGTGGTGGGGTCGAAAACTAAGGAGCAGAGATTAAAGGAAACTCTTTCAATTTTCAAAAGAAAGTGGTTTTGTCGTCAAGTCTCAAAAATTTGTGTAATTTAGAAACGATGAGAAATTGACACAACAACAACTGCCAACAACAACACATACGATATCTTTAGTAGCTGTTAGAAGAACTCCGGGCTCTCGCGGTGTAGCATAACTGCAGAAATAACAACAACAACTGCCTGCCAGCGAACAACAACACAGCAGCGTATACGGTAACACATTAGCGAGCGCGATTGAAGATTGACGGTATAAGTGACAATGATATTTATGATATTATTTTGGTATAAGTAAGTCCGCTCGATTGAAGTGAATTCAACATTAAGAAGTGAACTCTAAGTGAAAATTTTTTCTTTCATCGTTGCGTATCGTATCTATATAACTATAGTCTTTAAAATTAATATTGTTAATTGTTGTGATTGGAAGTTGAATAATAGCTCATGTAATTGAATAATTAATTATTAGAATAATTTGTAGACACTGTCTATATTATGATTTGAACTGACAGGGTTGCTGCCCTTTGATTCAGCGTTAATTTTCCTCTTTCCAAACCAATTGTTTTTCGTGTGTACAACAATTAAGTTAATCTCCAATTTTTGTGCTTATCCTATCAAGAACTAAATTCAACAATTGCTTTATTTTGATTAATTATCTTACTTGATAAATAACTAAATAATAGATTGAACAAAGATGATTGTCTTTTCATTGTCTGCTTAATCGCTGAAATAACATTGTCCGGGGCTGTAGGCCCATCGAAGTCACAAAAAACACCCTATATTCAACAATAGAATAAAGCTACCTCTGTCGATCTGTCTCTCTCGTATCTCTGCGTGCAGTTAACACATCGGCCGAGTAATGTGATTCCAATTTTTGTACAAATAGATTTATCACAGGTCTATCGAAAAAGTGGAATTGAGGTTTATCAAGGTCAATTCCAATTCCAGTAGATTTCAGTATCGTCAATTCCATTTCCAATTCCGAAGAAAAATGGAATTAATTCCGGATCGGAAAAATGGATCCAATTCCAACTTTTCCAACTCTGAAAGTAGCCTTAAAATCCACACATAAATGATAGCGACCATTCGGCTTTTTAATCCATACCACAGGACTAGCAGATTTTGCAAATTGTACTGGAGATAGGACACCCTGATCTTGAAGAGACTGTAACTCTTGGTCTAGCTGATCTTTCACGTGAATAGGTACCTGTCTAGCACGACAAAATTTCATTCGTTTGTTCTCATCTTTTAAAGCTATGCTAGCAGTGAAACCTTTAATCGTAGGAAGATACTCATCTTTGATATAATGCGTGCAAACTTTGGTTTTGTCTTGATTGATTATGTCGCGACTTATCAACCCAAATCTTTTTTCACAATTTACAACAACGAATCGAACTTCAATAATTTTATCAGTGAACATTTGCGTATGTAGCTCTCCCAATGTTTCCATCGTGGACTCATCATAATTTGTAGTAGTAATATTAGTAGGTTTCAATTCTGGAAAACCTAACTTTTCCCACTGGAATCTGGAAATCGCAGAAACAGATGCACCAGTATCTAACTGAAAATCCAGTTCAATATCAAGTATCTTAAACCTTTCAATTTTGTTATCATTTTCATTTGAATTTATCAAAAATATATCAGTACTGTGCATCGATTTTTTTGGAAAAGTGCTCGGTTTTGTCGATTTACTGTACGACGAGTTCGACTGTATCTTACAATATTTTGCAAAATGGTTAAGACCTCCACATTTAAAACAAGACTTGCGAAACGCAGGGCAAGATTTTGGAGTATGATTAGTTCCAGATTTATCGCAGTGTATGTACTTATCCTTTTTAGAAACATGAAACGTTTGTTTCTGAATATTTTGAGTTACTGGTCTGCATACAAAGTTCGATAACTGGGCATTCATTTAACAGAAATCAATTATATCTGTTATCGTCATAGTTGATTTTGATTGTAAATTTTCTAAAATCTTAAGTTTCAGATTTTCATTACGTAAACCAGCTATAAATCTCAACTTGATCAATTCATCACACGGATAAACGGATTTCAAATCGTCCCATTTACAAAGAACAGACATCTCATTCAAAACGAGAAAGAAAGTCTACCTCGCTTTCATTTTCATTTTGAGAAATAGACATGAAATTAGTTCTATCAGCAATTACTAGCCTTTGTTTTGGTTCAGTGTAAGCAATGATCCGACTTTTGATATCTTTGAAAGATAATTCATCAATTTGTTTACCTGGCAACAAACTCACAATCTTCAACAGCTGCTTATGGCCACAAAGCTCAAGAAATTTATCAGCCTTGGGATAGTTTCCTGATTTAGTAACAACATCATCAATTGTCTTACTACGACATAAAGCTTCGAAACTAACCAACGAAGCTTTGCATGTTTCAACATTGTCAACCTTTGACATTGTAATTAATATTCCGTCAATAATCGTCAATAAGCAGATAGAATAATCTCTTATTATGTTGGAAAGCTTACCACATGCAAAAGACGCCACTGTTGCAACTGCGCTGTACCGTGCGAGTTCAGTTCACTTCTGACACCAGCATTGTGTACCTCCTGTTCACCATCAAGAACGCCTGACTCGATTTGTGAAAGTGATTTAATTAGACTGCATCAAATACGGTAAGTAAAAGAACACAAATCACTTGAACATGAAATCATGTGTCTCTACAGTACGAGTATAATGGACGACTAGAATAATAGAATAATAACAATGACATCAATAACATCACAGTATTGTTCTTAAATCTGATTTCATGTTGAGGATCGAAAACGTCTCCTTGAACTCTTTTGGTTCTCCATTGCACAGTGCTTCTTATATTGCCCTCCATCATCAATCTAGTACCCGCATTCGGTTGTAAAAATAACACATTACCATGAAGTAATTGCCATCACACTCAGGGGAATATTTCATCTTCAGGAAAATTCGTAAAAATAACATTACCTCTAGGAAATTTCCAATAAGCTGAAGGTAAAATTGTTACCCTCAGCTATATGAGGGTAATTCACAATATCTCGATCATTTTTGCAATGGCATCCTATATGCAACTGCGATGTGTGCCGCGAAAACAGAAGACTTACAGCGTTATGAACGAAATGAGGCATCTTACCGATATTGAATTTGTGAGAAGATTCAGATTTAATCGTGAAGGTATCGAACAAATATTGGTTGTTGGCAATGATCTAAGAAAAAACCCATAATAACGGGAGGCCTATATTCTGTTTCCGTTCAAGTAATAGTTGCATTATTAAGATATTTGGCATCTAATGATTTTCAAATTGGTGTCGGTGACGATTTTAATATTTCTCAAATGACAGTGTCAATGATAATTACTGACTTTGTTCATAGTTTGAATCAATATATCGACGAATACATTACATTTCCTGACCAAAATCAAAGAGAAGTATCAATGAACAAATTCTATCAATCGGCCAAATTTCCCAAAGTAAATTTGGTTGTATTGATGGAACGCATATCAAATTAACAGCACCAAATGAAAAAGATGATGATTTCATAAAACGCAAGAACTATCACTCCATTAACGTGCAAGCCATAGGTGACCATCAAATGAAATTTATCCATGTCTTGGTGAAGTGGCCTGGTGCAGCACATGACAGTTTTATCTTAAAAAGTAGTGAAAATTGGACGCTGTTCGAATCCAATTATGTTAGAAACTGTTTCTTATTGGGAGATAAACGCTCTGAAATGGACAGGAATTTTTATTGAACAAAAAAAACGTTTTAGTATTCTACATAGCGAAATTATAATGAAACCCGCAAATTAAAAAAATTGCAATATTATTACAGTTTGCTTCATACTGCACAATATGGCTCGGGACTTCAACCTATCTGATTTAGAATGCGACGAAACCATTGACGACGAGCAGTTCATATTTGTCAGCAATACCAATAGCTTGAAAAACTCGATTGCTGAAATGTATTTTTCAAATATGTTGAAAATATATTCAAAAGTTTGAATCCAAAATAAATATGTTGAGTTTCAATAACACAATTTATTTTTCTGGCATACACATGAAGAATAGGAATGCTTATCATGTCAAAGTATACAGAATTTTATTTCAAAATAGAGTCCTGCGCGGTGCGGTGCAAAATAAGTGACAGCGGAGGGGTTGCGGTAAAGCCATTTTTGGCTGCGGTGCGGTGACATGTACGAAATCGTCACCGCGCAGGGACTCTAGTTCAAACTTGTCGTTAATTGCAACTGCATTTAGAAATTGTTATTTGTCATATTTAGTGAAATACTTATTCCGTACTCCATTTTGTTACCATCTAAAAATATATCCAGCGCAGCATCAGCTTTTTGCTAAAGAACAATCTTCAGATCAAGAATGCTTTTTCTTTGTGAAGGTTGGTTAGCTGTGCATCCAGCACTCTCCGTTGAAGCTTCTCCATTGGTTCCCGCACCCGTCTACGTTTTGTAGGTGTTTCTTCGACCAACATAGACTTTGGCGGCACATTTTCAGATACCTCCAACAATTGAGTAGCATTATCACTGATACCACTAGTCATACCAGTAGTTGACGGAAAAGAGGAAGACTCAATACCTCCACTAATGCCTGAAAATGACGGAGTCCGAGCCATAGTGAGAAATTTAATCGACTCATCCGGCGGCCGTCTATGTACAATAGATTCACCGCAACCTCCACTTTGTCTTATTCATCTTCTTTCTTGTTTTTGGTATTCGATAAATTTTTTTTTTTTTATTATTTAATTTTTTATTTTTTTTTTTTTATTTCTTTTCCCTTTTGAATTTCCCATGTACTAGCACTTCTCCTTTATTTGTTGGGAGGTAATAGGATGTGCCCATATTCTGGAATTGATCGTGTCTGTTACTGAAATGCAAGGCCTCTTTTATCTCCTTTTCAAAGCAAGGTTTTTTAGACTTAACCAAGTTCAGAGCACTCTTTTCGGTTTATCAAATAAGCTAAACGCAAAGTGAGATCCATATGGACACGCAAGGACTCGACAATGAACAGACAACTTCTCGTCTGTGATGATAAAAGCAATTCTATTCGCCCACCTTGTGATGATTCATATATCAAATAGGAGGGGTCAGGTCACTCTCTGTGCACGTAGTGAACAATTGCACGGTTTGAACAATAGAATTCCATAAATATAGCATTAGGGAAGATAATTGATTGTGAGAGGAAAGTTCAGCTGACCTTGGGTGTGTTGTTCAATCGAGAAGAAAATCATGGTCCACATAATTAAAGTTAGTCACCGACTAGCTTACGACACGTCGCAAGGTAGTCGAAGAAGACAAGTTACTGTTTTTGTAGTTCAACCGTGTAGTAACAATATGATCGGTCTGACAATGCCGCGAGGTATAAATATCTATGGCAATTGACCCCAAATAAAGTAGGCAACATCACGGTACTTCTATTTCTTTCCTCCCCACATTTTCCAAGTTTTCCAAAAATCATCAAATTTTCACCGAAAGTTATGCCACCCCTGACACTTTCACCGAACTTGCTGCACGCATTGCCACGAATTGAGTCGTGGGGAAAAATGGAAAACTTGGCGTGAAATTGATGAACCTGTCGTGAGCTGTTTGTGAACGCATCGCAAGTTTCCGTATGCAAGGTCGTGACGGAATGTTTTGAAATGTTCAAAACTCTGGCGAACGTGAGCGATGCGTGGAACTGTGCCGTGATACGTGTCGGGAACAATGCGGGTAGTGAGGATGGTATGCGTTGCCAATGCGCGCCGTATCGATAGCATATGGGAAAACTAATTCAGAATGGGTTCACATGACATCTACGCGAGTGTTTCGACCGCGATCAAAATGACATCTTATTATAATGATTTAATTAACCAATAAGGATCGTCCAATCAGAAGAAGAGGGAATTGCATGACATGACTAAAGGAGAGGCCAGCAGACTCGTTGGAACAGAGGTATTTACAAAAGTATAAGGCATGCAGTTACAAAACGCAAGTTACATTACGGAGAATAAACGATGGAAGGTCAGGGATTTGCGCATAATATGTTCCAAACACTGCTGCGCGCCGAAACTTGGTCGGATTTGTTGCAGGCGGAACGAAATCCATGGTGATTTGGAGGTTTTCGTGCGGCCGCAAGTATGCATTTGACCAGTAAAATATGCAGTTGATTTCCCTTGAAGCGATAATGGAGGCTCTAGCGTCCACGAGGTACTTACGTTGACGTCCATATTTGGCAATTGCTAATAAAGGGGCAAGTAGTTATTGTGGGCGCTGAGTACAATTTGAGGCATTGCATATGCCGTGTGAGAATACACGTCCCAATATGCCAGTGCCTAGGGTGTAGCGTCGAACATACACCGCGCGAGTAGTAAACGCGGCGAAAGGGGATCCATTAATGTGTTCCAGGGCTGTAAATATCTTTAATAGCCATAAAAGATTTGGCGGATACCGTAAAGCGAAGCATGGCGAAAGTTTTGAGGGTGATTGAGAG